>OY294045.1:59948399-60022883 GCA_958510825.1 Brachypterus glaber | reverse complement strand
ATCTTATGTCATAGTTAGCATTATAATATAGTACAATTTGTGATTGGCGCATATATAACACTATGTTGTTGTATTAATAAGGCTATTATTCTATCAGTGTAATTAAATATTATGTTACAAATGGATAGGAAGTTATACTCCTATATAAATGTACTTTAATTTTTGTTAAAAAACTACAATTCTTAAGTCACGTACTTTACTATTTAAGGACGGACACGTAACTTTCTATGTTGTTGTAATATAGGCACCAACCATAATTTCTAATATGTTATAACATCAATAGATTATAACTTCAATATGTTATACGATACAGCAACCAGTTGTAGAATTAAGAGGTAAACAACATACAATTGTAATACATACAACAACAAATGTTATCTTATGTCATATTTAGCATTATAATATAGTACAATTTGTGATTAGCGTATATATAACACTATGTTGTTGTATTAATAAGGCTATTATTCTATCAGTGTAATTAGATATTATGTTACAAATGGATAGGAAGTTATGCTCCTATATAAATGTACTTTAATTTTTGTTAAAAAACTACAATTCTTAAGTCACGTACTTTACTATTTAAGGACGGACATGAAATTTTGCGTGTTTTAAGAAAAATTAAAGTACAATTGTACAGGATAAAATGTTGCGTGTTTTTAACAAAAATTAAAGTACATTTGTATAGGATCGTAACTTTCTATGTTGTTGTAATATAGGCACCAACCATAATTTCTAATATGTTATAACATCAATAGATTATAACTTCAATATGTTATACGATACAGCAACCAGTTGTAGAATTAAGAGGTAAACAACATACATTTGTAATACATACAACAACAAATGTTATCTTATGTCATAGTTAGCATTATAATATAGTACAATTTGTGATTGGCGCATATATAACACTATGTTGTTGTATTAATAAGGCTATTATTCTATCAGTGTAATTAAATATTATGTTACAAATGGATAGGAAGTTATGCTCCTATATAAATGTACTTTAATTTTTGTTAAAAAACTACAATTCTTAAGTCACGTACTTTACTATTTAAGGACGGACATGAAATTTTGCGTGTTTTTAAGAAAAATTAAAGTACAATTGTACAGGATAATAACTTCCGATTTCCTATTCATTTGTAACTGAATACTCAGTTTACTTTTTACAGCGTAAAGAGTATATAATGGTCTACGTAGCATTACATTCATTGCTTCATTGCTTGTTTATTTATATATTTTATTGGTAGGTATACTATTACTAACTTCCTTATTATGAGAATTTAATCAAAAAATTATTAACAACTTCAGTTTACTGTTTATTATATTTCTTAATAGGTTTCTATTTCAGGATTAAAAGGAAATTATAAGAAAAGTATACTAAATAATTTTTCCTTCAATATTTGAATAAGAAAATAAATTACACAAATTATTAAATTAAATAGATACTACAAATTATTGTTATTAACTAATTTTGTTTTTACCCTAAAATCGATACTGAATTTTATTTTTTATTTTTAGAGACAGAAGTCGGGTCATTTTTTTGTTAAAATTTTTATTTTTTACATTTTAGAGATACAAAAATCGGTTAATTTTATTTGTTATTTTTTTTTTGATTGTAACACCATTTATACTGAATTATAGTTGTGGTTCTATTTCGCAAGCTGCTGATATCACAAACTTATCATGTCATAGAGCTCCGGACCCTTAGAATAATAAAGATTTTCGTACTGATAAGTACTAAAATCACTGCTAAACTTGGACAAAGTGACCTTTTTAAGGTTTATGTTCTAATATAGAATTTTGGTCACCAAATTGTAAACATTTATTTTAGGAATTGCCTTAGAGTCCCTAAATGACATTTAATTAAAATTATACTTTTAAAGTGTGTTCTTTTCTAGAGTTTGGGTCTCTAAATTGAACATATATTATATATGAAAATATAACCAAGGCAGTGGGCGGGGGGGGGGGTTCAAACCACCCCCAGGAGGGTTTTAAACTACAATTTTTAAAATTTTCTAAACTTGCTGATTAGGAAAAATTTGAATCAAGCGAAATGTATATGACTGTAATCTTATAATTATACATATCTAATATATTATTATATCTTAAATCTATTTTTGAATAGATTTTTCTTTGTACAGGGTTCCTACAGATCAGGGAAAACAGTGAAACAGGGAAAATTCATAAAAGTTTTGGGCTGCGGCGCTAGATCTTTTTTACATTTTGGTAAAATAGAAATTATAAAACTGTTTTAAAATAAAAGTTTGTATACTAAATTGCCTAGGCACAAGGGCTTTCCTATATTTTTTTTCTAAGACTGTAGGACTTAAGCGTGAAATTTGTAAAAAATTTCGCCTGTAGCACTGGGCTTTCTTTCGTTTTTTATTATTTTAGAATTTAAGCTTGAAATTCGGAAAAATTTTCGCCTGCAGCGCTGGAGCTTTCTTGCATTTTTGTGAAATATAGAATAATAAAACTGTTTAAAAATTAAAGTCTTCAAAAAAAATTGCCTGTGGCACTAGGGCTTTCTTACGTTTATCTCTATTTTGGATTGTAGATTGAAGAACTTATGCATGAAATTACAAAAAGTTTCCTGCATTTCTGTGAACTTTTAAATTTAATTAATATAATGAATATAACACACTGCGCGGTCCAAACAGTCACTTCCCCCCTCTTAATTATTAAACGAATTAGAAATTAATTTCAAATTTGTAAGACGAAAATATGCAACTTATACTATATTCTGGAATTGTAGACTCTTAGGATTACAAAAATTTTCGTACTGATAAGTACCAAAATCATTGGGTGTGAATCGCACCAACTGGACAAAATTACCTTTAAGGTTTGTGTTCTGATCTAGAGTTTGGGTCTCCAAATTGTAAACATTTATTTTAGGGCTTTTAGTAAAGTCCCTAAATTACATTTAATAAAAATTAGGTAAAAAAATTATACTTTTAAAAGTGTATATTTTTAGATTTTATATGAAAATATAGGATAAAACAGTTTATTTGTCTCTAATAAATATTTGGTTGGATATGGCCAATTAAATTATTTGTTTGTGACAAATAAATTTTATTTCTGTCAAATAAACTATTTTGTTCCCATTAATAAATCATTTTGAAATTAAAATATTTTTTTGCATGAACCTTTTATTTGACTCAAATAAAATTTGTTACTCACAACCAAATAATTTTATTGGCCATATGTAAATAAATCCTTTTTATCAGTGTGTGCGGTCCAAAAGTCACTCCCTCCCTTTTAACTTTTAAACGAATTAAGACATCAATTTCAAAGTCAGACGGAAATAAGACAACTTATACTATATTTTGGCATTCTAGACTCTTAGGATCAGAAAGATTTTCTTACTGATAAGTACCAAAATCACTGGGCGTGAATCGCACCAACTGAACAAAATTACCTTTTTTTATGGTTTGTGTTCTGATCTATAGCTTGGGTCTCCAAATTATAAACATTTGCATCGCTTATTGCTAAAAAAAGTCAACAACTGGTATTTAATAATGTGCAAAAAAATTAGGAATTTGAGTAAATACTTGTTTAGTATTCAGTAACTGTTACTGCACACTAAACAAGTGTTTACTCTAATTCCTATTTTTTTTTGCACTTTATTAAATATGGGTTTGGACTTTTTAGTTTTAGGGCTTTATAGCAATAACCGATTCATTTATTTTAGGGAATGCCTGAAAGAAGAGTCCCTAAATTACATTGAATTAAAATTAGTTCAAACAAAATACACTGATAAAACTGTTTATTTGCGTCAACTAAATATTTGGTTGGATATGGCCAATTAAATATTTGGTTGGGACAAATAAAATTTATGTGAGTCAAATAAATTTTATTTCTGCCAAATAAATTATTTTGTTCCCATTAATAAATCATTAAAATATTTGTTTACATGAACTAAATATTTATTTGACTCAAATAAAATTTATTTGTCCCAACCAAATAATTTAATTGACCATATCCAACCAAATATTTAGTTGACGCAAATAAACTCTTTTATCAGTGTACACTTTTAAAGTGTGTATTATTATCTAGAGTTTGGGTCTCTAAATTGAAAAGTCACCCACTCCCTCTTTACTTTTAAACGAATTAAGACATAAATTTCAAGTTTGTGAAACTAAAATAAGACAACTTATACTATATTCTGGAATTCTAGACTGTTAGGATTAGAAAGATTTTCGTACTGATAAGTACCAAAATCACTGGTCGCGAATCGCGTCAACTCGACAAAATTACCTTTTTTATAAGGTTTGTGTTCTGCTATAGAGTTCGGGTCTCCAAATTGTACACATTTATTTTAGGGATTGCTAATTTAAAGTAGAGTCCCTAAATTACATTTAATTAAAATTAGTTCAAACAAAATATACTTTTAATATTGTGTATTCTTATTTAGAACTTGGGTCTCTAAATTGAACATACTGGATGTCCACTAAACGATGTCATGAGTTTTAAGGGGTGATTCTACATAGGAAAATATGAAAAAAAGTTCCTATAAACATATGTCTAAAAATGTGCCGTAAGGGAGCTAAGCCCTTTTGAAAGTGGCCAAAAAAGTCGTTTTTTATTTAATAACTCAGGAACGCTTTAAGGTACAGCAACGAGATTCTGAATGTAAACTAACCTTAATAAGGCCCATCTTCGTATGTTATTTTTATGAACTTATTTTAACCAGGGGTGTGTGAAACTGGGGTACTTATTAGTTTTTTGTCCCAAACTTTTTTTTGTGTAACTTTTATTTTTGAAATATAATTCAAAATACATAAAAAAGGTACTCTTGTCCTTATACTGTAGGATTAACGGTTTACGAGAAAAAATAATTTGAAGGTAAAATTTCACGGTTCTAGGACGAAAAATTAAATACTAAAATGTTAAAAACCTAAACTTCAATGATTCAAGGTAAATGTACATTTAAAACTAAGAAAAAAACCTTATATACAGGTACTTCCAAAAATCAATCCCAAGGGAGCTATGGGCTCCTAAATATGCACAATTTTTAAAGGGCCATAGTAGCTTTAAAAGCAATTTTTCGACCTACATGTATAGAAACTTTTTTCTTAGTTTTTGATACAGAATAACCCTGCATCATTGAAATTTTGGTTTTAAACATATTAGTACTCAATTTTTCGTCCTTATACTGTAGGATTAACGGTTTACGAGAAAAAATAATTTGAAGGTAAAATTTCAAGGTTCTAGGACGAAAAATTAAATACTAAAATGTTGAAAACCTAAACTTCAATGATTCAAGGTAAATGTACATTTAAAACTAAGAAAAAAACCTTATATACAGGTACTTCCAAAAATCAATCCCAAGGGAGCTATGGGCTCCTAAATATGCACAATTTTTAAAGGGCCATAGTAGCTTTAAAAGCAATTTTTCGTTTGGATTTGGAATTCTTAGTTTTTGATACAGAATAACCCTGCATCATTGAAATTTTTGTTTTAAACATATTAGTACTCAATTTTTCGTCCTCGATCCGTGAAATTTCACCTTCAAATGATTTTTTCTCGAAAACGGCTAATCCTACAGTATTAGACCAGGAGTACTTTTTGTACTTTTTTTAAGTATTTTGACCGGAGGAATCATATTCCAAAAATAAAATTAGAAAAAAGTTACACAAAAAAAAGTTTGGGACAAAATACTAATAAGGCCTTCCAGTTTCGCACACACCTGTTTAAAATAAGTACATGAAGATAGCATACGAAGATGGACTTTTTTATTAAGTTTAGTTTATATTCAAAGCCTCATTTCTGTACCTCAACGCGTTCCTGAGTTATTAAATAAAAACCGATTTTTTTCATTCAAAGGGGCTTAGCTCCCTTATAACGCATTTTTATATGTATGTTTATAGGAACTTTTTTTCATATTTTACTATGTAGAATCACCCCTTAAAATTAATGACATAATTTACTGGACATCCTGTATATGAAAATATAACATAGTGTGCTGTCCAAAAGTCACCTCCTCCCTCTTAACTTTTAAACGAATTAAGACATAAATTTAAAATTTCCAAGACTAAAATAAGACAAATTATACTAATATATCGTCGGCTTACAAGTAAAAGGCACTAAGTCACTTTTTTGCAAAAATGGGATTATTATGGTACTGTAATTAATTTTTGATGATCTATGTATAGGTAAACCAAACTAACCTCTAGGTGGACTGCCAAGAGAGTACCCACTATACAAAACGCACCAGTTTGATTTTGAATAAAATTTTATTTAACAATAGGCACTAAGTCACTTAGTGCACTAGGTTCGTTTTACTTGTAGATTATTTCAAATATTTCTGCACTAAGCGACTTAGTGTTTGTTTGGCGAAACGTACATTTTTGTAACAATTATTACAAAAATTAAAAAACAACAGTGAAAGTTAAATTTGTCAATATCTCAAAACCATGTTTTTGGACTTTTTACTTGTAAGCCGACGATATTTTGCCATTTATTTAATATTTTCAGCTTTCAAAATGTGGGCAGGGTGGCATAGAAGGATTTTTTTTAAATAAAAAGGGGGTCGTATATTACTTTATTTTAACACGTTCGCTGCCACGGACTCCTAGCGCATGTGCTGCTGGCTCCGATTAGAGACAACCTGTTTTACCTATTTAAGCAGTCAGGTTATTACCGGCAGTACCTGTGAGCGCATCTATTTTGCTTTGGAGTAGGAGACGAGTGCTTTGACGCCAGAGTGTACGCGGTTCGGATTTTTTTCATTTTTTTCTTGAGTTTTTGTGGCCATGCAAATAATTTTTAAAAAGTGTTGACTCACGAGAGAATCTACCATTTATGCCGTGTTAAGCTGAAAGGTCCTATCTACATAGGTTTAGCATACACAGATAGGACCTTTCAGCTTAGGAAGGCAGATTTTACATTGGCAGCGATTCGAGTGAACGTGTTAAAGCAAATAAATATATATATATATATATATATATATATATATATATATATATATATACGAGCATATATTTTTCGGGTTACATTTTTAATACACGCCAAATTTGTAATTAAATACAATGATAAAAATTTTGCAATTAGGTTCCACCCGGGTGCACCCTCTTTCCCTAAGGCACACCTCAATAAAAAAAAACACAATAGATTTTTTATATACAGTTTTTACCTAGGGATCTTAATTTATTATGTGTATAGTTTCGTTCATCTTAATTATGTTGTTAATAAACATATTTTAACCGTGGAAAAACGGATATTGCGATATAAATACACACTTTCTGTAACTACTTGTAACTACTCAATTAACTAGATCATTCCAAATTTAATATGTGGTGTTTGTAGACGCATTTTATATACAGAGCGGTCCAAAAGTCACCCCCCCCCCCTCTTAACTTTTGAACGAGTTCAGATATCGACTTTAAATTTATAACTCTTAAATAAGACAACTTAAACTATCTTTAAGCATATATTTGATACGTTTAGCTCTTAAAATGTGGGCAGGGGGGCATGGGGCGACATTTTTTTAAATGGAAAGGTGGGTTGTGTGATACATCATTTTAAAGCTTATAAAATTCTCCATTTAACTGTATATTTTTTATTTTTTTTAAACATTTTTTTTTGGGTTCAAAATAGGGTTCAAAAAAGGGTATTTTTGTCAAAATTTCTCTAAAAAATCCAAACAATTTTTTAAAAATGCCTAATTTCATAATGAAAAAAAGTAAATTATACTTTTAAACTAATTTTAGTTGACATAAATAAAAATTTATAAAAAAAAACTTAAAAAATCGAATGTTTTAGCACAAAAAATTGAAAAATCAAAACCTTGAAAAACATTTTTAAAAAATTTAAAAATATTAGTTTAAATAGAGAATTTTATAAGCTTTAAAATTATGTATCACACGACCCCCCTTTCCATTTAAAAAAATATCCCCCCATGCCCCCCTGGCCGCATTTTAAGAGACAAAAGTATCAAATATATGCTTAAAGATAGTTTAAGTTGTCTTATTAAGGAGTTCTAAATTTGAACTCGATATCTCAACTCGTTCAAAAGTTAAGAGGGGGGGGGTGACTTTTGGACCTCGCTGTATATAATCATATTTTGCTTGACACAAACCACAGAGGTCCGTTTCGTTCAAGAGTTATAAGGTTTACAATTAGACAGACAGACATACAGACAGAAGGACCAATATTTTTTTAACACCCACTATTTTTATATTTTTTTCGATCCTAATACGGGTAGGGGTCTTTACAAAGTAGTCCATTACCGCGAAACCATTACCGCGCTACCGTTACCGCGCATGGACTTTACCCCGCTTAGACTTTACTGCGACTTTACTGATATAGCTGCTGGGTCAGGGTTGTGGCTATTACTAGTTTTCTTTAAAACATTTCCGTCCGAAGTATGCAAACGCCCCTTGCAACAAAGCACGTCTTAATTTACGCACTTATAATTTTTTTTAACAGTCTGTTCTTTCATGTATATGAAATGTTTATATACAGCGAGGTATTTGCCCCTAGCACTTTTCATTATTTCGATCGACATGACGATTCGTACTAAAATGATTATTAATCAGCGATTTATACAAATCAGTCGATATAAATAAAAAAAAAACACACACATAAATAAACCCAAACACAGATATATAGGTACATTTAGTAAACGTTCCACTTTATCAATAAAAATCCAAACCAAAACCAAAACTAACCAAACCAAACTGCCATCAATCCCACGGAAATACCCTTACATAAAATAAAAATAATGTATAACGATTTTCGCTTTAAAAGTCATACGGGGTAAAGACCGTTCGCGGTAATAAACTGCGCGGTAATGGTCTTAGCGGTAAAAGACATGTGCGGTAATGGCTTGTAGAGGTAATGGCTTGTCGCGGTAATGGCGATCGCGGTAATGGACTGTGCGGTAATGGCCTTCGCAGTTGTTTTTTCGCTGTAAAGTCCGGCGCCCCCTAATACTAATAAGCATTTTTTTAATTTTTTGGTCGATTTCAATAACGGGTGTATGTACCCGTAAAAACTGTGTACTTGAATTTACTTGAATTAAACTTAATATATTCTGCATTGTTAAAAACTCAATTAATTAAACGTTCAACGTCTTTTTATGTCTACCACACTACTAGTAGTATAGTATAATTTCTGGAAAATATCCACAAGAAGACACAAGAAACGATTGCTTGTTAACAAACGTTTATTTGTAAAAGAAAAAGCGTTGATAGTCCTACTTTTTTCGATGAAAAAGTTGATAACTCCCAGCTGTAGGTAAAAATAAAATTTCTAATAGTTTGTCTCCCTCGAGTTCTATTATGGACACCGTATTCATTACGGTGGACCAAAAATAATCAAAAAAGGCTGAAAAATCGACATGCTCCGTTTTGCAGATGACACAAGTCAACATGAATTTTGTGCCTGTGGTTAGTGTACTAATATTGGATGTGCGAATATACTGCGTAGTTTATTTTATAAAACATGACTATATTCTATACACAAACATATACTATTCAAACCTATTGAAAAATATTTACTGTGCGATTTTTAATTTACTATCTTGCTTGAAAAAACAGACCATAGTACATACAAATTTTAGGTTACTTGAACTTGACCCCGCCCAACTCAATTATAATAATGAGGTATTTGGGGCGACGTCTTTTTCAGCGCTAAATTTACCGCGCCGACCATTAGCGCGCCGTCCTTTACCGCGCCGTCAATTACTGCGCCTAAGACATAACCGCGTCATGGTCACTACCACGCAGTCCTTCGCCGCGCTGTCCTCTACCGCGTCCTCCATTACCGCACAGTCAATTACGACGCCATGGCCAATACCTCATTTAAATTTTTATGAATAAATCAAAATCTACGGATTTAATTTTAGGAATTAGGAATTTTTTAAATTATAAAATACAGCTTAGTTTTAATTAATTATTTTATGTTTTTTTTTCATGTGTTTTTTTTGGTGTGATTTTGCTCGATTTATACACAAGTGTTTTTTATTGCTATTTTTTATTGAGTTTTAGTATATGGTAGGTACATATACATATAGTATTTGTTTAATCGAAATATTTATTTAGTACACAAGTGAAAGAGTATTAGTTTAGTTACAATGTCGATAGAAATTATCAAAAGCATTAGAAATAAAGATTTGGCTATTTAGAAGCAGCATGTTTACAGAAAGGAAAAAACAAAAGGAAATAAATTTGTTTGGAAGTGCATAAAATATGATGTTACCTCTTCAGAGAATTAATACAAGTAACGGGGAGCTTTTAAAGGAGATGGGACATAATAAACCTGGTGGTCCTGCATCTGTAACAGTAAGAGATGTGATCAATATTATTAAAAAACGTGCAATTGAAACAGTTGAGAATTCACAAAATATTGTTACTAGGTAACCAAAAGTAAACATAGGCAGGGAAATGTCCTAGGTGCAGTAAAGGACAGGCGCGGAAACGGTGGCGCGGTAAACCAGGAGCGGTTTATTCCGGCGCTGAAAAAGGCTTTACCCAGGTATTTGTATTGTTTATTTTTTTTACATTGTTACAGTTTTAAAGACAAAACAAGCCATGAAGATATAAAACTTTTTTTTAAATTTTTTTATCGGTCAAAAAAAGATTTTTTTTTATTTTTTGTTGTATTTGCGTTAATTGGGAAAATGCAAAATACCATCCACAGCATAGTTGATTAGTTGAAACAACAAAGGAGGGGTGCATATGAAATACTGCTGCCAAAAAAATAATACTTTTCCCTATAGACCTAGGATAATTAAAATAAAAAAAAATAAAAAAAATCAAAAAAAAAATTCAAAACTTGTATTTCAAAAAAAAAAATATATTTTCAAAAAAAGTTTATTTTTTCCTAAAACAAAAAAATAAGTTGAAATATAAGTTTTTCAAAAAAATGGTTTTTACCCCATTTTACCACTTTACCCCAACCGATTTTCCGAAAAAAAATCCCAACCTAGAACTGTGAAAAATCAACCTATTGTCCAAATTTGAAGTCTTTAGCCCGAAGCGTTTTTGAGTTACTGAAATCACAAATTTCCCAGACACACAGACCGACAGACCGACCGATAGACAGAATTTTTTTTACGGAAATCATATTTTTTGGATATAAAAAAAAATTCTGTCTATCGGTCTAGAAACCAATATTTTTTTTTGGATTTTTTTTTTAATAAAGCAAGACTTTCCTTGGGGAAAGTAAGAGTAGAAAAATGTGTTTTTTGCAATTAGTTGAAATACTAAAATATTAATTAAATTTTCCATCAATCTATTTTCTAATCATACTAAAATATGCTCGATACATCCAGAACTATTGTTGTACCAAACATTTATATAGCTGTCCCATCGATATAATAACATTATTGTTCCATATTTTACTATTTGATAGTTGGTTCATCCAGAAATATGGTTGATACAATCAGAAATATGTCTGGTTCAACCAAAACTCTGGTACTATTACACTAGTTGCCTAGTTCAGTATTTGTAACACTTTTGGAAGGCACTTAAAACACCTCGCTTGGAGTACCGCTTTGGAGGTATTCAAGCAAAACATTTGATTTTTAAAAGTTGTTAAGTTGAAACATGCTTGTAAATATGCAAACTTTTAAGCCACTCGTTTTTAGTATTTTTTGCGTATTTTTGCGTTTTATGACGTTTTATGTCGATATAAATTAATTTCAAGCAAAAAAAAATTGTTGCTCGGTGGGTCGGTCGGTCGATCGATCTGTTCGGGAAATCTTCTGGGCACGATAACTTAAGAACGCTTTAAGCTAGAGACTTTAAATCTGGCATACATGTATGTTACCAAAAGTTCTCTCTCGGGATTGTTTTTGGTAAACATTGGGATGCGGTAAGGGGGGAAAAATACATTTTTTTTAGAAAAATTTTAAAATTGTTATATAGGCGTTTTTAAGAATGCTGAAATTGAATCTGATAATAAAAAAATTCTAACTTCACCCCCTAGGGGGTGAGGAGGTAAATATTTTTAAATGTTTTTAATATTTTCTTCAAAATTGGTATATAGAGGTTTTTGGGGTCGAAGAAACTGAATCTGATAATAAAAAATCTAACTCCCTGGGGGGAGGGGGTGATTATTTTTAAATGTTTAATAACACATATGAATGCCCAAAAGTTTTCTGGCAAACATATACAAATGTACTACACGGAAAAAAAAAATTATAGCTAGGAGCGCTATAACACACATACCAAGCAAATTATAATCGCTTATTATATAAATACAAGACTTTATCTTACAATTATGGCAGTCAGTGTAAAAATTTATATGAAATACTTTAATTGTTTAGTGAATAATAAAATATAACAAATAGTATGGCATTTATAGCTTAAATAGATTTAATTATTGTCCGTGCTAATAATTTTTATAATATAATAAAATTTCTGTAAATTTATAATAGTGCTTGTAATAAATATAATCGTGTCTGTAATATATATAATCGTTTCCAATTTATTTTTAACATTATTAGTTATTGTGTCCCTTATAATCTATAGCTGAAATCACTATAATTTGCCACTGTTACCAAATATCTTATAATGTATAGCGCAGAGCCCACTAATTTCTTTCCGTGTATGTGCAATAGTGTTTGGTGGAACATATAATAATAACAATAATAATAATAATACTTTATTTCCCTAAGACGAAAGTTTAGGATAATGTCATATTTACAAAGAATAATTGTCACAAAAATATAAATAATTAAGAAAAGAAAAAAAACACATTACATGTAATACATGCACATTTAAATAAAAAATACATATTTAAAAAAACATTAAAACTTTTTATCTAAAAATTCTTTAATAGAATAGAAAAAATTTTGTTTAAAAAATGTTTTTGCTGCAGATTTAAATTGATTTAAATTTAGATTTAAATATTTATGCGCAGAACTATGTAATAATACATACGAATGAACAAAAGTGTTCTGGCAGGCAAACATTTACAAATATATCACGCGCAGAAGTGTTTGGTGGAACATATTTATGAGCAGATGTGTTTAATAATATATGCTAATGCGCAAAAGTGTTTGGTGGAACATATTTATGAGCAGATGTGTTTAATAATATATGCTAATGCGCAAAAGTGTTTGGTGGAACATATTTATGAGCAGATGTGTTTAATAATATATGCTAATGCGCAAAAGTGTTTGGTGGAACATATTTATGAGCAGATGTGTTTAATAATATATGCTAATGCGCAAAAGTGTTTGGTGGAACATATTTATGAGCAGATGTGTTTAATAATATATGCTAATGAGCAGAAGTGTTTGGTGGAACATATTTATGAGCAGATGTGTTTAATAATATATGCTAATGCGCAGAAGTGTTTGGTGGAACATATTTATGAGCAGATGTGTTTAATAATATATTCTAATGCGCAAAAGTGTTTGGTGGAACATATTTATGAGCAGATGTGTTTAATAATATATGCTAATGCGCAAAAGTGTTTGGTGGAACATATTTATGAGCAGATGTGTTTAATAATATATGCTAATGCGCAAAAGTGTTTGGTGGAACATATTTATGAGCAGATGTGTTTAATAATATATGCTAATGCGCAAAAGTATTTTTCAAAACATGTACAAATATTATTTTCTAATTTCACCCCCTAAGGGGTGGGGGGTAGTTTTTGTGAAAACTGGTATAACGGAGATTTTGAGGTTGCTGAAAGTGAATCTGATAATAGAAAAAATCTAAATCCACACCCTGAGGGGTGGGGGTAGTTTTCGTGAAAATTGGTATATTGGAGTTTTTGAGGTTGCTGAAAGTGAATCTGATTATAAAAAAATTTAACTCCACCCCCCAAGGGATGGGGGTAGTTTTCTTGAAAATTGATATATTGGGGTTTTTCAGGTTGCTGAAACTGAATCTTATAATAAATTATTTCTAATTTCACCCCTTGAGGGGTGGGGGGTAATTTATGTGAAAATTAGTATATTGAGGTTATTGAGGTTTTTAAGGTAGCTGAAAGAAAATCTGATAATAAAAAAAAATTAACTCCACCCCCTAAGAGGCGGAGGGTAGTTTTCGTGAAAACTAGTATATTTTTAAGTTTGCTAAAAGTAAATATGTTAATAAAAAATCCATTTTACGAGCGGAGGTAAAAAATGGGAAAGCTCTTTTACTGGGCAGTGTACTTTTCTATGGTCAAAATTAACCCATCCTATTGTTTAAAAGTTTTGTCAATTGACACTGCCTGTTTTTCTGGAGACTGAAGACATTTAGTTAATTTCTTTATTGCACATTACAAAGACCTGATGTCCTATTATAGAATTCCTATTTAACATTAAACTCAAACAGGGATATCACTTTAATTTTATAGCTTAATCGTGCTAAGAGTTAATTAGCATTGCATATTGTTTTTAGGTAATTTTTAACTATATTTTACCACATATAGCCAGTCGCCAGGTAAGTTTGCCTAGAAGTAAATTAGGTAAGCAATTTTTTTCATGAATATAGTAAGATAAGGTCTCGTCAATAATTATTATAATAGCCAATAATTATTATAATAGATCAAAAGGTTTTTTTCAAAAAAAGGCTTTCAACGACAAATATAGGTGAGTTAATTTTCTATAAGACATGTTAATTTTATTATTATCAAAGAGGAAATGCGCCTAATTTCGGATGGTTTCCAAATTTCGGATAGTAGTGTATTTAAGATACTGTCTGCAAAGGTAAACAGAAACCTACTTTTATGTGAAGCCAAAAGTCAAACTAAATCCGTCCTGTAATATGATAACGGTAGAGCTTCTCCCCTTTAAATGGCAGCACAAATCGTTTTTATTGCAAATGGCAGTTTTGTGCTCAGTTGCATTATTATGCTTGTTTATTTTATAAATAATCGTTATAAAAGTTCGTGATTCTGTCTTGGGTAAGTTATGATGTTAGTTAAGTTGATCCACTATTCATAATTAAGCAATTTGAAAACGTAAACATTCTACAAATTTCTAATCTAAAAAGCAGAAAGATGCCTAATTTCGGATAGACCATTTTTGTGCCTTTGATTCCCAATTTCGGATATCCGCAAGGTAATTATTATTCAGGATAACCAACCATTAATTATTTTTTTTATAATGATACAACAAACTAAGATAAACAATTTTGAAAAAACGAAAATTACCTAAGATACTAAGATATTCGAAATTGGGAATCTAAAATTATAGTTCCTGTAGTATTTCGTAGAAAATCGCTTAATGATTAAATTACGTCTTAAATGTGAAGGAATAACAAGAAACATAAGCAATGGGATCCAGATCTACTCTTGAAAAAATTTTTTCGGATATGTCCGAAATTAGGAGCCCTTTTTCAAATGCACAAAAATGCGCTGATTTTTTTTAACCGTGTTTTTTGGAAAAAATAAACTGTAATAAAATTGCTTTTATAATAAATCATGGTTCGCTATAATAAGTTGTATCTGGTTATATAAAAAAAATATCAAAAAGTAATACCGAGTATTAAATATTGAATACATTGTAAATGGTATCCGAAATTAGGCGACTTTCCTCTAGTATATAAATAAAGCTTTCTAGAGCACTACTTTTATTAATATATTATAAGGTCTATTTGGACGATTAGTAGAACCACATTTTTTTTTAGTAATTAGACCCTTTTCTTTGCCACCAGTCGATGGAACTCATTTTCCCGAACCACTATTTCATGATTTTTTGCTACCGTCAAGTTATTTGAGGTCAAAAACATCCATTTTGCACTTTTTTTTATCGCGAATAACAAAAAAACAGCTGAAACTAACAATACTTGATATAGCCAAGTTGCTCATAAAAATATGCATAATCTATTAATGCAAAAGAGGCCTATGCGCCAAAAAAAAATTTCACTATATACGGGGTTTAAATAATCATCGGAACTTGTTTTATTAAAGCAGACGCATCGGTGCATCGTGTGGTGCTCACGGTTCACCTGGGCGATTTTAAATAAAAATTTCGTGGACCCCTACATTTTTTGGACTAAAACATAACTGATGACATAAGAAATAAATTCCCATTTGAAAGAAAATCGTAAAATATACACTTTTTTAGACAGATAAAAAAACGTTTTTTTGAGTAATAAGGTGTGTTAAAAAATCGCGATTTTCAAAATCAAAAACGCTCTCTGGCTTAAAAGTTGCTCCTTAGTAAAAAACAGTGGCCACTCAAAAATGAGCCAAATCGATACATGTTTAGAGGTAGCTCAAAGCACTCAAACTTAAAAAAAAATCGGTACCTGTTTTTCGGATAAAAACTGATACCGATAAAAATTGAGAAAATTTTGGAGGGTTTCTTTGGTAATATTTAGAAACAATACTAAATGTAAGAACTAAAACAATTATATCCCCCTCCCCTTAAATTGAGTAAAAAAAATTAATTTCGATTAGAAACCGGGTGGATTTTCTGTTTTTTGCCTAAAACTTTTTCGGTGTACTTTTTTTTTTTTTGATTTTTTGGTTGGAATACTTTTTTATGTAAAAATACACAAAAAAGTTTAACCGTTTTAAAGATAAATGCATTTAAAAGTAAATTTTTACGCATGAAGAACCAAAAATAAAAAAATTCAAAAATATAAAGCAAAGACAAATATTTTAGTAATAAGTGGTTATTAACCATTAAAAACATAGAAAAAGTTTGGACTTCTATATGCACCTTAGTCAAAAAATCATTCCTAAGGAAGTTATGTCCTTTTAAATATGCCCATTTTTAATAAATTTTCGCGAAATATTCAAATAATTGGCGTTATTTTTATGTTCTAACTTAAGGGGAGAAGGAATATATTTTTTTTAGTTTTCTCACAATTATTGTTGTTTCTAAATATTACCAAAGAAACCCTCCAAAATTTCCTTAATTTTATCTACAATCACTTTTTAACCGAAAAACAGATACCGATATTTTTCGTTTGGAGTGTTTGGAGTTTAAGTGCTTTGAGCTGCCTCTAAACATTAATCGATTTGGCTCATTTTTGAGTGGCCACAGTTTTTTACTAATGAGCAACTTTTGAGCCAGAGAGCGTTTTAGATTTCGCAAATCGGATTTTTTTGACAAGCCCTATTACTCAAAAAAACGTTTTTTTATCTTTCTAAAAAAGTGTATCTTTTACGATTTTCTTTCAAATGGAAATTGATTTCTTATGTCATCAGGTATGTTTTAGTTCAAAAAATGTAGGGGTCCACGAAATTTTTATTTAAAATCGCACGGGTGAACCGTGTGCTCTAGGATGCTTTAATTATTGACTATGGAAAAAGTAAGATTAACTTTAATTATAAAAAAATAACTCACCTATTTTTTTCATTTGAAGACTTTTTTTTAAGGTTGACCAAAATAAATATCCGAGATATTTTGACCAAAATGGAGATATTTTGAAAAACAAAAACTAGAAAAAATCTAGTTTTCTGTCAAATTTTATAAATTTTGACATTATTTTGAAAATTCCAGATCGACTTTGAGGTCGCAAATTTCATGTAATGTTGGGGAAACCTTGTTCTTCTATTATATACAGTCATTCTTTTTGTACAGAGCGTAATATTTTGACATTTAAAACACAAATATCTCTCAATCTAAAACTAGTTATATTTAAATCGATTTGAATATTTTTTTTAATGTATATTACTCGCGTTGAGTTGTAATAGGAACTACTTCCCTTATGTCAAGTATCTTGTAAAGCTAATTATAGTTTTTTTTGCTATAGCAACTTTAATAAGTGTATCTGGCGTTACAAAAAGAAACACCCATAATTCGACACTTGTTTACATTTCTCTAAAACTTTGTTAATAGGGTCTTCTTCGATTTTTGGTTTTAATTATTTTTAAAAACTAGATATTCTAATTATAATATATATGCTATTTATTTATTTTTTAGTCCACTTAAACAGGAGAAAAAAAATTATAAAATTTGAATAATTTTTTCCCGCTCCACTGAAAACGTAACAGACAGAGTTTGCGCACTTCAACTCAGTTTCGATTTTATACGTTGGCTACTCTGATTGTTTTGTCTGTCATCGAGTGAGGTTAGATGTTTTTCTAGTTTTGTGTTTTATTCACTTTTAGTTATATTTGGTGTGTGTTTTCTGGACTTTTTATATTTCAAGACAGTGTATAGTGCATTAAAAAGGTAAGCAAAGAAACTAAATGTAATGGTGTTTTTTTATAATACATACTAGCTATATTATAGCCGCTATAAGCAAAAAAGTCCTTTGCGAAACAATTTTACAGTACGATTTGAGGCCTTAACATTGAACCAAAGCTTTTTTACCATATAGAAAACTTTTGGTTAAAATCTGAAGTTTTTGTGAAAGCATTCTTGAAATATAGTAAACTTATGTTTAAAGGACTTTCAGCTTTATACAGACCATAATGGAAGTTTCTCTATGACGAGAAAATGTCATATGTAATTTTTTAACATATGTTAATGCCACAAATAGCTTTATAAATTTCTCATTTATAATTGTGTAATAATTAGATTAAAAAACTGTACAAGTCCCTAAGGGCATTATCTGCAGACAAGTAAATGGACCATATTATACATGTATGTAATACATACTATGTATGTATGGTACTCAAGAATATATTCAAAATATGCATCTGCAGACAACGTGTTAACACAGTGCATAATATGCATACTATGCACAATAATAATATAAAAATATTATTAATACATTTATTAATTCTAAAAAGAATTTAACAAATTTTATATCAAGGGCTTAATCCCTACTCGAAACATTAAAAAAATACATACCAAATGTTTCAAGAATAATGTTTAGTTTTTTATTTATAGAACTAAATTAGTTACTCTTGTGTTTAACTTTTAGGCATGGATGTCAAAAACTGTTTTTTTGCAGAAATTCCTCAAAAAACTGCAAAAAAGTATTTTTTACTGTCCCAAAAGCAGATGCTGTGAGGAAGTTATGGATATCTGTTCTTTAACAACCTTGGGTGCCCAACAAATCTGTAGGTGGGTTGTTCTGCTGTGAGGACCATTTTGAAGTAAGTTTAAAAAATATATATTTACTAAAATACGACTATTACTTTTTATTCGAGAACAAAACATTAGCATTTCAGATTATACAAAACAGAAAACGAAGTTAGAACGACCAGATCAAGGCTGACATGGGGAGACGGTCCGTGCGACGCTCTGTATTTTATTAAAAAAAAACACACGTCAGCCTTGATCTTTGTTTCATAGGTTTTGTTTACTTTCAAACGGGCGGTATGTATATGTAAAAAATATATGCATAATTTTTTTATTATAGTTTGATTTTGGGGGGGTTTAACAAAATTTGGGGGGCTAAGCCCCCCGCCCCCCAGTTACGCCTATGCCGCCGACGAGGCATTTTTCGGCGCGCCATTTTTCTTAAATTTGCCAGCCACAAGCAAAGTTGCACTTGTCGATTTTTTTTACTTTCACCTAAAACAAGTTTTGCGATTGACTTAAAATTTTATTTTACTTGATTTTTTTTATAATTAAGTACCTAGTCGAGATAGGTAAAAAAAAAGATTTTAACATTTTTTTTTCTGTCTCTTTATGGAGTCTATAACTTTTGAGGTAACTTTTAATCCTTTTAACCTAAAGGGGTCAATTTTTACCAGAGCTTGTTTATACAGAGCGTGTCAAAAGTCCGACCCCCCTCCCCTTAACTTTTGAATGGCTTAAAATATCAATTTGAAAATTTTCGTAAGCTTTAAAATGATGTATCACAATACACCCCTTTTCATTTAAAAAAAGTTTTCCTTGCCCCCCTGTCTCAATTCTGCCCCCTAAGCAAATCAAATATATACTAAAAAAATATTTGGGTTATGTTATTTAAGTGTTCCCAATTTAAAGTTGATATTTAAAAGTTAAAGGGGGGGGCAGACTTTTGACACGCTGTGTATGAAAATCTCACCAGGGATTGTATATGGATAATATAGGGGTTTTGGGGAGTTAATGTGTTTGAAAAAACGTAAATATTGGGTATCTGGGCTGATTTTTGATGTATTTTATATTTTAAATTCTTTTCAAAAAAAGTTGTTTTTTTTTTCAATTTTATTTTTTATTTTTAGTAGAAAGTCCTCTCGTTTATCTGAGAGAGGTATTTGGCGCGAATTTGGCGGCTGGCAGGTCGAAATAAAATATTTTTTTTTTTTTTAATATTTTAGCTAAGTTATGCATTTTTGCATATTATGAAACAATTTTTATAAAAATTAACTGTAAAAATGTTTTTTTGTATGGAAAACTTTTTCCCATAAAGACAATAAACTGAGTAACTATAAGCTATAGCTTAAGAATGAGTTGACATAAAACCATAAAATTTGGAGGATCACTAATAAATATTTTTGTATGTAAATTAATTAACAGTACTTATTTTGTTGCAGATGATCAAGTCAGGGAAAAGTCAGCGAATTTGGATTTTAAATTTCGGTGCCAATCCTGCAGGGAACATGTACTAGCACTATTATTTAAAGTTATAATTAAAAATGAGAATGTCACTTGTATTTTTTCCATTTATCTTGTGTTAAGTTTATTTATTTATTTGTACAATCATTGTATTATATAATAAATTATGTCTACATTAAATCTCAAGATAAGTAATTTTCATATACATAATATAATATACATACATATACATATTTTCATATACATAATATACATTTATATTTAAATAAATGTTTGTTTTTCAATACTTTTTTTTGAATTTTATTACCCCACCCTAACTTATTTTTTTGTGGATTTGAGGAAAACTATGTTGTTTTCTAAAATTCTGACCCTAAAGTAATTTCCTATATCTTCAAAGAACATAGAGGGTCCCCCAATTTTTAATTTAGAGGGCTTGATGTATTTCATTTTGTGGCCCACTTGTGACAATGCTGGTTTTTTCTAGTAGCACTTAACCTCTGCAATTGCATGCTTATATCCACCTAGAACAATTAAAAATGCTTTTTACTTTTGCTATAATTATATCGAAGGCTGCATAACATGGAACGGAAACCAAAAACTGAAGGTACACCTCTACGTTATAAAGCCCTCAATATCAAGAAAGTGTTAAATCTTATTCTGAGCGGGGGGGGGGGGTAGTTCGCAGGAAAAAATCTGCTTGTATATCATGGCTTGGTTCTAAAAGGGCCAATGTCACTATATCCTTATTATAAGTTATACTGTAGAACTAACTTTTTCTTAGATCTATATAACCTAAAAAAGCCAACGTCAGTGCTTGTGAGATAAGTGTAGATTTTAAGTGACAAGGGTGTTTTTAATAAACATGTCTGTTAAACTGCTAAAACAGCCAATATTTTGTTTGACTTAGTGTATCTGTTTAAAAATTTTGACATTGGCCCTTTTAGAACCAAGCCACAGATATATACTCGACTGGGGCTCCTGTTGCTTAGGGGATTGCCCCACAACAGCTGAATTTTTATAAGCTATTTAAAATAGAACCCCAGAATTCCACAGACCAAAATAACTAAAATAATTTACCTTTAGAAGCTGTACAACTTTGCAACTAAGAATGACATCATTATTTTCATCAATTTTTTTACTGTGCAAATACTAGTGCTCTTGTTCTGATTTAGTTGCACATAACCAATAACATCTTTCTCCATAATCTGGTCCTGCAAATATACAATATGTTTTAAAATATCCTCCACATTTTTCACAAATTACTCAAAAAAATAGTTTATGCACATAAATAGAAAAAAAAACTTAGTAAAAACTAAAATTAAAATAAAGAGTGTATACTGACCATACATTTTTAAACCTTCGGAACTCCACACTAAAATAGTCCAAGTTTTTTGCGAAAAATTCTTTAACCATCACGTAATTAACGTGTAGTAAATTTTCGCTACTTGCTTTCACAAAAAAAATCCACTGAAGCCATAATTAAAGCAAAAACAAATAAAATAACTTTAAAAACAAACCGATTCCGAAATTTAACACGGAACTCTCCACTGACAGATAAAAAGTGAGGTTATGTCTACGCTAGCAGTTTAGCCACACTAAGAAATAAAATGTCGTTTCTGCGCAGTCTCTATCTGTGACGTAGAAAATAAGGCGCGACGAAAAAATTTAAACTTTAAATCGATTTTTAAAATAGTTAGCGTTATCAAAAAGGAAAATTACTTTACATTTACCTTACTATTATAAAGTACTTTGTAAATCAGTGTTCAAATATTAAAAACAAGACTTAGTGGAGAACCCTATTGTATGAGACAACAGAGTTAAAAAAAATGTATACTACACATTTCGCAGACACGATGTCGACACCTGATGTACTTGGTTAGCTTAATAGTCTAAGAGCTGGTGACCATTTTTATTTTATTATTTGCTCCCAGCTGTATTTTATATATGTCTTAAAGTCCATTCAAATTAAGTTACTTGCAAATTGCCAGGTCCTGGATCGGGTTCATTTGGATGCTAGAAGCCTCGAAAAGGTGGTGAAATTGGGTCCCCGAAAAATATATTTTTAACTTACCGAGTCAAACCAATTACATTTATTATATTTAGATTAGTTTATTTTCACAGTTTTACACAATTAACCAGGCTAAGGGCCACTAGCACCAACGATGGTTTAACTTTAATCTTGGATTAAATGGACGGTCAACCAATCGGAACGCAGCATTTTTAACTTAAACTCGGTTTAGTCGAGATAATCCCAGATCAAAATTTGATGCAAGTGGTCCTAAGAGTTAAAAAAAGACTTTAAAAACTTTATCTGACATATGTCAACACTAATAACTCTCTTTAATTTTCATTTAATCAAGATGTCATTTTATAAATACTTATTTCTTTAAAAAATTAGGTGTCACATATTTTAAAGGCACTTTTTAAAGATTTTTCTCACCCACTGTCTCCAGAGTTATTGTGTATAACTATGAAAATAGCTTAATCTGAATGTATTAAATGAAATGTATATGACTCGGCAAGTTAAAAATAGATTTTTTGGTAGCTCATTGCCATAGCTTTTGGAGCTTCTAGCACCCAAAGGAACAGGGGTCCGGAGTCTAGGAATTTGAAAATAGCTTAATTTGAATGTAGTTTAAGACATATATAAAATATAGCCGGGAGCAAATATTGAAGTAAAAATGTTCACCAGCTCTCCGACTATAAACTTTATTTTATTATTTGGAAAAATAATAATTTCTTTGTATCTGGCGTTACTTACCAGGCGTTACACAATTGTGCGAGTCTATATTTAAGTTACAAAATACGTTATTTATAACTATCGTATTTATAAATTCTTTTCTGTGAACAGTTTTCACATGACTGAAGTAAGTCTAGAAGGCATTACCAACCGTACTGGGCTAAGGTATATTTTCTATATCTTGCGATGCCAAAAGAAGAAGAAAATACGTTTTTAAGTGTTTATTTCACAAAATTATAAAAAAATGTTCAGTTCTTTGTTTAAAATCATGTTAATTGTTACCGTCAACAGGAGTGAAACCAATCATCAAGTATATTTTGGCTAATCTTTTTAGTACTGGTAGTATACAGAGGTAAGCGCGGGCCGAAATTCGACAAGTTACTGCAGGAAATATCAGTTTTTACGAGAATGGGTATGAAGAAGATTTATTTTGTCGGTCCGTCTAGGTACGTAGGTTGTTTTAGAGGTGTAAAAAAAATAGTTTTTGGAAACTTGTGGAAACGTTTGGTTGTGCAGAGTCACAAAAAAAAGCTGAGAAAACATGGTAAGTAAAGAGATTAACTATTATCTGGCCCTAGTAGCAAAAAGTTTTTAGTTTTTTATCAACATTGTGTAATTTTTTATTTACATTTTTATAAAAAGTGGGGACATGGTGTGGTGAAATCGATCATTAACTAATTGGTCTAAATAAAGCTCTTTTTGTCATTAAAGTTTTTTTGTGAGTTTGTTTTGTAGGAAATCTAAGTTTGTTTGTTTGTATGTTTGATTTTTTGTTTGTTTGTTTGTTTGTTTAACCTCGTACTATTCTACTTCATTAAGCATCCCCTAAGTCCAGGACTTGTGTGGGCTAGTAGTAGAGGGAACCACCTGCTTATACTGACTTTCAAACCAGTTAATAGGGAGTATCCGATTCACTTATCGCCTTCGCCAAATTTCAGTTATTAATTAACTAAAAAAGGCAAATCGACGCCAGTGAGAATCGAACTCATGCTAGTTGGCTTGCTATGTACACGCGCTAGCCAACTACGCTGTACCTCTCAGTCAAGTACTTTCAGTTAGTCCTTTCCACTAACCCCCTCACCCCCTTCCAAACAATTTAAGAAATCATTTTTAAGTTTAAGATAAATATGTACCTTTTTGATAATAAACACGTTTTTTAAATAGTTTTTTAACTTTTTTCTTTATTTAAAAACGAAAACGTTTTTTTAAAAAGAGTATAAATGATCGGTTTCACTTTCAAAGTTGCTAAACTAAAATATACGTGAAATAAAACGGATGATCGAATTCACCACCTATTACGGGGTGAAACCGATCAACCTTTAAACAAATATATTAAAAAAACTACTGTGGTTATTTTGACAGTGTTGACAGTTATAAATGCTCGAAACTTCAAGCTTTAACATAATTTTTTTTGGATTTTTAATTTTGTAAGAAAACTGAAAAAAACGCAAAAAACAGCAAATTTTGACCGGTTTCACCCCCGTTGACGGTACTTAGGAAAATGTGTTATGTTGGCAATAGCGATAGTTATAAATCGTCGTCGTTTACATTATCCTAAATCCAGATTTATAACTCTGCTTCAGCAAATCAAAAGTAGATTTATAAATCCAGATTTATAAATACGCTAGTAAGATGCGTTTACACACGAATTAACTACCGTATTAATAAATACGATAGTTATAACTAGTGTAGTTAACTGATATGTAAATGTGGTTTTGGTGTTATGAATCTACTAAATCAAAATCCCACCCTCTCATTTTCGTTTGGACTTATGCCTAAATTAAAAAACATATAAAATACACAAAAAAAACTAAAATAAAAAAAAAAAACAAAAAAACAAAAAAAAAACTAAAAAATATTCTCGGAACTTAAGTTTTTATCTTAATACGAAATAGGATTTTTATTAATTTCCACTTTTTTTTGCTACTTGGTACAGCGGTACCAGTTGCAAAAGAATAATCATTAAAAAAATTGCGCTCACTGAAAGAAATAGATTTGAGAAAAGTATTTTAGATTTACCGGATATTTACAAAAAAAGGTGGAAAATTACGTAATGCATACCTTAAAATTAAATTAAATTTGTAAATGTTCATCTTGTTAATATTAAAAACAAAATTTAAATTTCCTGTATTCATAGTTGATTTCAAATAAAAGACAACAACTTAACTGATTTAGTAGTTCGGAGTAATTTAAAAAAATAAAATTTTCAGAAAAATCCTGTATCTTAAACCAGAAGTAAAAATATATCAAAATAAAAAAGGAAATATTTACAATAAATGCGGCAATAAGAGTAATTTTAATACTTTGAAAAACAAATGATGTGGCTTACCATGTAAACCCCAGAAGATGGGAGAAAAATCTCAGTTGTACATTTTCTGTTGCTGTTAAAACAAATAGGCTTTTTAATTATTTTAAATAAAAACAAAAGTTTTGAAGGTTTTAGGCTTTGAAACCAAAAAAAGATCAGTCAAATCCATCAAGTAGTTTTCTAAATATTTGAATTTTAAAAATGGCATTTATTAGGTGGTTCAGTTTTTTTGCATTTAAGTGTACATAGGTATATAGGTACTTTCGAATTATTTTCTTTCAATCTGCTAGCCTAAGGGATATAAACTTCGCATAAAAAAGAAGTAAAATTTTTACTAGGTAGTTCAAAATTTTATTAGGTAGTACAAAATTTTATTAGGTAGTTGAAAATCTTACTAGGTATTTAAGGTTTTTTTTTTCATATTAATTACTTTAAAAAACAATCCTAGTTTAAACAAAAGCTGGTAATTAAAGAAATTACTATGAAAAACAGCGACATCTGCTAATTAGGAAATTAAGAGTTGCACATCGAATTTAATAACTCGAATTATCCCCATTGTGAACAGTTATTTATAAATAATATGTGTTTTTATTGTTAATTAATAAAAAAATACAGTTTTTCGATGTAGTATTATACTCTCCAATTGCTATGTACAAGAAGAGTGTTAGAACGATAAGGGCGCCAAAACAAGGAAATATGTAGGCCCTTTTTCGTGGACCATAGACTATAGACTTTCAAATTCGTAAAAATTTTCGCCTGCGGAGCTAGGGCTTTTTTATTTTTTTTTTCTTACTTAAGCTTCTCCGGAGCCTGGGTTTGATGGTCTCCCAGAACGACAAGGGAGCTAAAACCAGCAAATATGCAGGCCCTTTTCGAAGTAGACCATATAAACTATAGATCTTCAAATTCGTAAAAAATTTCGCTGGGACTTTCTTACGTTTTGTTTTATTTAAGCTTATAAAACTTAAAATTTTAGACCATCACAAATGTAAAGAAATTTCCTGCGGTGCTACGACTTAATTAAGTTTTATTTTTAATTTTAAAACATGAGTTTTACAATACTAGATTAAAAAAAACGTTAGAAATTAACAGAATTCGTAAAAAATATCGCCTGCGGAGCTAACTTAGTTAATCAAGAGCTGACGATCATTTTTTTGGTCGTCACTTTTTTGTGATTTTTATATTGTATAACAAAAACCTAGTATAAGTTCAAATAAAAAAATAAGGAGTTATTTTATGAGTCCATTCTAAACATGCTAGTTAGGAACAATCATCAAAAAAAATAGTAATAAACAATAGAACATATCTTGTTTAACACAATCCATAACGAAAATTACCACAAATTGGGACACAAGTTATTTTCTTTTATCTTAACAAACAGCAAAATAAATCTCTCTAAAACGCACGGCTTTCAAGACCTCTGAACTTAGAACTACTGTGTAAGCCAGGACAGCCCAAAAAAATTTAAAATAGCGGCCAATTGTCCCCCATCTATTAGGTTACCAGAAGCAATAATCCTTTCCTAGAAAATCCTAATTTCATAAAGGCGAATAAAGTTCATGTTTTTGGGTCAAATACCCCATAGTGCGTCTGTCCGTCTTTCCTTCTGTCAGTCTTCCATCTGTCCGTCTAGACTCATCTGTCCGTCTGTCTATGTGTATGTCTGTCCGTCTGTTCATCTGCCTGTCTGTGTGTGTGTCTGTCTGTCTGTCTGTCTGTCCGCCCTCCGCCTGTGTGTCATAATTCAGGAACGCCTCGCCGATAAAGTCCAAATTTTCAGAAAATATCAACCATGAAGAGTGTACTATATAAAGCGAAGCATTTCATGTCTTCACGGCTAACTGCGGCTTGTCATATTACAATTAAATTTTAATGGTATATAATTATTTATTATTGATGAAAAGTTTATTTACGATTGATTTATATAAAAATCGATCGAAAGAATTAGGAAGTCAATCTAGTATTTATATTATAAAGATGAGTTCCAATATTTCAAAAGTGTCAGTACTTTTTTTGGCGTGTATAGCTGTGGCTACTGCTACGGTAAGTAAACACACTTTAATATACCTACGTGCATAGATACCTAATTTTTTCAAGTATCTCTGAGATGTAACTTAATAATACTCTTATTTATTTGAATGTATTATCATTATATTATACAGGCACTTCATGCATTGAAAAGTTTACTTTATTTTAAATAAAAAAAGCAGTTAAAATTTATAATTTACTCTGCGTACTTATCCTCTCGTCGATCGGATTAATATTCTTTAGCTTACGAGAGTCGAGAAAATATATTTCTCGTCTCGACTGTTGAGAATCTTATTTTTCGAGACAAGAAATAAGTCGATCTTATTTTGATCATTTCTCGACAACTAACTTCTTGTCTTATCTAGTGAGAGTCTTAATTTTCAAGACTTTCGGCATCCTGCAGAGTTGGTTGGCCTTAGGATCACGCTTTAAAATATCACTTCACTAGACCAGACAAATTTTTATTATTGACAATGATTATTTATTTTCATAACTTTTGTGTAGATAACTTACTTAAAATTTTACGTATAAAAACTAAAAAAGTAGAAGCCTATGCAAAGCTTTGGTCTTGATTCTCGACCCTTGTCTTAAGTTTTTTGGAAATCAAGACAAAACGAGAAATCCCGATTTATCAGTTCTTGTGAAAACCTAGTGATTATTAATATATTTCAGGTTATTTTATTTATAAGCATAAGCATATTCTTATTGTCGGATGATCCCATCAAACTAGCAGTAAAATTAACATGAAAAAACAATCTATAAAAATCAACTGCCAGAATTATTGTCAAATATGTTTATCACCTAAATAAAACAACTTTTAGATAATTTTTGTTTTATTTTATCTAATTTTATACCCATTTATTTCAGGTGGAAATACCTCAGGAGCTACAAGATTACATCGATGATATTCATAATAGATGCGTTGCTTCTAGTGGTATAACAGAAGGTACAAGTTGCTTACAATTTATTACCTACCCTAGTGGAAAATGACGTTAAAATGACTTGACCTAACGTTAGAGAAATGTGGTTTGATGCCTAGGCTTTAACATTAGAATAACGTTTAATCTAATGTTTTACCAAACGTAAGATACACGTTAATTTATTAGGTATATAACATTAGGAGTTATAACGTTAGAAATCGGGATATTTATACATTAAAAACGCGTTAGAAAAAAAGTTTTTATAATGTTAAATTCCTACTAGGGTAGCTACCTACGTATTAACTTTAGACAAAAATGCTAAATACTATCATATAATTATATGAATAAAATGTACCTAAAACCAATGAGTAAATGGACCATGGCAGTGTGGTAGTATTTTGTCTATCAGCAGTTCCCATAATAGTAGGATCACTTGATCAGTTACTTTGTCTAGTGTTTTGGTGGTAAGCCGCACAGTAACACACCAACTAAAAAAGTAACAACTGATCGAGTGACACTACACAATAGAGCTTCGCGTAACTCACTGGTAACAATTTTCCCGTAATTAATAAATAAAAATATATTTACTCCGTAATACAAAAAAATATCAACAATATATTGTACATATAAAACACAATAAAAACGAACTTGAAGAAAAAATGTCCCTATTTTGCTCATATAAAAATCTAAAAATATAACTATTTATTTTATTTGTACTTAGGTAAGTACTCAAAAAAGGTTTATTTGATTTAAAATCATATTTTTGTAATTTCTATAACTAAAACTATTTTTAGAGGACCACAAAGCTTATGTTATTACAAATAAAGACCCTAAAATGATGGTGAGTAAAATAAAATTTAAATTTATTATGAAAAATATTTTAAAACGTCCTTTTCAATAATAAAAATACATTTTTTTTTAATTTCCTTACTATTGGAAATTATTTTATTGTTTTATAAAAACTAATCATAATATTATATTTTTTAGTGTTACATGAAATGTCTTATGTTGGATTCTTCATGGGTAAGTTCTTTATACATAAAAGCACTAAAAAAGACAAAAACTGGAAAGCTGGGAAAAAATTAATATATTAACACATAAAGAAGGCCGTGCACAAATTACGTGAGGTTTTTTTCAAGAATTTTTGACACTCTCCCGAAAACCCAAGATTTTTACATATTTTTTATATGCAACGTAAGATTTTTAAAAACCCGCTCCCTCCTAAAAATCTTAGGTAATTTATGCTCAATAAAAAATAGAAATAAAGTACAGTATAGTATGGTTAAACCTTTTTTGTTTTTCACCATATGCAAAAACCATAGGTTGAATATTCCCCAGCGCGTTTGGCTGAATGTGCCTCAGGTGTACTTCTCGCACATAAAAATTATTCCCGGCAAAATTTCTTGTTTCAAGGTTAAAATAACATCAGATTAACAAATTGTTATCATTTCCTAAAATAGTGAACCTTGTAACGTATGGAATATATTAAACACAAAGTATCATTGAAGTAAAAATAAAAAGTACTAAAATTTTTACATAAAAGCGCAAAAACCACATTTTTTTTGTTTCATTCGGACACTCATGAAAGTAGGTTTTGCAAGAAAGAGTGTTATGTGCCTTATTTGGGCGCCTAATTCGAATAGTCTTGGAAGTTAGAGCGTCTGGTTGAATGTGCCCCTTGGTTGAACCATCCCCCTCTTTCCTACATGTATTCTTAAAAATCGGTTGTAGAGTTTTTTACGAATAATATCACTTTTGAGATTAGTTTTTTTATTCGGTGCAGTTTTTCACGAACATTACCACTTTTAATGTTAGTTTCCTTAGTTAAATTAATTTTTGGATAAAAATAAATAAATAATATTAATAAGTGAATAATATCATATTAAAAAATCTTCTTCCAAAAGTTTTAAAGGAACACCGGTACAAAACTATTTTTATTTATATTTAATAAAGCACTGGTGTCAGAAATGTCTTTGGAACGAATTAGTGTTGTTACGATGCGATAGTTCAAAAATTATCGTCTCGCACAAACAATAACGAGAGGCCTCTCGTTATCGCCTACCTCTCGCGATAACGATACTTATCTTTCCAGCGTAAAAGTTGAATATTTCAGCCATCTAATATTAGTTAAAGGAATCTGACACAAACGTCATTATTTAATTTTTGAATTTAATAATGCAAATATATTCTTTAATAGGCATTATGCATCATACATTAACACATTATACAAGGCTTTTATCTTTTAAAATCATATCGCAGGCAAAAACCGCTTTAACATTGTCCTATTTTTATAGCAGATACAAAAATATGAACTCCTGGCAGGTGCACTAAGTACCTAACTAGGACTATAGTAAGTACGGTAGTATTTGACTAATACGAGGGGTAATTTAAAAGAAGGCAAAAATTCCAGATCTGGTGTTTGTAGGATTTTAGTGCTAAACATCACTTTTAACAATGTTTATATATTTTGCTTTCCCATGTTTACTTTCTCATAAAGAATGTATTGTCATAGAAAACAAATTAAACATTTTTTTTGCCTAAATCATCTTATATTTTCCTGAAAGGTCGAGAAAAATCAAAATAATAAAAAAAAATATGTTTGTCGGTCTGTCTTAAGACTTAAGAAAGCTTGGAGCTAGAGATTTAAAATTTGGGATGCAGATGTAATTTTATATTATTTTTTCCTTTCTTTTTATAAGAATGATTTTAAAAGATAAAAGCCTTGTATAATGTGTTAATGTATGATGCATAATGCCTATTAAAGAATATATTTGCATTTTAAAAATCATTAAATTCAAAAATTAAATAATGACGTTTGTGTCAAATATTTTTATCTGATTTTAGGTGGCTTCAACATTCGACTGTCTCTGACTGTACGATAGTTATCGCTCTCGCGTCGGTCTCGTTACGGGCGAGAGGCCTCTCGTTATCGTTACAACGATACGATATTTTTTCACCTCTCGCTATCGTTCTGTCCAACGATAACGAGACGATAGCGAGACGATAGGCCTTAGGCGGCAACACTAGAAAGAATACAGTTCTGAACAATCGAAAACCATGTATTTAATAAAATCAATTTGAGAAATGTTCTTAATGAAATCAACTAGATTTCATTGAGAAAATTTTTATATTTCCTAATGAAATCAATATTTATTAATTTAGATGACACCAGATGGAGAAATTCAATACGACTTTATAAAACATCAATTTGAACTATTCGATGCTAACCATCCTCAAATCAGAGACCTGCTGGTTCAGGCAGTCAGCAAATGCCACGACATACCAAGTAGGAAAATATAAGTATACCTTCGCCTGAAAAGGTCCTTGTTTATCGATATGGAGCAAAAACTAGTGATGAAACGGATATCCGGATATTATAATTATTCGGTTAATTACTATCCGGATAGTAACTATCCGGATATCCGTTATTCGGATATCCGTGACGTCACACAGATTTAAATGACATGTAAAAATAATATTATAATTGTATACCAAATTTCAGATCTATAACTCTCCGACTTGTCATAAATGTAATTTTTGACAGGTGTCATGTCAAAAAATAAAATAACTTTTTAAAACTCTAAAAGTATACCAAGTTTCAAATCTATAGCTCAGCAACTTTTCATAAATGTCACTCTTGACAGGAGACATGTTAAAAAAATAAAATAACTTTTCAAAATTCTACAAGTATACCAAATTTTAGGTCAATAGCTCAGAAACTTGTCACAATGTTATTCTTGACAGGTGTCATGTCAAAAAATAAAGTAACTTTTTAAAATGCTACAAGGACCTATACCAAATTTTAGTTCAGTAGCTCACCAACTAGTCAAAACTGTAATTTTTGACAAGTAAAAAAAAGTAAAAATTGAAAAATTGAATAATTAAAAACTATCCGGATACAAAATAACTATCCGGATAATACATAACTATCCGAATATTAAATAACTGTCCGGATAGTTAAATTTAAATCCACTTGACGTAACGTATATCCGGATAACGGATATCCGTACGTTAACTATTCGGATTCTCAACTATCCGGATATCCGTAACAGTCTCATCACTAGCAAAAACTAATTACCCAAGGCCAAAATAATTCTACACCAAGTACTGACATTGACAAAAAAACTGTATAATTTAAAAATAAAAGCGCTTGGTTTGGACTTTTTCTCCGCTGTTGCCGATTGCATTAAAATTCCCTAAAATGTAATTTTAATTTTAAAATTGGAAATGGAGTTGATAAATTATAATGTATTTAAATAATAATGGGCGGTAGATTTTTAGGTTAATGCAACTGAATTCAATAATAAAACAATAAAATTTAAAATTTTCTATATCTTTTGTATATGCATTTTGATAAAAATCGGCGAATACTGGTTTTTAATTTTGAATATTGGTTCGGTGCCAATGTTTCTTTTATATTATATAAAGTCCAGGTACAGTTTCAGGGGAGTGTTCATGATCTCGTGTGGTTCCAGAGGGTCGTTCCCAAAGTACCTCCATCTTAGGCCTATTAGAGATGGAAATTCACATATGAGGTGGTAAGGTTCTTCGTCCCCTTCCCCACATCTCCTGCATACGGGGCTCGTAGTCTGTCCCATTTGGTGTGGGTGCTTGTTCAGTAAGCAGTGTCGAGTTATTATACCCATTATTGCTCTCAGTTGACTCCTGGACATGCCTAGAAGTAAACTGGTTCTTTTCTTGGTTGGTCCCCCTAGAAAGAGTTTAGAGTGCCTCATTTTAGGTGCATCTATCCAGTGTTGCCGGTGTTCATTCCGCAACATTTTCCTGACCTAGTGTCTGACCGTGGAATATAATACTCCACAGCACAACAGCCGGACATACTGACGGACATAAAAATACGGCTTTGTTGTTATCTGGAAAATATTTTTTCGCCGTAATATAGCGAAAAAGGCTAGATAATCTTGGAATTTAAATCCCGTAGTAATAATTTTTTGAACCACAATGAACACAACACTAGTCACGGTGGGCTTTAAGCTTACGGAGATGAAAAAATCGAACACCCCATAACTGACAACGGGATATTGTTTCTAATGCTTTCAGAATTACATGTTCGTTGAGAACAAAATCGTAGGTGTAGCTGTTTTTTATTCCATCAAAAATTAGTATATTGTATATTACTGACCCAAAAAAAAATTTTTAATTAAAAAGTTTGAAGGTCACACCCCTTAAATTTGTTTATTGGCGTAAGAGTTTCATCACTAATTTTTTTCAAAATTTTTGAAAAAATCTAGAGGTCGCTCACAAAAATTTTTCAAAAAATATGTTTGCTTAGCTTTTTTTATTTTTTTTAAGGCCCAAGGATTTTTTATTTAAATCTTTTTAACACGAAACGGTATAAAGGGATAGTAAATTGCTAACCTCAAAAAAAAAAAATCTGAATTTTTCTTTCAAAATGGCGGTGCTGTGCCCTTTAAAGTTTGAAAATTCACTACATTGCTTGATTTTAGGTCTAATTACAGTCACAAAAAAATGTTTTTCATTGTCTTCAAACATTGTGCGTGTAGCCCAATATGTCCTCACATAAAAACAACTATATTTTTTTTATCGGATATACAGGGTATCTAGAAAAAAAATATATACATTCTTTTAACATTTTTTAGAGATAAATTCGGTTTTTAGTGACAGGGTAGGACTCAAAATAAGGGAACTTCTATATAACGCGTTATATAGAATATTTTGAGTCCTACCCTGTCACTAAAAACCAAATTTATCTCTTAAAAATGTTAAAAAAATGTATATATTATGTTTTCTGGAAAAAAATATAGTTGTTTTTATGTTAGGAGATATTGGGCTACACGCACAATGTTTGAAGACAATGAAAAACATTTTTTTGTGCCTGTTATTAGACCTAAAATCAAGCAATGTAGTGAATTTTCAAACTTTAAAGGGCACAGCACCGCCATTTTGAAAGAAAAATTCAGATTTTTTTTTGAGGTTAGTAATTTACTGTCCTTTTATACCGTTTCGTGTTAAAAAGATTTAAATAAAAAATCCTTGGGCCATAAAAAAAATAAAAAAAGCTAAGCAAACATATTTTTTGAAAAATGGCTGTGAGCGACCTCTAGATTTTTTCAAAAATTTTGAAAAAAAATAGGGATGAAACTCTTACCCCAATTAACAAATTTAAGGGGTGAGACCTCCAAACTTTTTAATTAGAATTTTTTTTTGGGTCACATATATACCAATATACTAATTTTTGATGGAATTAAAAACGGCTACACCTACGATTTTGTTCTCAACAAACATGTAATTCTGAAAGCATTAGAAACAATATCCGTTGTCAGTTATGGGGTGTTCGATTTTTTCATCTCCGTAAGCTTAAAGCCCACCGTGTAGTATTCAACAAATTATCTGTAAAAAGTATTTAAAGAAACGCTATTTTTAACCGATTTACCCAAAAGAAGCAGGTTGTTAATTCCAAGTCTAAGCTTTTAAAAGAGTGTACAATTTTAATTTTTTTATTACAAATAAAAAATTCATAATGGTGGGTCTAATATGACGGCAAAAATAGGTGAATTTTAATGAATTTTGATAAAAAAATATCTTGTGTATTTTAGGAATGCTAAAACTAGCATTAAAAATTAAAAATTAAAATGGCGGTCCTAATATGGCGGCAAAGTTTTATTTTTTTTTAACATTTACAGGTCATTTTTTAAATACTTATTTTAAACTCATTTTGTTTCAAAAAAATAATAATTTAAAAATTATTTTTTTTTAGTTCAGGCCTGGGTTTCAGGACCCTGGTTATATCTCTTTATCCCAGACAGATAAACAAGGCTATTCGGGCGGATGTACATACATAGACATAATGATTTAATATAAATTGTTGAAATACTAATACAATTTTATAATTGCAGATGGGGCTGATCTTTGTGAAAAATCGTACAATTTTAATGAATGCATGTACCATGCTGACAAAGAGGTAATATACCATAAACCATATATGGTTAAATTATTTTTATTTTTGGAGCGACCTTATGGGTGATTATGTACATATGGGTTAATTTCGATGGATGAATTAAAACAAAAATTAAAAAAGTTAAATTATATTCTTTAAAGAATATGTTTTTTATTATCTAAAAAAATAAAATTGTTGCACTATTTGCTACAACTACAAAAATAGCATAATACAAACAAGCAGCTTTCTAAAAGCCAATTGTCTAAAAATTATTACTAATTTTATTGTAAATTCTTTTGAGAATTTTACTCCACCGCCGACCGCGGAGTAAGGTGAAGAGCGTTCGCTTTGTAATGCCGAGGTCGCGGGTTCGAATCCCGCCTGGGGCATGAATGGTATCTTTAAAATTGCTATAATTTACTAATTTGAACTAAATATAAATAGGCCATAACACGGTTGAATGCTGGGGTGTACCTACCGAATGGTAGGTACAACATTAAAATAAATAAGAAATATTTTAAGTGTTCTCAGCATCCATCTAAAATATTTAGTTTGATTTCATTTTATTTATATTTCAATATTTATATACATTTTTAGAATTGGTTCTTCGTATAAGAAACTTACCATGGTACCAATAATGCCTGAAATTTGTACTGGAAATGAAAAAAGCTTAGTATAGTATATTTGTTAGTTTTGGTTTATGGAGAAGATTAAATATCTCTTTTTTGCATTAAATTGTGTTTTATTAACCTATTTTACTTTACGTAGTTATTTAGAACAAAAAAAAACTATAATGTCTAAGGCCAAATTTAATAAACTAATATTCTACACTTTTAATCTTAACTTTTTATCTTCATGCGTTTATGTTAAATTCCAGCATTTTCTTTTTATTTTTTTTATGTATAATTTTTTGTAATCATTTTTATAATATAAAGTGAAAAATTTTCATTTATCCTTTTATTCAAATTAATTCATAACTGTAGTAGAAATTAGAAGCACAAGTACGATGTCATTGCAAAATATCTATTTATATTATTAACACACTCTTCACAGATACTTCACCAGAAAAATATTTTAGAAGTTGAAAAAGGTTTAAAATATCTTTATTCACAACCATTTAGTAATTGGCTAATTACATATATACATAAAAGTTGGAAAATGAATTAATATTTACTGCAACTTCCCAAAAAGTTAGAAGCACCTCATTTCCCTACCTTGGTCGGGAAGGCTCTTGTAGCTAACTTCATATTTGTCATTTATCATAAATTTGAATTTATTGACAATTTCATGACAAGACAGTTTTAAATACATTGTTTTATTTATTCATAAAATAACATCACATATAAATCTAAGTAATATTTTTTTGACATTTAATAGTTTATTTAATTCCAAAATGTAGCAATAATGTCCCATTCGAGGTCCCAATAGACATCAGCGAACGAAAAACAGGTGTCGCCATCTATCCAGTGTGACCACCTTTATTTTTCAGAATCTACTAAATTGTTTCTAAAAATACTAATCTACCAAAAACCTCATTTTGACAAATTTCATGAAATAAAAAAAATATTGTAAAAATGCAATTAATAATAGTTTAAATTTATTTAAATTTGGATAAATTTCATAAGATTAAAAAAATAATTGGAAATAATGCAAAGAAATAAAAGTTTATCAAAAATATTTTTTATATATCTAAATAAAACAAAAATAAAGTATTGTATTTATGATGTTTTCTATGTTATTTAATTTAAATATGATCATAATTTACAAATAAATCTACTAAAGAAAAATCTACCAATAAATGTACTAAAAAAATTATCTACTATTAAATATAAATTTTGTTTTTAAATCTACTAAAAAAGTAGAAATCTACTAAAGGTGGTCACGCTGCATCTATCGCTAAACTAACGAAGTAACGTATTCTAGTATTAGAGAAAAACATTACTTAATGGCGATTTCTCCCGTTAGATTAGACAGGGACAAAAGTTCTAGCCAAAAAGGATAGAAGACATACATACACTCCCACTTCCACCAAACAAATTCTGTATTTGTTCTTTGTTGAACAAATACAATATTTACTTGGCCGGGCGAAAATTGTAACTATATTATTTATATTAAAGAAATTACTGGCGCCATCTAAATTTTAGTAGAATTATCTTATTCTACAGATTCACATTAGCTATGTTCGTTCGTGCCGCTCAGTGCTACACTTTCCGGCCAACCAAATAAATACTGTATTTGTTGTATGAAAAACAAATACATTATTTATTTGGTTGGCTGGAAAGTGTAGCCCAAATGAGATAGAGATAGGGTAGACGTCTTTTGTTTCATAATTCTAGTTCTAGAAAGCTCCATTTATATTGAATGAATATAAATGTTTTAAGATAGTTAATTAACAAAAAACAAAGTTTATTTTATTGATTTCTATTTATTATTCTATATTCAAAAAGCGACATTTGTAACAAACTTCACTGCAACTAAACTTTTCAATATGGCGTCAAAATTCAAACAGTTTTTGTAGTGGGAAAGAAGGCAAATAATTATAAAAAAAACAGGTATGGTTGTGAATAAAATAGTTTACAAACATCGGCGGAAAATTCATTTTTCCTTAGGGAATTAGCTAACCGCGGGGCTAACGCCCTTTGGTCAGCTAACCTTCCCTCAGAAAATTAAACTTTTTCCACCTCAGTATGCAATATACTATTATTTGTTGTTTAATTTTAAATTATTTTTAACAATTATTTTTTAAACTACTAGCTAAATAAATAAATAAATTTTTATTTAGCTTATAGCTATTTACATTAACATTTACACTACTGTTAGAGCAGTAAAACATATTTAAACAATCCCGTTTTAAACTTAATATAATTATCACAGAATTTAATATCAATTGGTAGAACGTTAAATTTTGACAGTCCATTGTAAAAATAGTTTTTATAATAAATCCTTTTTTGGTTTTATCAATATAAAAATCATCCTTATTCCTTGTATTTACAGAGTGAACTTGATGTACAAATTGAATTTTTTGTTTTAAATATGTGAGAGTTCTATCATATTTTATTTTAAAGATATAATCTACTCTACTATGTCTTAAATAAAATCCTTTGCCTAACTCTCATGAAATCAAGTGCCTGATGCATCTTCTCAACAGAAGTCCTTTTTTTACATTTTAATAAAAACCTCAATACTTTATTTTGAACTTTTTGTAAAGTTTCTACTTCATTTTGGTTCAGATTAAATAGTAAAGAAGGGCAGTAATCAATATGAGGGGCTATCAAAGTTTTGTACAATAAAACGCGCGTATTAAGATTTAAATTTTTAGAAATTCTGGATAAGAAATACACTTTTCTTAACATTTTACTATGAATCAAACTATAGTGGGATTTAAAACTAAGGTTTTCATCAATGTTTATTCCCAGGTACTTGATTTCTGAAACTTTTTCAATTTGTACTTCATTTATTTTAATGAACCGATTTGAGGTATCGACCCGAGATAAATTGTATTTTGTTCCAATTAACATATATTTAGTTTTTAATAAATTAACACACAAGTTGTTGTCGCAAAGCCACTCTAAAAATTTCGGCTAACTTAGAGTTTAAAATATCATACTTTTCTTTGAGATTTTCTTGACTAAATATCTATGTACTACTAATAAACAAATGAGTAAAATTAGCTAGCAAGCAAGTAAGAAAGTAAGCAAGTAAGTAAGCAAGTAAGTAAAAAGTAAGTCAATAAATAAATAAATAAAATATTTAATTTAAATTTAAAGCAAACAAATTTGGCACAAATTTTACTTCCTAATATCCCCATGGCTGCGGCTCTGTAAATTTAGGACTATAGTAGAGAAAAAGATGCAATTCGCTTGCAAAACAACTTTACACTACGATATTTCACGAAATCTTTGACATAGAGACTTGAAATTTGGAAAAAAAAATTTTTACTACTTAGAAAATCTTTGTTCCAAACTTCAAGTCACTGGGTCAAAGCGTTTTTGAAATATCGTAGTTTACACTTGTTTTACAAGCGATTACCATCTTTTTCTCTTGTACAGTGCGGTCCAAAAGTCACCCCCCTTTTAACTTTTGAACGAGTTAAGATATCGACTTCAAATTTAGAACTCTTAAATAAGACAACTTAAACTATTTTTTAGCATATATTTGATATTTTCAGCTCTTAAAATGTGGGCAGGGGGACATGGGGGGACATTTTTTTTAATGGAAAGGGGGGTAGTGTGATACATCATTTTAAAGCTTATAAAATTCTCTATTCAAAGTAACATTTTAAAATTTTTTAAAAACGTTTTTTAAGGTTTTGATTTTTCAATTTTTTGTGCTAAAACATTCGATTTTTTAGTTTTTTTTTTATAAATTTCTATTTATGTCAACTAAAATTAGTTTAAAAGTATAATTAACATTTTTTTATGATGAAATTAGGCATTTTTAAAAAATTATTTGTTTTTTTTTTTAGAGGAATTTTGACATTAATACCCATTTTCAACCCCATTTTAAATCCAATTTTTTTTTTGAATTTAAAAATATGGAGTTAAATGAAGAATTTTATAAGCTTTAAAATGATGTATCACGCGATCCCCCTTTTCATTTAAAAAATGTCCCCCCATACCCCTCTGCCCACATTTAAGAGGTGAAAGTATTAAATATATGCTAAAAGATAGTTTATGTTGTCTTATTTAAAAGTTCCAAATTTGAAGTCGATATCTCAACTGGTTCAAAAGTTGAGGGGGGGGGGTGACTTTTGGACCGCTCTGTATATTATTGTGAAGAGTAAAGTACATGCAACAAGCAGTACATGTACTCAAAAATTTTCCTTTCTGTGCCTTTACGAGAATAAAGCTCATCTTAATTGAAAAGCCGTTTCTGTAATCATTCTGATTGCGAAGTCGTGAAAGATTAAAGAAAGATAAGGCAAAATTATCATTCATTTAAATAAGTTTAAGCTCGGATTCGACACGGAGCTAAAATGTCGGGTTTTATTTGAAATTAAGAATCAATTTGTTTTGTTGGAAAGCCTTCTTCATTAATCTATTGATAGTTTACAGTACTGTTAGAAAAGTACTTAGTAAAGTACAGGGGCGAACCCAGGGGGGTGGAGTACTGTTAGAAAAGTACTTAGTAAAGTACAGGGGCGAACCCAGGGGGGTGGTTGGCGTGCTGCAGCCCCCAAGCCCTTCAATTTAGATTTTCATTTTTTTTTTGACCGAGACTGTAACTATTTTGCTTAAAAAAATAAAACACCTGTTTATAATACCCATATGTGAGTGGTTCAGCGAAAAGGTATATTAGCAAAAAAAAATAATTTTTTTATTTTTGGGGTTTTCGTTAATTAATGGAAAAAAAGTCTTTAGTACTCGAGACTAATGTTTTTTTGCTGAAACGAAGTAGCGGCAAAAAGTCTTAATTTTTTTTTATTATTGAACATCGTCATTAAACAATGCTTAACAACGACCAATAATAAATGAGTTTACCGATTTTATTAGTTGCCAAAGTAAATAATACAAAGGTAGATAATATAAGGGCTACCATTTAATTAGTTAGTAGAAAAGTATTACCTATAAATTATAGGGTTTAATATAAAAAATATATGCTAAAACAGTTTTTTCAGTTAAAGATAATATTTGTTTGTTTTTTACATAATTACTTATAGTTATTTGTAATACAAGGACGAAACAATTTTTGATTGATGAGGTTTTTAGAAGCCGGGGGCCGGCCGGCCTGCCCGTGTCTAATAAACCTACGAAATCAATATTTAACTTTTCGCCCGTGTATTATACATTATTTTTATTCGATTGTTACTAATTATAATAAATTACTAAAATATATTTAATTTTAAATTGCAAAAAATATTTCGTTTTAATGTCTTATAACCTATCTAGTCATGCATGAGAAATCGCTAAATAAAAAACAAATAAATCGTTTCTTTTGGGTACGGTTTCATTTTCAAATTAGGTTAGTGTTTTGATTTTGTTTAAATTGTACGTATTTAAATATATTAATACTTCTAAAACCGTTCTATAAATGTAATAAATATTGAAACTGAAATTCTGTGTTTGTGATTTATTTTAGTAGATGAATACAGATTAGCCGGTTAACCGTATGTTTTGAGGTTATGTTATAGAAGACATTTTTATTTATATAAAATGATTATAATACTTGTATATAGTCAAAAAGAACATATAGTTCAAAACTGAAAGCGACCAAAAGATTAGTTATTTTTTTTTAATTATGCGCATTCGCATTAAGTTATGTTAACTTGCCGCGAAGCAAGAGTTCGTTGAAAAATGTCGAAAAAGTAACTAGCAAATCGTTCGTGAAAGGTGTAGGTATCTTTTAAAATTGTCGTTTAATATTCGAAAAATTGTTAAATATATTTGTCGGAAGGCCTATTCGTGGCCGCAAAATATCGTTTCCATGCACCTTTTTTTATCCTCACACAACCTCAACAGGTAGAAACCTGTACACAGGAGGACCGGATCATCTTCATCAAACCAAGGTAGTGACATCCCTTTTTCCCTTTCTACACCCTTATTTTACAACCCCAACCTAAGCAGTCTACTATCGCTCGTTTTGTTTTCGTTAATTTAAAGTCGCTATATGCTAAGTTAGAGAGTTATCGAAGGCATAGTTTTTTTTAATCTAATTTAGACATACATGTATATATAACTAACATGAGGGTCTAACCCTCAAAATTATTATTTTACAGCAGAACCTAAAATGTGATTAATTTGTTTTTCATTCATATTTATACTTAATATTAAATATATTTTAATAATGCCTGATTGGTTACATTGTTTTATGTAGATTTCAACAAAAAGAACTTAAAATAAGGGCCTAAACAATACCTTTAATTATGAAAAGGGCCCAACCCACATATTTCTTATAAGGTTGTTTTTGAATAAAATATTTTCATTGCTAGTCAAATAGGTTCATAAGCCTTTTTTAATCAAGAATAGTTAATAGTAAATATTTTGGTGAGGCAAAAAAACAAATTTTTAAATTTTGCAACCCTAACCTTATTTTCCAATGCATTTTTTTGTCGCTACTAGTAACATATTAAGAATTTTTATTAACTAGAGCGATACAGTACGTTATGCAGTGCCCGTTTCAAGCAAAAACCATATTTCGAAAAAAATGAGGGTTAGGCCCTTATGTTAGGTATTACAGTAAGGCAGTATTAGTTGGCGGCCCAAAAATACTTTTTGGCCCTAGGGCCACATAGTCCAACTTTTCGCTCGCAAAACATGAACAAAAAATGACGCTTTTAGAATCAATCTTATAAAAAATATATTCTGGATTGCAAGCTGGGAGCAAGAAGACGGGTAGGGAGGTTTATATTCTAGACTCTAGAATGAAATACTTTTCACAAATAATAAACGATGTAGGGAGTAGAAATTTTAGGGAAATGAATTGGCTAAGGATAGAGTAAGATGGACCCAGACAGCACATAATAACTATTAGATATCCAGGGGATATACATTCTGGATATAGAGTATATCCAGTGGATAGCCTGGATTGCCATTAGATGTCTCATGGACATCCAAATGTCCGCCTATATCCAGATCCTGGCAGGATATCCACTGAATATCCACGAGATATCCAGTGGACATCTATTTTTTTAACCTCCCCAAAGTAAATCCACTAGATATCCATTAGAGATCCATCATGGATGTCCAGGATATCCATGCCAGGATCTGGATATAGGCGGACATTTGGATGTCCATGGGATATCTAATGACAATCCAGGTTATCCACTGGATATACTCTATATCCAGAAAGTATATCCCCTGCATATCTAATAGTTATCATGTGCTGTCTGGGGAGAGCTGCCTCAAACTACTCTTAGGACTGATACCTTGATGATGATGATATTATTTAATTTTAGACTTCAATGTTTAATTAAATCTAATAAAAATACAAATTCAAAAACAGTTATCAATATAAAATGCTTAATGTTTGCCTTATGCATTAATACTACGTTGAACATATGGTTACGCAATTAAGTGCTGTATTAGTTTTATTCATTTGTACATAATATAATAACAAAGTATCTACAAAAAATTACATTGAAGTTCAATGATTGAACTGATAAGTGTGTACGCCTTCTTTTTAAGGTAACCAATTACAACCATGGTCGATGATAATTTGGTAGTGCTTTATTTCCAAAATGCGATAAATTTAATTGGGAACTTTGTAAAAATTTTCTGCATGAATCTGGAAAAACTTGGATTTCATACACTGTAAAAAAAAATGGTCGATGATCATTTGGCAGTGCTTTAGTTCCGAAATGCGGTAAATTTAATTGGCAACTTTGTAAAAATTTTCTGCGTGAATCTGGAAAACTTGGATTTCATACACTGTAAAAAAAAAAATGTGAAAAAATGTGAAAATTTACATGCTAAATCAGAGGTAATATGTTGCCAAGCAGGTGAACGTAAAATTTACGAGATTTAACTTTTAAAATTTTATAGGAATATTACGTACATGTACATGTAATATTCCTAAAAAATTATATAATTACAAGTTAAATCTCGTAAACTTTACGTGCACCTGCTTGGCAACATATGTATTACCTCTGATTTAGCATGTAAGTTTATACGTTTTTTTTAGTGTAAGAACGTACACGGTGTACGGTACACCTATGTAATCAAATAAATTAATAAGCAGGTTTTCAGAAAAATCGAGAAAAAATCGAAAAGAGTGTAATTTAAAAAACTAAGACAAGACGAGAGTCACGTTATCGATTGTCAAGACTCTTGAACAATAATTATAATTATTATAATCGAGATTATAATTATTATAATCGAGATTTATAGATTCAAAAATTACCGACTTTTTAAAATATTCCTCCAATTCGCCAATTTTTTCCTTATTAGATATGGTTGGTGGGGTTCCCCTTAAACCCCTTCTGTGTACGATTAATACTAAAGTATGATCCGTAAATACGTGATATATTGAAAGTATGGACCGCGCGGGGAACGAAACGAAAAAAGTCCAAACGAAAAGAGGGCAGAACAAGTATAGGCGTTGCGGGTAAGAAAGCGTAAAGCTGGAGGTCGCTTTAAGCATGAGTCACTATCACATGAAAATGAATTAGCCTATAGAATTTTGTTTAAAAAAAATATATTAATTAAAACGCAACTAGCTGTTTTTTAAAATTAATTTTAAGTCTTTTGAAATCTAAGGACTTAACAGTTGTAATAATGATTATAATTATTAATAAACTTAATTATTGGATGATTTAAAATATTTAATTTGAAATTGACAGGTAAAAAAATCATTGTTATTATAACAGAAGCAGAATTTATTTATTTTTTAGTAGATATGCCTAATAAAATAGGTAACATAATTAAGTTCTAATTTAAATAATTATCGGCTATAACAACATAATAAGAAGGCAGTAACTAGCAGGTACTACTTACTACCAGCTAGTAACTATAAGCAGACAAGTAAATAGTTAAATTAACTAATTGACGAAAACTAAAATTAATATATTTATTATTATATATTTCGTAAAATAAGATTTAGATTTTTGTAAGTTATTAAATAATTAGGTAAAATTAAGAGAACCGATCTGCAACACAAACATATTTGTTTAGGCGAGATCTGTTCCCTTATTTTCGCTACTAGCAAGTTAATAAAATTGTAAAATAAATTAGTTTAAACTGTAAAACAAAATGCTATATTATTATGTATTATGTTTGTTATTATAATAAAGTAATAAAGTAATTAGTTGCCAAGAAATAGTTAAAATAGTTTAGTTAGATTAACCCCCTGCCACAGACACGGCGTAGATTTTAAGCCTGGATAGTAATAATTTTCGTCTAAACTCTTTTACACGAATAATGTACAAGAAATCACCCATATGTGCGGGATTACCTCAATATGCTACCTTCGACACTAAAAAACGAAATTTATTTTACAATATTTAGAAATAACTTTGAAAAAAGAATGGAATGGCTAAAGAGCACTTCAAAATACTAGTATTGTTAGACAGTCTAATATGGTATAAAATACCTTAAATAAGGCCCCGGAATTACTTTAAACGTAATAAATAAATAAATAAATAAACTTAAAATATTCCTAGTTGATCGGTCTTTTTACAATAAATGAGTTTACTACCTATTGCTCTATTATATAGTTTTTTTTTTCCTTTTTAAATGTATGTTTTTTACTTTAATTTTTAATATGTTTTATATAGTATATAACACAGTAGTCCCCGAGAACCCTTGGGTTAAAAAAAATTCGAACCAAAAATTAAGGTTGGATCCTTGTAGTAATCGGTTTGGAGATAATATATCCACCAACAGCCAAATCCAGAAAATTCGCTTTTGGCAGATAATGGTAACTCTTCTTTGAAGAGGTACATCTTTTACACCAATGATAATAGAAAACTGTTCAAGTGTATTTAGTTAGTATTTTTGACCCAGATTTTAAATATCTTTTCAAAATTAAGCTATCATTTTTGTTTACAGAGAAAAACGTTCTTAAAAAAATGTAAAATTGAAATTTAGGGCACTTTTCAGCATTTTTATTTATTACATTTTAGCAAATATAATACTTTCGACTAAACCTGAATAAATTTCATGTTTTTAACTAAATATATACGCTACTAACAGTTAAAAATATTATTTTTTTCTGAACTTAAGAACCTGAAAAAGTAAGTGCTATTTTTACAGTATCATTGATGAAATTACGGTCTGTTGGGTAGTGTCCTTTTATAAAGCAGTGGTTCTCAATAAGTTAAGTTTTATTTATATAAAACTCTGACAACCCCATCTTTGTTTTAAGTAATGATTTAAAATATGTGTAGCCAGCATAGACTATTGTCTAAAGTTTTTTTTATTTATTAATACATGTATTGCAATAAGATTAAATATTTTATTTTAATTTAAATTTATTTTTTTCCATTTTTTATTAAATATAATTTAACGTTAGTTATTATGTTTTATATTTTAACATCTTATAAAATAATAATATATTTTGTTTGGCACAGTAGTTTTTGCAAATTAAAGCATAATAATTTTATTTAAAAAAAAATCGTTTTATTGTCTGTATTTTTTTATTTTTTTAATATAATTATAACAAATCCAAGCAATATACCCAGACTTTTAAGTTATATTTTACATCAGGTAACTCTCTGAATAAGCAGGATACATACTTTTTTTTCGCACAAAATGCAAATTTTTCGCCTATTTTCTTCATGGGGGGTAGAAAGTTTAGACGTTTTAAAATCCATATTATGTATTTTATTATTTTCATATGAATGATATCATGATATGAATGTCATTTATCTATGACTGATAGAATTAGGGTCACTCCATCCAATGGCAGCTTGCTGCTACCACCTAACCGCACTATGTCATGATAAGTGATTAAATTCAATTCAATTCGTTTATTCATCTTTAGAATGTATACAAATACACATAAATAAGTCAAAAGTCAGCAATGAAATTGGAAAATGGAGACAAAAAATTATAATATGGTTAAACACAACTGTATGTATTATATTTTACCGATTATTAATAATAAATTACATTTTTCGTATTGTTGCTTAACATAGTGGGTTCGAACAGATTTTAATAGGCAGGCTCGCCAGATACTACTAAGAACGCCTCTCCTTAAAATATTAAGTTATATTTAAACATCATACAATTCAATACAAATGAGGTTGTGAGGCAACATAGTACCTTTCAAGTCACTGCGACCAATGAGATCTATTGTGAATCCCCTTCATAATTTAATCTACATATAACTTTAGGCTTCCCAAGAAGGCCAAAAGTATTTTTGGGGCTACTTGGGATATATCTGCAGATTTTGGATATACCTGTTCGATATAGTAGCTTTTTGCAAACAATGACTGCAAAAGCAGATAATGTGTTCGGCCTTTTCTGGTGCTTCTGAGCATATACAGCAGGTGTCAATTTTTAAGCGTTATCTTAGAGGGCAATGACTGGTTTTTATTTCCGGAATGAGTTCACTTTTCTTGTTTTTCAGGTTGATATTTTATAAATATTTTGGCCTGTCTTAAGTTTTGGTCTTTACAATATCGAACTATGATTTTGGTTTCCCATTTTTTGGTAGACTTTACCAGGTGGCTTTTGTTAAAGGTTTAGGGCCAGTAAATTGAGTGCATGCCCCTTCTCTAGCACGAGAGTCTGCTGCCTCATTGCCTTCAACACCCTCGTGTCCTAGCACCCTCATTTTGTTGAGAGTTTCGCATCATTCCCAAACAAGTACACATTTGGTATCATAGTGCCGTGGTTCCCTAGAACCGCTGCCGGATGGAAGAACTATATTCAATGTTCTAAACCGTTTTATAACCACTGATTTACTTATTCCATAAAATGATTTAAAAAGTCAAACTTTGAAGGATTGCAATTATCACACTACTCAACAAAATAAAATATAATCAAAATCAATCGATTTTTCTAAAGGTTCCCAAATTTAAAATGGTTAATAAATTAAGTTCTAATTAACATTTTTATTAAGTTAAGGAAACAGATTTTCTTCATTTATACTTTAGAGTCATATATTTACTAAAATTAAATAAAAGCAAATGCTTAAAAGTACCCTAAATTTCAATTTTCCATTTTTTTATTTATGTTTTTCTCCGTAACAAAAATAGATAGCTTACTTTTGAAAAGATATTTGGAATCTGCGTCAAAAATACTAACTAAATACACTTGAACAGGTTTCTATTATCATTGGTGTAAAAGATGTACCTCTTCAAAGAAGAGTTACCATTATCTGCCAAAAGCGAATTTTCTGGATTTGGCTGTTGGTGGATATATTATCTCCAAACCGATTACTACAAGGATCCAACCTTAACTTTTGGTTCGAATTTTTTTTAACCCAAGCGAGCTCGGGGACAACTGTGATAAGTTTTAATTTGTATTCTTTTTATCTCTATCTTTAATATTTATAATCATGATTGTATTGACGTATCCATCCAACGTAAGTTGGCAAAGACAAATATCTATCTATCTATCTATCTATACAATTTGTGATTTCACCCAACTCCGACAAAGTACGGCTTTCCGCGTCTCAGTACCTTTCGGACATTCAGTTAAAGCTCTTAATCCGAGCGAAGAAGTTGTTAAGTTGCACAGTGACTTTTTACATGTTCATTTAAAATTTGGCGGCGTGAAAAATACGCCGTATCTGTAAGTACGTGATAATAAAAAGAATTGGGTTTTTGGCATATCAACAAGCTCGCATAAAAACATAGTACATAACAATGCGATGCCGTGATTGGCTTGATGTGCCGCCATGTATCTTGTAAGCCAATCACGGCATCGCATTCTTATGTTATATGTTCTTATGAAAGCTTCTGGATATGCCTTAACTCATTGCAAACAAAAAATTTACTTTTTTTAGTATTTCACGCTTATGTTGTTTATTTATAATATAGTTTTTAATTTTATCTTGTAAATATTTTTAAATAATTAAAGCTAAGCTAAGCTAAAAATAAGTGAACATTTAAAAAAAATCGACTTTTAATTTGTTTAAAGGGTGGCGAAACTTTTACGCCGTGTCTGTATAACGTTTAGTATCGGACTGGTGAGATAGTGAGAAAAATCACCCCACCCCCAGTTTGGGGCCTCTCATACTTTGCCCCTCCCCCGCCGGAAGATGTTTATGTTTTCAGGGTTAAACAAAATTTTTGGGTGCGAGGACCTTTTTTTTTCTTTTTTTTTCTGATTTCGGGCAGGGGTAAAAAAAACAAAATTTTAAAATTACTCACTAGTCTCGTGCTGCCCAGTCCGACAATAGTAACGTTCCATAAATAAAGTGTCTGTGGTTAACTAAAAAAGTAATTAATAATTGTCCCCAAATACTAAGGTAACTAAAAAATTAGTTTATATAACTAATTATTTTCTCCTTTCCGCGTAGATCAAAAAAACAAAATCTTGTAAAAGTTCGTGTTCTTACCTAGAGTTTGGGTCTTCAAATTAGGAACATAGTTATTTGTGTGGCAAAGTCTTCTTTGATGGAGGATGATGTTGAATCAACAAATAACTTTAATTACTTAAGTATTAAGTAAAAGAATTCTTTTTATTTATATTTAGGTACTCTTTATAATAATATTTTTTTTCTTTTTTATTGCCATGTTGGATTAGGATAATAACAAAACTGTATACACTGAAAATCTAAAACTATTTTACTTTTAGGTATGGATTACAATTTTTACGATTATTTAAAAATATAACGATATATTAAATACAATATTAAAATTGTAGATATAAATGTATCATATACTATAATAGTATATTATTCAACGAGCGTATAATAATTGCTATTAATCAATGAGGGCGAGTTTTGGGACACGAGCCAATAGGCGAGTGGCTAAATGACCCGAATGATTAATAGCTATTATACGTGAGTAGAATACTAGACTTTATCCACTGCCATTTTAGGTTTTAAACGGTTTATTTTTATTTTTTTTTTTTTTGATAAAATTTTAGAATTTATTAGAATTATAATTAACAAAATTATACATACAAATTTTGATTTTTGCCTAAACCTAGGTTTGTGTGCAAAAAAATACATTTTAAATTTAAAATTTAGAGAATTATAAAGAAATTTAATTATTCTAAGGTTAAGGTTAATCAAAATATAACTAATACAAAAAATATTATAAATAAAATTTGTTTTTAATTTAAAGAAAAAACTAATTTATTCACTTTATTTTACAGAGGAGAATTATTTATTATTATTTAGGACCACTGTACAAATCTGCCAAATTAGAATTCTCCTGTACCTTTTGCAGTGAAAGCCCCCTTTTATGACTTCAGTGCCTGGCCTATATACACTATAAATAAATAAATAGCTCGTAGCTCAGAAAAGTGAGGAGCATGAAAACCTCGAAAAATACCCTCAAAAGTATGTTATAATTTTTTTTTCGAAAATTCTGAGAAATCATGCTTGTATCGGGCTCGGTTTATCAAAATTTTTGTTAAAAAACTAAACGGTTGCAGTGCACATAAATATTCCAAAGAAAGTTATTTTGCCATACAATGAAAAATTTTTAAATCAGATTTTTGTATAACTTGTTTATTAGTCGAAGGTTTGTAGAAAAATACTGCATCTTTCTCTCTATATATCTATCTCTCTCTCTTTATCTCTCTCTCTCCCTCTGTCTCTCTTTCTCTCTCTCACTCTCTCTCTCTCTCTTGAAATCGGTGCTTTCACTCTAGATTTACAGAACCGAAATACCAACCGTTTATAATCTAGTGCGTAATGCTATGATCGCCTAGATGTATAAATATTTTGTTTTGAAATTTAAAGTTTGAATTAAGTACCTCCGAGTTATTAAAAATATTTTTAGTTAGTATGTTAACAATTCCAAACATCGGTTTCCCATGATTAATACGAAAACGAACACGAGTTAGTACTTCAGATAATTCGACGTTAATGTTTATTTATTTTAACGGAATGATTGGGATTTGATTAAATCTTCTCTAATTGATTATCGTTGCAAATAACTGTTTTCTTATTTATCATTTCAAATATATAATAATTTATAAACTGAATAAAATAATTGCATAATTATAGATACTAATATGAATAATTATACTTGGTAATAAATGACAACTGTTACTGTTAAAAAATTAATAACATGTGATACTTATTATAATAAATCGAACATTTAAGATTAATTATATTTTTGCAATAAAAATTAAATATTATCCACTATACTCCGTCCAGTTATGCAAGATAGTAAGGGACGCGGCCCGTTTTACACCACAGAGCGCATAAATAGCATAATTATGCATAAATCGTAGTGTGTTGAAAATTTAACATATGTCGCTACTGTTTTCCTGGAAAGTGCATATCCAAATACTCGCATAACAAGCATAGTACATAAGAATGCGATGCCAGGATTGGCTTGATGTGTCGTCATGTATCTTGTAATGGTTGTTATGCGAGCCTCTGGATAGGCCTTAAGTTGTAATGTTAAAAGATACCAGTTTTTAACCAATAATGTAGCTTAAAAATCGCGGGAATTTTAAACTACTATCTTGCATAATTGGACGGACTATAATAAGTGGTTATTATTATGCAAAATTCTTTAGTGTTTTTTTTTCTGAGACGGAGTCAACAAAAAAAAATCTGTCAAAAACACTAAAGGCAGTTAGCATAAGTGGTGCACATAACATTTTTTATCCAATACATACAGATAATGAGACAATTACCAGCTAAAATAAAAAAAATAGATAAACTCAATAATAACCCCCGCGTGGCTTTTACTTTATTGAGTGGATAATTATTTATTTTACCCACTCAACTGTCACTTGTCAAATTATTCTCTTGTAAATGTCATTAAAATTTTTAATAAAAATATGAATTTTTAAGCTATTTATTGGATAAAACGTTGTATGGCACTCTTGGGTAAACCGATATTGCCCTCTCGGAAATTAACCTGCTTGGCTGACGCCTCGCAGGTTAATGGGCGATATCTTACTTCACCCACTAGTACCATAAATAACTATTTACTACCTAAAGTTATCTCCAAATATCAGTTAAAAATAGTTTAAAAATTATAGCTGTCAGTTTGACAAATATGTTAAAAAAGTTAGTAGTTTCCTTTTAAAATTATTTTTGTTATTGACCATTCTCAATAAAAAATGCTTAAAAAGGTCATAGATAAATAAGTTCACTCATATTATTGATCGTTAAGGTAAAAATTAGTTAACAACGGCTTATAATGTATGTAAAAGAGTTGAGAAAATTCACTATTCAGTTGGGAAAATCTACTGTTTTGTTGGTAAAATTGAGTAAATTTAGTGGTAGACGAGGTGGTAGATTTTGGAAACTGATAAAATAGTTGGGAAATTTGAGGGATACAGTTGGGAATTTGACCAGTAGTTGGGAAAATTGGAGTGCAGTTGGGAAAATTTTAGTAGTACAGTAATTTTTTAGAGATGAGGACATTTTGTTTTAGTCATCAAAATTTTTGCAGGGGAAATATAAATTTTTGGGGGTGTGGACCTTTTTGTTAGCCATCAAAATTTTTTTCAGGGGTAAACTATATTTTTCGGCGAGGACCTTTTTTATGATTTTTTTACGGCTTTTTTTAAGTTGGGAAATATATGGTCCGCGCCCCACAATAAAATCGCTTCGGAGCACCCTTGGGTAGCAAAAAGTTGGCAAAGTTACATGAAGGGGGATAATACCACAGTAGTGCATGATCATTAATCGGAATAAATTCAGTTATGACTCATCAACGTTGAAAATAAACACAGAAACATAGGCTTACGGAATAATTTTTCCGAATTATGAGGGAAATTTTTATAAAGGTCACTAAATCGAAACATTTGACGACTAATTTGTTACACACAACAATATTGAATATACATATTAACTATAAATATGTAAATATATCGGTGTTTTTCGAAGAAAATAATAATGTAAATATTTAAAACCTCGCGTCAACGATAGAATCGACGCGGCGCCTATGCGAGCACTGGAAATTCGCCGATGACTGTGCATGATAATATCACTTGCACGCAGGCCAAATGCCCATAGTGCATACTACCTTCTGTGGACTACCGGCTTATAGTGACTGCCAAACCACTGTTTGTAAGGCACAGATACAATTTTTGTCCAACAATTTTTTTTAAAGAAATTGTACAAACTATTATGGAGGAGAAGGAGGAGGAGAAGGAGGAGGAGGTGGAGGAGGAGGAGGAGGAGGAGGAGGAGGAGGAGGAGGAGGAGGAGGAGGAGGAGGAGAAGAAGAAGAAGAAGAAGAAGAAGAAGAAGAAGAAGAAGAAGAAGAAGAAGAAGAAGAAGAAGAAGAAGAAGAAGAAGAAGAAGAAGAAGAAGAAGAAGAAGAAGAAGAAGAAGAAGAAGAAGAAGAAGAAGAAGAAGAAGAAGAAGAAGAAGAAGAAGAAGAAGAAGAAGAGCAGCCATACTGCATAGTCGGCCACAATTATCCATGCCACAAAGAGAGCAGCCATAATGTACAGTCCGTCACAAATCTCAATGCCTCATCCCATGAATTTGTCTTCCACCGCGGGGACTCGAACCCACGCTCTTCCAATGATGAATTAAGTATCAAACGCTTAAACCGCCACGACCACCGCCTGACCCATAACCCCTGGGTAGCAGAAGAAAGTTAAATTATAGTTGAATTCTGTCGGACCATCAGTGTAGTATGTCACAATAGCCCTTAATCCCGTCATCCCCAGAGAATGGTCTAATTTTATAAGACGTGAAAATTAAAATTTGACCAGCAAAAAATAATCTTAAAAGGGCACATTATGCTTATAATTATAATTAATGAAAAATCGTCTACAAAGTAACTAATCACACGATTTTTCAGCAGCTTTTGTAGAGGCTAAACTAGGGACTATTATAAAGTAATTTTATCTCCATATGATTAAAGTAAATCTATTAAACATATCATTGAGGTACAAGTTTCAATTTGCACGCCAAGAAGACACAAAACGTGCACGCTGAATAGGACTTTATCGCCACGTTATGATACTCTTCACTGCTACACAGGTAGAATAGTATATTAAAGTACTAGTTTCATAACATACGTTTTTAGCGCACGAGTACAAGTTTAGAAAACGAGCTGCTTGCGGTGAGTTTTCTAAAGTACTAGTGCGCTAAAAACGTGTTATGACACGAGTGCTTTCTACAATTTTTTCTATTTTGCTCTAAAATTTAAAAAAACTTACATTTAAATTGATGAATGATTTGGGGATTTTTGTTTCGGATTGGCATTACAGTTTTCGCCATGTTTAAAATTCTAAGAACGAATATTATTTTGATATATTTTATAGTCATTTCTTCTCTTTTCCACTGCAAGTAACCAAGCCACAATTTTAACACGGTAAAACATAACCTAAACACAAAATTTTGTAGAAAATTAAACTTTAAACCGACGTTCACAATTGCACGGTAAACGCCAAAAGATAGACTTTTGTCTGTTGCCAACCCAAAAGAAAAAAAAGTAGAGACCTCTTATGGGCCTATAAGAGCACGCAAAATGCGTGTGATTATGAGCTTATAAGAGTCGCAAAATAGTATATTAAAGGACAAGTTACATAAGTCATTATTTTGGCGCACGCGTCTATGTTTGGAAAACGAGCTGCGAAACGGGGAGTTTTCCAATGGACGAGTGCGACAAATGTCTTATGGAAAGAGTTCTTTATACTATTTTATCTATTTTCACGTTTTATTTTTCTTGCAAAGTACTTTAATTTTGTAATATGACTGATTTGGTAAATTTAGTGTATATTAAATTATACATAACTATGATGAAACTGATAGGGGTTGTAGAGGGTATCAAGATAATCAAGTTTGCCTTATAAACCCCTATCCGGAAATTTGCTGTTTGGGTTCCAGCAAGAAAAAAGAAAAATAACAATTTTTACCAGTTTATTGATACAGCTTACAAAAATTGCTTAAAATGTCTTCCACGCCCTTCAATATATGTGTATACACTACTTTTTTTGGTGCTTAGGGGTAGTTTAACCCTCTTTATGGGGTGGATGTTCAACAAATCCAAGGGTGTTTTTTAACTGTCATATTACAGAAAGGTGTGTTTTTTAAATATTTTGATTTTTTTAAATTTTGTAACCCGTTTAAAGGGGATAAAAAATTAAAAATTGGATTTGATGTAAATCCACCGCCAAAAAGAGGGTTAATTTTGAGCAATTTTTGTAAGCTGTATCAATAAACTGGTAAAAAAATTTTTTCTTCCTGAATCCCAAACGGTAAATTTCCGGATAGGGGTTTATCAGGCAAACTTGCTTATTTTGATACCCTCTACAACCCCTATCAGTTTGTCACAATAACTATGAAACACACTGTATTGGTAATAATGACACTAACAATTTAAAAATTCTCATTTGTTTTTTTATTAAAAATTAAATAGTTAATAGTTACAAACTTTTTAAGTTTTTAGTGTATTTTTTAGTTATTTTGAATAAAAATGGACGAGGAAGAGTTAACACGTACTCCAGTGCACAGATGTGTCTCAAATGCTTTCATCCTCCCTGCCATGTACCTCCAATTCTACTGTTTGGGACTTACCTGAGAATAACTTGAACTTAACTGACACTAAATCAAACACAGACTAAAATCACACACAAAACAACAAAAAAACATACATATTTATTAATATTTTATAAGAATTTTACCTGTTTTCAGATCTTTGGATACTTTATACAGAGTACCAAAATTTTTAGAAATTAACAAACAAAACCCCAAAAATGTACAATTGATAAAAAAGTTACTAAACCTGTTTTACAATTAAGCTTATTGTAACACGCAAACCCAAACTACAAAAACGTAGTTATGAAACGCAAATAGATACAATTATTGTACAGTATGTGTCCAAAGCTCGCCCACTTTAACTTTTGAACTACTTTAGATATCCACTTGAAACTTGAAATACTTAAATAGCATAACCTAAATAAATTCTTTTTTTAACCATATATATTTAAATAAAAAAAAACAATACTTTTTTCTTAAATTTATATTGTGTTTTTTGAGGTTTGGACTTTTTAAAAAAACAAGAGCTAACTTCAGAATTCGAATTTGGATTCAGCATAAAAATTGACTAGTCCTGCCTGTCGCAGCATCTACTTTTTTTCTTTAGTAGGACGGTGTAATTAATTTATTTAAAATAGTAAAAAAATATTCATGTTCTGTGAAGAGCATATTAAAAAATACAGAGCATCAAATATCTTCAGGACTTGTTTCATTAACACGTGAAGCTTTTGAATTCATGGTGGTCGACGGGTAGTTTTATTGAAAAGCTCTGTGGAAAAAAAAACTAAATGTTCTACCTTGGCAAGGCATCCTGACTATGTATACTTACACAATGCATCATAAATACTATGAACTTCCTACTACTTAACATTGGGCATTAAGACCCCTGAATTGTTTAATAATCAAAATAAAAACCCAGTTTTCACTTTGGAGCACTACACTGATTACGAAAAAATAGTGAAAAAAATGAAAAAAAAAAAATTGCGATATTAGGCTTCTTTTTGTAATATTAATACGGACTAACACAAAACTTAAAATTTAAAATAGCGGAATAAATATCGATTTATTTTTAAAATTTTGCCAAAATTAAAGAAAATAAGGCACAAAACAAACAAAAATTGAGAGTTTTTTTTTTTAAATTTAATTTTGAAAAAAAAATATTAAAATTTTTTCAAAATATGAGTAATTTTTCTATTCTATTTATATATTAAACAAAATTACCCTTTTCTTATTTATCTTGTAACTATTTTAGGGTTATTTTATTTAATATATAAATCCGTAAAGTCCGTAATATTAATAAAAGAAGCCTTTGTGTCAAATTTCAGCTAAATCGGACATTTTTTTTTTAATTTTAACCACCCTAATGTCGCTTTTTTTATTTTTTCACTATTTTTTTTCGTAATCAGCGGTGTAAAAATTGGCCTTATGCAAAAAATCAGACTTTTTTTTCTGGGATTAATTTGGATGTTTTTTATTACGATTTTTCTTTCTTAAATATTTAACATAAATTATGCATGTTTTTCTTCGTAAATCTGTAATTATTTTAGGGTAATTTTGCTTAATATAAGAGTAGAATAGAAAATTACTCATATTTTGCCAATTTTTTAATATTTTTTTTTCAAAATTAAATTTAAAACGAGTAGGTCGAAAATCATTAAATTTTTACAGTAATTAGTAGTATATATAAGGAAAATATTCCAGAACAGATTGGGTTGAATCTCTCAATTTTTGTTTGTTTGTGCCTTATTTCCATTAATTTTGATTTCGACTTTAAAAATAAATAGGCCATATTTTTTCCGCCTTCTCGAATTTTAAGTTTTTGGGTATTGGTCCGTATTAATATTACCAAAAGAAGCCTTTATGCAATTTTTTTTTTCATTTTTTTCGTAATCAACGGTGCGAAAAATGGCCCTATGCAAAAAAGCAGACTTTTGTCACTTTTTTTTTCTCTGGGACCACTTTACACTGGTCTTTAAGATGGAGTATGTATGAATAGATGGCAATATCTAACATTGTAAATATTTAAACAGCTGAACATGTTACGCACTTTTGAGGTTAGCTGAAGTCGAATTTGGTTTTTGTTCAAAAACTTGCTTTTGAGTTGGTTCTATAAAATTTTAAAATTTGTTTTTTTTTTATTACCAAATATAGTTTGTGAGTAAGTAGATATTAGTATATTTTAGTTTTGTATTTGTTTTTGTTCTTTACATGCACAATTTTCGGATAGATTTTAAAAAAATGTATCAAAATATTTGAAATAATAAAAATATATTTTTTTTAAATATTTTTTATGAATTATGCAAGTGAAAAGACGTACATATCATATGTTTTTTTGCTGCAAAAAAAATATGTGGGTTAAGAAGGGTTAATAAGTTTAAAATTGTTATTTTTTAACTGTCCCTCAATTTTACCTGTATTGTTACAGTAAACAAGCCATTAAAAAATAAAAAAGAGAACAAACCCTGATGACGTACATAAATCAAGCATAACACGGGCATTATAAATTTTGCATCATTTTGATAACTACCCTAGACTTATACACAATGTTCTTTTATTTTGTTTTTCAGTTTAATTAAAGAAAAGATGATTAACAAAAAATTATTTGTTTTATAAATATTTAAATGATAAGAAAAAACTATTTTTCAAACATAATGTAAGAAATGGATAAAATTTGAACATGACCATAATTAACACCAGCAATGTCACATTTTGCCGTTCTTCAACCGTGCATGTCAAATAGGTTAATAGTATACTGTTTTACTAAGAGGAAAAGTGAATCTTTTTTTTACCAGTCTGTAGAATTTACCAAACGACGCGAAGCTGAGTCCGGAAACTATGGACGAGTAAAAAAGCACTTTTCCTCTGAGTGAAACACACTATTTTTTCTTTAAGCATCCTATATATATATATTCATCTTCAATCAATTTCACACAAGGTTTTTGCACAGAATCTCGAGTGAACCACCTGTTTACATAATAAACAAACAAGTTTGAAGTATGGCTGTCATCAAAGTCAAAGAGTGCCAGTGGTGGTTTTGCTAACTAATTTTTTTACGGCGTACAACAATGAACTCATTCTTTTACTGTAAAAAAATAAATCACTTCTAACTAGTGTGTTCAGTTATAAAATATGAACATTTTAGTACTCCTGAAGAAAAATACTTTTAAGAACTACTTCATCTCTAAAAGCGCTTATAATGCTCTTCACAGTTTAAGAAGTAGAAGAAGAAGAAGAAGCTAAATACGATGGTTTTCAAAAAAACATATTCCATATTAACAGAGATAAAGTATATCTATTAAAATACTAGTTTCATAAGACAAATAGTTGAGAGGAGATATAAAAAATGCCGAAACATGGTTATGGTGAGTAAACTAGAATTAACAAGAGTCTGTTTTATCATTGTATCTCTAGCCAAGCTAACAAATAAATTAGTATATTATAAAGAAATTTACTCCGCATAAGCAAATGTTTAGCACGAGCCGCACAGCGCCGAGTGCGGAAACGTCGCTAATGCAAGAAAGACAAGTTATGTACACTATTTTTCCCACGATCCCAAAAAAAAATAAAATTATTTAAAATAAATATTATTTTCTGTAAATAAAGATAAATAAAATTATGATTACACAGGCACACGAAAAAAATAGTCCTCTGCCCTAGACGAGAGAAGCATTTCTACGCGTTTTTGAGGTCGCTGCATCCGAATATGGGGTTGGTTTCACTTGGTCAGCTCGCATTTCGTTTTTTACCTGAAAAAATTGATAAATGTTGAAAAATTTCAATGTCAAACCAACCCCAGATTTGGATTCAACGACCCCAAAACATATAGAAATATTTATCTCGTCTGGGGACGCAAACCTTTATTTTTTTTGTGGGCTTGTGTTATTTTAAAGAATAAACTTGATTAAAATTAAGTAAAAACACCAGCACTTCACAGAAAAATAAATAAATTGTGTTTTTCTAAAACTCCAGAATTTGTATGCGTCAATCTTGATAAATCAATTCAAATTTACCTTGGTCTCCTTCATTTGTTTATTTACATTAGACTTTGATAGTTAAAATTGGTTAGGTTTTGTTCATTTAAAGGATCATTCTGGTTTAGATGCTCCAAAAAAGGGCTATTTTTGTTAATTTTTTTAGAATGTATTATTATAGATATTGATATAAAATTTGTTGAGCTTAATAAATACACTCTCGAATTACATAGAACAATTTTTTTTTATTTTAAACACATTTATACACAAAAATAACAGGCAAACGTAACTTCTCGAAAAGTAGATATGTCGCTGGCTGCATTGATATCTTAGTAACGGCTCATCTAAAACGAAAATATCAAAAATATTTAGATTCAGTATGACTGTGGCTCTCGCGTTACAACTTTAATACGGTTATATAATGCGCTGAAGCTATTCATATGTAGAATATGTAGATAAAATTGCATAAGGATCGGTCCAGTGGTTCCTGAGAAATCACCGCCGCCGACCGAAAAAACGTTGTTTTGAGAAAAACGCGTTTAAAGTTTTTTTTTTAATGAAAAATTATGAAAAAGTCTACATATACTTTTGAGAAAAACGCGATTAAAGTTTTTTTTTTAATGAAAAGTTTTGAAAAAGTCTACATATATTTTGAAAAATTAAAAAAACGATTTTTTGAAAATTATAAACCAGAATGATCCCTTAAATTGATGTTATCTTATCAAAATTAAAACGATTTATAATTTAGAATTATATTAACTAATAAAAAAGGTGAATTATGGAAAAGTATCTAACCAGATACTCTCATAGGTGGCGGTAGGAAAAATAAATGTAATACGTCGCTGAAATTTATTATTTGAAAGGTAAGACATGGAAGGAAACTGCAGAAGACCCTGTATCTTTAGAATTGGTATATTTGATCATTAGAACTGTATTTTCTTCATAAAAAACAAAACACAACTAAATTCTTGCAGATATTGATAAACTAATGATTTACGGTAAGCTGTTAATAATTATACATTTTGAACGAAATGTTCCTAATCTTCAAAGTGTGCAATAGTTAGTAAACTAGAGTAGGTCATGATAAAATTGTCTTATAAGATAACTAAATATTGCGTTAAACTATTTTTCAATCATCGTACAGATACTGCACAGTTTCGGGCTGCTGGACCTTAGCCTAAGGTCCTTAGGGTGTTTCCAAAAATCAAAAATAATTAAGCTAACCGAAATACCTTGTGTGAATATCGTGCGGTTTGGCTGAAAAAGTGTAAATACCAAATTTTAGGCAAATCGGTTAAAAATAGACCCCCGCCCACTTGATTTGTAATTTTTCATATTATTCTTTATAGTAGCGGTCGTTTCGACAAGGCCCAAAAAAAATAGGTTCTTTCTATCCCGAATAATACCATATACCCTAATGCATTGATTAAGCTGGTATTCTGGTATAGGAAGAAATATATTTTTTTGGCCTAATCCAGACGCTCGCTGCTTAAAATCAAGTCGGCGGGGGTCTTAAATTCTTCAATTAAACTGAAATTTGGAACAGAATCATATTTTTACATTCCTCATAGGATATAAACAAGGTACTCGTGATATACTAAAAAAAAATACATGTATAAGTTGGAAAGTCCAGTAGGGTACCTTACCAACTCTGTACGCTGATTGAGAACATTTCCAGACTTTATTCACTTTAGAAGTAGTCATTAGATTTATGTATAATTATGCGCCATCTATTTCTAGACGTAGACAACTACTATAACTTCTTGCACTTCTCCTTATAAAGCCTGGAAATACCTAATTGTCTTTTTTTTTTGGCAGGAGCATTTTGTGATTGTGATTGTCCTTATAAGTAACGAAAGTGACTATCTGTAACTTAAATATTCTTAACGCTCTATTTATTACGTACTGTATAATTATTAATTGTAATAATTAATTTTAATAACATATTAATTTCCAAAATAGACGCAACTATAGTCGGTTAATAAATTTAATTGATTTATCTCTTTTAGGAAGTGCAACCTATCAAAGTAAATGCTTATACGCTTCAATAAATACGTACACTGGACTACAAAAAATAAATCCTACACTTTATTTTTTTGATAATTTTTGTCTTTTTTTAAATTTTTACAGTTTTATTTTTTTATTTAGGAACAGACTAATTTAAATAATATGACATATAAGAGGTCTAATATTTAAAGAAAACTAGGACAACCAAAAACTTTATAGTTTCAAAAAATATACCATATCTTTATCCGTTACTAACGCTACAAAACTCTATAGGATTCTTGATTGTCAAATGACTTATTTTTTGTCCTTTGTACCCCTTGTAAGAAAAAAAATTGTCTTGGGTATTATTTTCGTATTCAGCACATCAAAGTTTATTAAAAAGAACTTCCTTCGCGCTAGTAAAAAAATGAAAAAAAAAATGTTACGTTTCTCAACGCATGTATAAAAGCAAAAAGGATAGTATGCTTTTCATGTCGGTCTAGTGGGTCTATCTGTCCGGAAAATTTATGACCACGATAACTCAAGAATGCTTTGAGCTAAAGATTTCAAATTTGGACAGATTTCTTATCCAAACATTTTTTGGGTAAAATCAAGCCGGTGTTAGAAGGTAAAAAGAGGTAAAACTTTTTTTTTAAAGAAACATTAAAAATAATGGGTATTATTTTTTTTTTCGTATACGTATTCTTTTGGTGACTGCCATGTCAGCAGTATTTTTATTTTTGCTTGTAGTCCAGTGTTATTATACGCCTCACTAATTAAGTATTTATTTAGTTCATAATTTCATAATTATATATTGTCCACTAAAAAAAAAATTCTGTATAAATATGACTTGCAGTTTATGAAGTTATTGACATGTTAATAAATTATATATTTCGACAAACTTCCTACCAAATTTAATTTTTAAAATTAGTCTATAATTATATTTTATTGGTATAATTTAATTTATTAAGATACCTATGGTAGATTAATATAGGATGACAGGGGACTATTATAATAGATTATACAGTGCGGTCTAAAAGTCACCCCCCCCTTTTAACTTTTGAACAAGTTGAGATATCGACTTCAAATTTAGAACTCTTAAATAAGACAACTAAAACTATCTTTAAGCATATATTGTATATTTTCAGCTCTTAAAATGTGGGCAGGGGGGCATGGCGGGACATTTTTTTAAATAGGAAGGGTCATGTGATACATCATTTTAATCCTCTTCAATAGCTGTAGGTAAACGTATAGAGAAGATATTGCCATTTTTTTTTGACCTTCATCCTACACGTTTATTTTTTTAGCTGTTTCAAAGTTTCGTATAGATGGAATAACCCCATTTTATGTTATTTTATTTGGATAAATAAAGTTGTTTTTTTTTTGTGGTTTAAACAAAGATTTGTTTTTCCCTGTAGGCATTTTTTCGAGTTTTGTATTTCTTTAAAACGATAAAATAAAAATATTATATTTTTATTTATATTAAATATATTAGTATAGTAATCTAAAAAAAATATTATTTTAAGAAAAAAACGGTTGTTATTTGAAACTTCCAACCCAAGTTACAATTTTTGTCATGTCTTAAGCAAGTCTGGCTCAAGAATTGATACAGATAATTCGTCAAGATTCTTGAGCAAGAATGAAGCAAGAAAAATTGACAAGGGAGAGGTGCGCGCTCATGGACTAGCTCTATTCGCGCAAGAGTAGGTCAAGATTCTTGACCAAGAAGCTTGTCAAATTCTTGCTACAGACTTGACGAACAGACTTGACAAAGTATTGTTAAACGCTCTGCTTCCAAACTCTTGCTAAAGTCTTGCCCAAGTCTGGATACAGAATCTTGATTAATTCTTTTGCTCAATAATTGTCCAATTCTTTACATAGAACTTTGTCAATTACTCTGGTCAAGAAACTTTTCCAAGATCAATGTTACTAGGGGTAGGTTCTGCATAACCTCAAAAAACAACATCCAACCCTATTTCAGATTCATCCACGGAAGTAGATTACTAACATAAAATTTTAATCAAACATCCAAATTAGGTATTCAATTCACACATTTTAACATAAAATGGTTAGGCTGGGACTTAACGCCGTTAAACGAAATAAAAATCACGCCGTAGACACGAAATAGAACTCCTTTTCGATTTTGGATTTGTAAAAAAAATGACTTCGATAAAAGGGAAATGGACTTGATTATTGGATTCATACAAGTTTATTAAAAGCCATTTATCTGCTCAGAATTTTAATGCTGACAAGATAAATGTTTTTTAACGAGGGATATACCATCCAAATTTTTTTTTATTTACAGTACAAGTAAGGTACAAGTGATTATAATATGTACATTAGTAACATTAGTCTATTAACTGTCATTATATTTTTATTTATAGTATAGTAGTATATAACACCTTTAATATTAAAAAAAAATATAATCAGTTTCCCAACAATAGCTACGTATATTAAGAATAATTATTTACCTCCAATATACTGAGTTTATTTCTGAAGATTAAACCATACTCTTGTCCTGTTTTTTATTATTCCTTTTAAATTATAATGATAAAATTTTTATTTGCGACCAATATATTTTTTCTCGGGCTTGGAATGAGATTTCCTCGGATTTCTTCGAGAGCTTACCTGCAAGATTTCCTCCATTTTATACACCTAATTCTTTAGCGGTATACCCTTTTTTTAATAAACTTACGAATTCGAAAATAAAAAAAATAAAATATATAATAATATTAATATTTTATTTATTTGTGGTCTAGTGTTATTGTGGCGCGAAATTTTGTATAAAACAATTATTTCACGATAATGAACATTTACAGATATTAACAAAAATAATTTAGTTAGTATTTAATTTGATTTTGCATTAACAGTTAAAGTATTAACTGTACATATTATTTTATCGGTGTCCTCAATTATATCATTTATGTGATATACCACAAGAAATAGTCTCCCTTGCTTTATATGGATAACATCCATATCTTATATGATCGTCAGTCATCGGCGAATTTCCAGTTCTCGCATAGGCGCCGCGTCGATTCTATCGTTGACGCGAGGTTTTAAATATTTACATTTTTATTTTCTTCGAGAAACACCGATATATTTACATATTTATAGTTAATATGTATATTCAATATTGTTGTGTGTAACAAATTAGTCGTCAAATGTTTCGATTTAGTGACCTTTATAATAATTTCCCTCATAATTCGGCAAAATTATTCCGTAAGCCTATGTTTCTGTGTTTATTTTCAACGTTGATGAGTCATAACTGAATTTATTCCGATTAATGTTGATCGGGTGATCAATAACTGGCATGCCAAAACTTAAGAGGTGGTTCTGCATCTAAAAATATCAAAAAGTTCCTATAAAGGTTGGTCCGCAGATGAGCCCCAAGGGAGCTACGGCCCTTTAAAATTGTAATAAAAATAAGGTGTTTAATCAATAACTCTGGTACCCTTTAAGCTAGAGCGACGAGCTTTTGCATGTATAATAATATTAATAAGGGCAATAAGTTTATGTTAATTTATTTTTTTGAATTTATCCAGAGACGTCCCAGGACGGAAAAATATATTAGGCTTAACACATTTCTGCCCCAAAATTTTTTTGATGTTTTGTAAAAAATATGGATTTCTTGAGTAAAGATACATAAAAAATGTCATATAGTGTAACACTGTAGGAGTAACAGTTTTCAAAAAAAAAAAAATGCAATTAAGGGGAAGTAACATTTTGTGATACCATTAGGTGTTTTGGTGAAGAATACTTTTTTCTCAGTTTTAAACGAAGAATCACCCTGCAGCATTAAAATTTTATTGATGCTTTTTTTCCCCATCTTCGAAGGGCCGTAGCTCCCTTAGGGCTCATTTCCGGACCAACCTTTATAAAAACTTTTTTTCATATTTTTGGATGTAGAATCTTCTCTTAAATTCTCTCTCAGGATTATTTTTGGTGAACATTGCGGTGCGGCAAAGGGGGCAAATGGGGAAAAATACATTTTTTTAGAAAAATTTTAAAATTGCTATATAGGGTGCTAAAATTGAATATAATAAAAATTTTCTCCACCCCTGAGGGGTGAGGGGGTAAATATTTTTAAATATTGTCAATATTTTCTTTAAAATAGGAGTTTTTGGGGTCGATGAATATGAATCTATATTTTTTTTTAATTTGACCCTCTGAGGGGTAGGGGTAATTTTCATGAAAACTGGTATATTCGGGTCTTTGGGGTTGCTGAAAGTGAATCTGAAAATAAATAATTCTAAATCCACCCCCTGAGGGGTGGGGGGTAGTTTTAGTGAAAATTGGTATAATGGGGTTTTTGAGGTTGCTGAAAGTGATTTTGATTATGAAATAATTCTAACTCCACCCCCTAAGAGGCGAGGGGTAGTTTTCTTTTATTTTATTTGATTAATTCTTAGTTGTACGTAGTTAGTGTGTTCTTAGTTAAATTATTGCATAATTTAATATCAATAATTGAATTGGAAACCAAATATTCCAACTGGAAACCAAAACTGGGTTTGGATGGCGACCGCGCCTATGCACAATAAGACCATTTAATGAAATATGCACGTCCAATGTTTATTAATGTTTACACAAAAACGACATAATATATTGACAGCATTTATTGTTGATAATATTTGTTTGATCAAACACAATGCCCATATTATTAGTTAAAATGCTTTTTTTAATGTAAATGATTTGGATTATACATTGTATACTATACAGGCTCTTCAATAACTCAAGTACAGTTTTTTGCAGTGGCGACCAATGCCCCTTGAATTATTTGTTTTTAGTTGTTCTGAAGAAGAGTGGTAATAAGTGCAGTTAATGACTATTTGTTATCGATATACAGGGTGATCAATAACTAGCATGCAAAATTTAAGAGGTGATTCTGCATCCAAAAATTTCAAAAAAAGTTCCTATAAAGGTTAGTCCGCAAATGAACCCTAAGGGAGCTACGGACCTTTAAAATTGTAATAAAAATAATGTTTTTAATTAATAACTCTGGTACCCTTTAAGCTAGAGCGACGGGCTTTTGCATGTATACTAGTACTAATAAGGGCAATAAGTTTATGTTAATTTATTTTTTTGTGCAGTTTTATTTGATTTTTTTGTCAAAAATATGGATTCCTTGAATAAAAATACATAAAAAAATGTCATATAGTAGGGGCAACCGATTTCAAAAAAAAAAAAAAATAAATAAATAATAATAAGAGGAATTAACATTTTGTGCCACCAACGGCTATTACTCCTTTAATACTAAACTTGGGTGTTTTGGTGAAGAATAATTTTAAATTTTAAATGAAGAATAACCTTGCAGAGAGGGAGAGGCAGAGGAAGAGTAAGTGCGGTGGAACCGTACCGTTTTCAGTTTATTTGTTTATTAATTAGTGAATATAAAGTGGACATCACCGAACTACTTGAGTTGTTGAACACCCTGTAAAAAAGTCCAAACCATTATAGAAGCAATATAATGCTACTACTTTAATAGATTCTATGGTTTACGAGCTATTAAATTTAAGTTTGACGACAAACTAGAAGAAGAAAAGTTTACAGTAACAAACAGCATATTTTTTTAAATTAATTACAAAAGGATATTTGTGCGTGTGTGGGTTATTAATTTAAAAAATTAGGTACATACCTATGTCCACCTATATCGGAAAAAAGTGGGAGGCAAAAGGAAAGCTGTAGGTAAACCGATTTTATTTTTTTAAGAGCTTTTTTTTTAATCTTTAAAATTTTTGGGAGGAAAAAAATAGTCGGGGGGTCCGTAGGTTTGGACTTTTTTCTCGACGGCCTTGGGTGATTGTTTGTTTGTTTGTTTGTTTGTTTGTTTAACCTCGTACTATTCTACTTAATCAAGCATCCCCTAAGTCCAGGACTTGTGTAGGCTAGTAGTAGAGGGAACCACCGGCTTATACTGACTTTCGAACCAGTTTCTAGGGAATGTCCGTTTCACTTAGCGCCTTCGCCAAATTTCAATTATTAATTAACTGAAAAAGGCAAATCGGCGCCAGTGAGAATCGAACTCACGATAGTAGACTTGCTATACATACGCGCTAGCCACTACGCTATGCCTCCCTGTAAAATAGAATAGAATAGAATAGAAATTGTAGAATACCCTGTTCCGTAATTAATACGTTCACTGCCAACGGCTAGTTTTGACAGCGGAGCAATGGGTATGGGCAAGGGAAAAATAGAAAGAATTAATTAATGTTGTTAGGGGCGCCAGTTACTTTAGCTTTTACTCCTTTAGGTAAGTAACAACCTAGTGTAAATACTTAAGCTTTTCAGTTTGAGAAAATATAACCCCTAAATAAAATAAGATAATTCATTTGAGAAATTTATTATAAATAAACTTAATGAAAGCACATCAAGTAATGTATTAATATATATAAAAAATATGTGTAATTATATTAAGATATAATTAAAGAAATCTTAATAAAAATTACTAAATTCAGAAATCATTCGACTTAAATGTATAAAGAAAACATGAAGTTCAGCAAGCACCAAGAAATGTATGTAAACAACAATCATTTCTTGCAGTGTATAAAAGTCATGCTTAAATTAGAAATCATTTAATCAAAAGTATGATATTTAATAATTAATAAATGAGATTAAATGTTTTAAAAAAAATAAGTACCTAAAAATGAACAAAAGCCAGAAGGGCATATAGTATTAATCAATACTATATCAGATCTGATAAAGTTTACAGTTATAAGAATATTGAAATAAAAGAATTTAAAAATATGAAATATTGCTTTCAAAAGTTTTCAGAATGAGTACTTAGCTGGTTTCTGCAAAATCCATGAGGTATGAATTCCATCGTCTCCATCTGTACAAGTCTCCCCTATGCTGATGAATTCATTTCTCAAATGAAAGAAAAAAAATATAGGCTGTCCCATCTACTTTGGAAAAATCATCTTCCAGGATAAAATGTACGATTGAAAATGTTGTCCGGGATAAAATATACTTTTGAAAATTATGTCCAATGTAAAATTGTCTGCTAGACAGTTACATAGAATTTATCTATGCCGAAAATTACAGAACCATGTTCCAACAGAACATCACTCCATGCGGAGAACTTGTATATCAAATATACCAAAATAAACTTCAACTTAAATTAATGTAATTCCATATTAATGGTATAGAAATGGTGAGTAATTAATGGTAATTAATTAATGGTCTAGTTATGTAGTAATAATGGTGCTTAATGGTGATTAATTAATGGTGCTAAAACAATAATTATATCTTAGAAATATTCTAAGAAACAGAAAAACTTAACTTACATGTCATACTAAGTCTTCGATGTCCATCGAAACGTTATAAATGCGTAATTGTAGAAAATAACCGTTACAATATCTTCCGCATTGTTTAAATATTCATTTTCACTAACTTTAAATAAAAATACATGAAGGATTACTTCGATGATTACAGAAAATAAACACTCGTCAAAATGACACCACCATTGTATTCGAGTTGCTTCAAGAAGGAGCGAAAATCGACCTTATTCACTAGTATGAACCCTTCAGGTAAATAAAATCCTATTTCTGAACTATTAGCGACATCTATGTAAGTCATTATCAACTACAGTTTTACCGTATAGGATTCCTAATAAAGGTAACGAAAACTACATCAAAGATAATAACAAAAGAATATTTCCTAATAAATCCGTATTAGTGATATCTAACCTCAAAATATTACTCTAAGAAACAAATATAAACAATACTTATTGTTTATCAGCAAAACTAATAAAAATACGAACAGAATACTAAGTGTCCTGTGAACTAAGTATAAACAAAATACTGAATCTAAGTGAGCAGTTCCAGCAAACTATTTTCAACAAATTCTGGATTATCCCGAAGGAATAAGCATACGAAACTTTCCAGGAGAAACAAGCTACAGATGAAAGCCAGTGAAATCCAACCCTCAATAGACTCTGAAACATATAAAAACCAGGTAAGTACATAGACAAATGCACTATAGAGAAATAAGTCATATGATTCTTTATTATTAAAAATCATATTCTAATTATGTTTTCTTTATGTTATTTTCAGGTAGAACTATGGAATAGAGACTCATATGGTTAGAATTCAGTTCCTGCTACAAAATAGTCCCAGATACAAAATAGTTCTGTACGTACGTAACTATTTATATACAAAATAAACATAAATTATAACGTAAGTAAACGAATAGTTTAATTAACCCTTGCTATATTACAAAGTGACGATTTATATCGTTACACATGCCCCCTCCAAAAATAATAAAAATATTTAATATACAAAAAATATTTTTATACCAAACTCTAAAACTATTTAACTTAAATAGCTAAAATATATACTATATTTTATTTAATAAATCAACAAAAAATACAATACTTTATGTAAATCATTTGAAATACTACTTGATAATTAACAATAGCTAAGCTTGATAACTACGTGTATCATTCGCCTACTCTTATGTAGAACATAATTTTGGGACTTTATCGGTGTGTATCATAAACAGGTAATTGTCATAATCAGGTAATTGTCATAATCAAGTAATTGTCATAATTAATTTTGTTTTTCTTTTTAGCTAAGTTTTATCAAGATTAAAAAAAATAGAAATAAGACTTGACTACGCGCATCAGAATCCTCTTCTACAAAAAATATATTTATATATTTTTTTTTTACTATATACAAAAGTTTTGGGTACCCTTTAAATATTTTCAATACATTGATATTTTTTAAATATCATTCCGAATGATACTAAGAATATATTCTTATTTAATAAAATCTAGCTAACTGAAATGTCACTATTCGATCCAAAATATTTCTTTAGATCTTTAACATGCCAGTCGCCTCTATGACCATCTGCATTTTCCAAAATATACACTAACTTTGACTTTTTCGCAACAACTTTGCAAAGTATGTACTTTGGAGCAAGTTTTGCAGCAAAACTTTTACTAGCATCTGAGAGTACTTTGTTTCGTCTCCAAACTTTTTCACCTATCTCAAAATTTACTTCACGCTTGCGCAAATCATAAGTACGCTTATTACGTTCATAAGCTTCATGTAAATATTTCTTTACATCAACAAAAATCTCTTTAAGATTTCCCAAGTCTTGGCTATACGAGTCTCTGTCACAAGGTTCTAATTTAACACCATCAGTTGATGTCATTTTGCCATAATAAGTTCCTGTGATAGGTACATTCCTCCCAAAATTAAGAAATGCCGGCGTATACCCCGTAACTTCATTTACAGACGTTCGTAAAGCTAGACTTATTTTTGCTAAATTTTTACACCATTCTTTTTGATCTTCCCTAGCTATGGCTCTACCTAAAACTTTAATTCTAGATGCTCTATTATTTTTTGCTGTTAAATGTCTTATACGAAGTTCATAATTTACCATTTCAGCAGTCAAAAATCTAATTTCCATTTTATCTAAATCTTCCATTTTGAATATTTATTTTCAAAATTTAAATTCAATTTACTCAAAATATTTATTTTATAATAAAATATTTATACTGTACCACAAATTATTTTTTTTTTGTGTACACTGTTCAACAAAGTTTTTGCATACTTTGGAAAATTTCCCAAATATGTCAAAAAAATACTAAATTATTATTTATCTCAATTGGACATATTAATAATTATAAATAGTCTCCAAAACTACAAAATTAGCTAATATTTATTCATATCCTTCGCATAAATAAATACCCTATTATCCATTTATTTCTATTGAATAAACGATAATTTCTAGAAAAACTGAACCCACGCCAAAATTTCTCTATTCCATGTTATTCCATAAAATTCAGAATAAACATAAAAAACACATATCTGATATTTCTTATCAGATTAACTCTAATTTGACTTAATTTTCAACAAAAAATATTTTATTCAACAGTTATATGTAGGTTTTCTCAAAATGAACATTAAGTTACACTGAAAAAAAATAAGCTTTAGAATTAAAAAAAATACACTGAGAAAAATAGAGTAAAATTAAAAAAACAAGTGTTCTATCTATCCAAATACCACGTTCTTGGGCGCCAATATTAGTGTTCCGTAATTAATACGTTCACTGCCAACGGCTAGTTTTGACAGCGGAGCAATGGGTATGGGCAAGGGAAAAATAGAAAGAATTAATTAATGTTGTTAGGGGCGCCAGTTACTTTAGCTTTTACTCCTTTAGGTAAGTAACAACCTAGTGTAAATACTTAAGCTTTTCAGTTTGAGAAAATATAACCCCTAAATAAAATAAGATAATTCATTTGAGAAATTTATTATAAATAAACTTAATGAAAGCACATCAAGTAATGTATTAATATATATAAAAAATAAAAGTGACGATTTATATCGTTACAACCCATTTGTTTTATAGGAAAAAAAATTAAAATTATTGGGCAATATTTAAAAAAAACCGTCTTTAACAAATAAAGAGTATTTTTAACAAAAAAATTGAGGTTTGAGTTTATATGTCATTAGTTTGAATGTCAGTCAACCAATGACTATTTAACTTTTCGCTCTAATGTGATAAATAATATTATAATATAAATAATCAAAACAAAGGCCCTTAATTTGACAAATTGGATGAGATAGTTACAAAGAGATTTGATTTTAATAAATAATAAATCTAAATAATGTGAAAAATAAAACTTTATAGGTACAGATTTATTGTACAAAAAGTGGCGTATTTAGATGCAATAGAATAGTATATTATGATACGAGGATGAAAAGTACTGTTTTTAGGGAGATTACAGATGAGCGTGCTAACTTTTGGAGATGCCCATTGGGCATCCTAAAGGACGCTAAAGCAATTTTGGCAAATTAGAAACATCCCCAGGGATGTTGATGGCTCTTAACTTGTTAATTAAATAACGACAGTGTAGGTATTATCAACGACATAATAGGTATTGGCACGACAGAATAGGTATTGGCCCGACAGAATAGGCATTTGCACTACTGAATAGGTATTTGCACTTTTTTTTTCATTTATCTTTTTTTATCTTTCATTTACGTTTTTTTTTCGTTCAATTATTTTTGTTTCGTTGTCAAGACCTTTTTTGTCTTGCGGTATATTGTAAAGTAATACCTTTGTTTATTTTATTTTATTAACAATGCCTTGTCATTAAGCTATACCTAAGGCATTATTTAAAATTTTCCTTATTTTTAATATTATTTTTCTATAGGTAAATACGGTATAATTCTATTAAGTAATTAACCTGTCATAAAGACTTTATTGTAAACTTAACATTATAATCAATAATGTAGGAATTGGTAATTATAGGAAATAGATATTTATAATATTAATTTTATCCATTTTATTATACAACTTTGTTGACAGTTTCAATTATGGTGATAAATTCATCGAAGAAGAAATATTAACTTGTGTTGTTCGCATTTTTACTGATGCGTGAGTTTCTGGTGGGAAAATTATATATATTTTTTATTTAATAATAATTACACAAAACCAATAAAAATAAATCACTGGTCAAGTATTAACTATACCTAGGGTTTTATGTTTTTTTTTTTGTTTCGTGCCGTTCTAGCCGTAGCTCAAAAATACATGATTTTTTTGTAATTATTTGAGTTTTTTTATTGGTTTGTTTCCTCAATTCTCTTTTTAAAGGTTTTGAATTTTCAAATTTTTTTGCTAAAAAAATTGATTGTTTAGGATTTTCTTTGTAAATTTTTATTTATTTGCCTCACACCAGAGTGAAGCAATATTTTCTTTGTTTAGAATAAATGCATTCTCAGCATCAGTGGACTAGTTTCACTCCCCCCGCACCTCCCTTCCATCTCTTCTCATCCCCCTCCCCCCTTTTCCCGTTAATTCATTACAGATGCAACTCCAGCATTCAAGCTAATTCTATTTTAGACAAATGAGCCATAGGCACTGATCTTGTCTCTTAAATATCCAAACAAACTACTGATGATGATAATTAGAATAAATTTTCTGGAAGATAAGTAAAATCGAACAGAAATTGTCACCCACCTAATCAAAATCCTCGTGTTATACACTTGTGGTGGATATCTCAAATCGTTCAAAAGTTAAGAGAAAGTTGAAGTCGTACATTGAGTATAAAGCTTTATTTTCTGTCACTTAAAAAAAAATAAAATAATGTATATGATAATAGATAGATTCAGGCCCGTAACTGGAAAAAAATTCAGGGAGTGCTGAGCATCCCCTGAAATAAAATTTTTATAATATTTATTTTCAGTGGTGCTCCGAAGCATTTTGGGGGGGGGGTGCAAATATTTCACAACTAAAAATTTAAAAATTGAGAAATTTCCAAAATAACAAAAAAAACAGCTTTACCGTGAAATTTTGCTGACTAAAAAAAGTCCTCACCTCTGAAAAATTAAACTAAAAATAATATTAATTAATTTTCTGTTTTGTGAGAATTTTAAATAAGTATTTAAAAACGATTTTTGTTTATTATTTTATTAATAAATTAAATCAATTTATATGTAGGGTAGCTTCTGATTTGACTTGAGCTCCCCTGTGGGGGTGCTTAGAGATTATTTCGCCAGGGGGTGCTCAAAATAATGCCAGGGATGCTGAGCACCCCCCCAGTTACGGGCCTGAATAGATTTGATAAAATAACTCAAGTTTCGGGCGTTTCATGTTATCTAGATTTAATTACATGCGGGCGTACACCTAGTGCACTGGAATGCATTATAGAATGCAATATAAACTGTATCTCGAATTTTTTGTTATGTTGAACAGAGAATTTATTATATTAAGACAAGAATTAATTTTATCAATAGCTAACATGTAAGAGAAATCATTAATCATGTTTATACAGGGTGTTATACAGAGCGGTCCAAAAGTCACCCCCCCTCTTAACTTTTGAACCAGTTGAGGTATCGACTTCAAATTTGGGACTTTTAAATAAGACAACTTAAACTGTCTTTTAGCATATATTTAATACTTTCAGCTCTTAAAATGTGGGCAGGGGGTATGGGGGCACATTTTTTAAATGAAAAGGGGGGTCGTATAATACATCATTTTTAAGCTTATAAAATTCTCTATTTAACTCCATATTTTTAAATTAAATTTTTTTTTTTTGGGTTTAAAATGGGTTGAAAATGGGTATTAATGTCAAAATTCCTCTAAAAAAATCAAATATTTAAAAATGCCTAATTTCATCATAAAAAAATGTTGATTATACTTTTAAACTAATTTTAGTTGATATAAATAAAAATTTATAAAAACAACTTAAAAATTGAATGTTTTAGAAAAACAAAATTGAAAAATCAAAACCTTAAAAAACCTT
>OY294045.1:59859863-59948199 GCA_958510825.1 Brachypterus glaber | reverse complement strand
CCGCGTAATATGAATTTTCGGTTGAGCGCACTCTTACCCGCTGTGCACGGTTACCCTACTTTTCCCTATTTTCCATATTTTGTAAAAAGTCAAAAATATTTTTGATTTTTTTTTATTTCGTTAACATGTTGATATATATATATATATGTCTTGCATTTTGGTATATTTTTTTGTATATTTTTTTGTATATTTTTGTTTAGTAAATATGAGTTAATTAATAGTTTTTGTTTTGTTGGTAGCATTTTTAGAAATAAAATTTTACTCAAAATTTTATTAACATAAAATATGCAAAAATTTAAATTTAAAATATATTTTGATTTATGGGATGATTTATACTCAAAAAGTAAATTAATGTAAAAAACAGCTTTCTTCTGATTTAGTAATCAATAGTGATCACTTTGAAGGACACTGAATGACCTATGTGCTATACCGATACCGTTATTATACAATTCACAGCGGGTAGCGCTAGAACAGTATTATACGGTAGTTTAAAATTTCCCAAAATCGCCAAAAAACGTCGTCCTAGACAAAACATTTTTGGATACAAATGGGTTTCATGAAAAAACTTTAGAAATGTCCGTCTGTCCGTCCGTCCGATGTAACGTTTTTTGTTTCTACAATAACTCAAGAACGAATTATCCTATCGACTCGATCTTTTTTAATTTTTCGCCAAAATAAAATAAAAAAAAAATAAAAAACTAAATTAAATTGTTTGATATTTACAAATTTAAAAAATCTATATAAAACATTTTACTATTCCTTAAAACGACCTTTGTTTGATTAACGCAGTCGTCCCTCCGAAGTGACTGATCGATTTCGTGCTTTTTAGCACTCTTCAGAGCCACATATCGGTAGTAGGGACAACTACGAAAGGATTTGATTTTCGTAGTTGTCCCTACTACCGATATGTGGCTCTGAAGAGTGCTAAAAAGCACGAAATCGGTCAGTCACTTCGGATGGACGACTGCGTTAATCAAACAAATGTCGTTTTAAGGAATAGTTTTATATAGATTTATTAAAAAAAAAATTGTTGAAACTTTTTTTTTATATATATTTTTTTTTTTAAACATTTTTTTTTCAAATATTTTTCGTTTTTCAAAAAAAAGATGCTTATTAAAAAAATTGTTAAATATTATACTGTAAATATTATATAATGGAATGCGTAGCATTACATATCTTTACGGTTTTTTTTTTGGGTAAAGGAATTTATCTAAAATATTTATGTTCAGTAAAATATTAAAATTTAAAAGTAAAGTTAACTAATACATATATGTATTATACACATAGGCGCCGACTCCGGGGGGAGGGGGGATTAAAAAAAATCGTTATGATATTTTCGCAAAAAAAAAATAAAAAAATAATAATTAAAAATTGTTGTTAGGTAAAAAAAAAATATTTAAAAAAAATATTTTTTTTTTGTTTTGGCCCCGGTGGACTCATGACAGTGGGGGCGAACCCTCTTTGAAATATGATCTATACTTTTAAATATTATAAAAGCTTCATAATTTTTAAATATACTATTTGTCTTTATCGTATAATATATCGTCGGCTTACAAGTAAAAAGCACTAAGTCCAAAAACATGGTTTGAGATATTAACAAATTTAACTTTCATTGTTGTTTTTTAATTTTTTAATAATTTTTTTTGGAAAAAAAAACTACCGCAAATCTCAATGACATGTTTGGACATAATAATGTCCCATTTGCAGTTAAATAAAAAAACTGAAGTAGTTTAATTAGACAAAATTTGAAAATAGATATCGACTTAGCGCCTTTTACTTGTAGGCCCACGACTCCGGCTTACAAGTAAAGAGCACTGTCAATAAAATAACATAAAAACAAGTATTTAAAGTTAAAACCCTTCTATTAATTAAACGTAATGTATAATGTATAAAGTAGAAAACAATATGTTTACATAAATTTTGAAAAACTAGATTATTAAAAGAAGGCTTTGGAATTTTTGATTGTTTAAAGAACTTTTCCAAAACTAATAATAATAATAATTAAAATGTAACATATTGTATTGAAATATTGAAATAAATGGAAATAAAAATGAAAAATTAATATTAATTATATGAAACTGCTTACTATGACAGAACTAAGACATTTTTCAGAGGCCATCGGTTGTGCCCGCAAAGAAGCATCTCCTAAAGTCAATAATTATAAAGATAAAATACTTCACGGTACAATTCTAAGGGCTGTTTTCCGAACTTGCGGCGAACTTTAGTTTAGCAAAATAAAAAAAATCTATCTGTTATTATTTTTTTTTATTTAGATTTTTTTTTATAAAACTTTGCACCTATTCAATTATTTGTCTATATCTTGGCTGTTTCTAATTATAATAAAAATATTATTATAAATAAAACAAAGATTACTTAATTTTCATTGAAAAAGTAAATACCATTTTTTAAAATCTTTTGCCGTCTTGTCACAATACGCGATTAAAGTTTAAAGTAAAAGAAAAAAGTTAATTTTTATATTTATTTAAAATAATGTGTTTTAAGGTAATTTGACATTTTACAGTAAAATAAGAGTCCTTAGATCATCTTTAATAAATATAAAGATGAATTTATCCTTTTTTGTTTTACTTTAAACTTAAATCGCGTATTGTGACAAAGAGGCAAAAGATTTTAAAAAATGGTATTTACTTTTTTTGTAGAAAATTAAGCAGTCTTTATTTTATTTTTAATAATATTTTTCTTACGTAAAATTAGAAATAGCTGAGATATAGACAAATTATTAAATAGGTGAAGATTTTTATAAAAAAAAACTAAATTGAAAAAAGCTAAGCGATAGATTTTTTTTAATTTTGCTCTTAAATCGTTGGTTAGTACTAGAGTACGGATTTTACTGAGTCGTGACGTCAAAATCCATAGCCGGGTACAAAAAATTAATAATAATTTTATAAAAATGTTTTATAGGCTATCAAACTACTACATTTACAAAGAAAAGTATATAAATATTATGAAAATCCCCTAGCGTTGAAAATTAAAAAAAAAACATAACAGATCCGAAAATTATGCTTTAGCTGGACTTTTAAATAATCAAAATTTTATTTAATAGTATTGTAATATGGTGGCTGGGTATAACTATTATCAAGTTAAAAAAATCTGCCTGGCCAATCCTTTTCTATTTGCAATAACCACCCACGTGACTCGTTACGTGACGTTTATAACACGTGAAAAATGTTTTTAAAAACTTCTTCGAAATTATGATTGCTACTCAAATCTTTTTTTTTTTCATATTATAAATAAAATATAAATAAAATACAAAATTACACAACTAAAACATATAGTGTTTGTAGAAAAAGCAATCTACCGACGAAATCTTTTTGTGTTTTATTCAATTTGTGGAGAGGTGACTGGAAGGTGAAATCTATTTGAACTCGTTATAAACATGTACTTTGCAGAGATCTAAAAGCTCTAAACTTGTTCCCGTATGCGTGCGAAGAAATAAGTGAGATGTAAGGTCAAGCGTGTACCATGTACGTTATTTTATTGGTTAGAATCATGCGCATGCGGAAACATGGTCGGATTTAGGGGAGGGGCCATGGGAGACATGGCCCCCTCCCCAGCGAGATATATTAGTATAGAAATACCTTCAAAGTTATATTTTTGGTGAAAGCGCAATTTTTTTCCTTATGGATGGCCCCCTCCCCTAAAATGAAATAAATCCGCCCCTGTGCGGAAACAAGGTTTTTATTGCAAGTAACGGCATATCCACAGACTCGCATAACAACATAACAATGCGATGCGGTGATTGGCTTGATGTGCCGCCATGTATCACGGCATCGCATTCTTATGTTTTATGTTCTTATGAAAGCTTCTGGATAGGTCTTAAATTGAGTCATTTTGTTTGACTTAGCAATGCGAATTAATTTCTTTTTTTGTTCTAACTTTTTCTTTTTTAATATACATACCTATTGGGCCTAATCTAATATTCATTTGTCACCGTTCATTTAATTAGCTAAATCCCTTAATAAAATGTTCTTAAAACCATTACTTACTACGGTTAAATCGTGGATTGAAGATTATCTAGAACTAGAGTTCGACAGCAATATTTTACACTGCACATTTTGTAAAAAGACTTAACTTGGGAAAGAAAAATTAATATTTTAAGACATGTGAATACAAAAACCCATAAAGGAGATGAGGAACAAGGACAATTTAATATTTAAAGTAAGTAAAAAAATACAAAATTAATTTTAATCACAAGTTATAAACGTCACGTGACCTTTTATTGCGAATAAAAAACGATTGGCAGGCAGATTTTTTTAACTTTGTAAAAGTAATACCCAGCCACCATGCCACAATACTATAAAATTAAATTTGGATTACTAAAGACTCCAACTAAATCGTAATTTTCAGAATTTTTATTTTTTTTTAATTTTCTTTTACTTAAATAAAACGTTAGGGGATTTTCATAATATTTATATAATTTTCTTTGGTAATGTAGCAGTTTGGCAACATATTAAACATTTTTATAAAATTAATATGAATTTGTTAACTTATTGTACCCGGCTATGATTTTGACGTCATGACTCCCTAAAATCCGATGTATAGTTAGTACATAAATAGCAAGAATATAAAGAAAAACTAAAGTTCACCGCAAGTTCGGAAAACACCCCTAAGAAATGCACCGTGACTTTGAACTTAGTGTGAACGCTTCAAATATAGTTTTGAAATATTATCTGATAAGGGAACGTTCAAGTATTACGTAACGCAAATTTTGATCATTTTGGAATTAAATTAAATTTTCCTACGATCCCCTATGAAAATGACATTTGTTCTTTAGAAAACGCCTTATATCACACTAGTTTGATATTTATGTATGGAGGGTTGCCTAATTTTATTTAGATATTTACCTCTTAGAGTCCACGAATTTTATTCACCTTTTCACCACAGCCTTTTTTGATATAGTTTTTTAATCCAAATATTTCTGTATTTTGTGTACCTGGCATTGTGTCTCTCATTTTTGAGAAAACTTTAAAACTAGAGCACCTGCAGCATTTAATTTCTTAATAAGAAAATTTTCAATTCATATTTTTTTAATTTTTGTTTATCAGTAAACTACCCTCATTTAGAGGAAAATAAAGATATCCTCGAGTAATCCCCCAAAATGAGCATTTGATTTTTAAAATTTTTTTTCTTGTTTTTTTTTATGAAAAATAATTTTCGTTTTCGCTTTCAAAAATATGATTTTATAAATCAAGGCTTCCCCATCATCTAAATTAATAGAGCTGCGACAGCTTCGCTTTAATAAAAAATATTTTTAGAAAAACACTATTAAAACTGTTAAAACTGTTTTAAAAAGAGTTTTAGCTTGAAAAATATTTTTTTATTTTTCAATAAAAAAAAAAAATAATAAAAAAAAATTGACAAACAGATTTAAATAATTTGGATATAAAAAAAAACATCCTTCAAAAAAAAAATAAAAAAAGCTGTCTCCCCGTGACAATGCTTACACATTGCCGTGACCAGGATTCGAACCTGGGTTACTACGGCCACAACGTAGGGTCCTAACCACTAGACGATCACGGCTATTGGAGACTTGGAAACGAAAAGATTTAAATTGAACAGTAGACACATGTACGAATATAGACGATCTGTTCCGATCATAATATTGCTTTCTCCATGCTTATATGCCAATAAATCAAATAATAAATTCTGGGCTTTGTAAATAAATACTAACTAACGCACGTCTTATTTTTTTTAATTTTTTTTACGGTCCATTTAGTGCAAAATTAAAGCCCTTACCCAAACAGCACAAAGATGCCTTAAAGAGATCTTAAAGATGTCGTCATTCAAGACGTCTTAAGAACGTCGGTTTTCGCCGTATATGCATCTTAAAGACGTCTTAACGACGTCGTATGTTACAAAAGGTAACGTCTTAAAGGCATCTTTTTTAAGACGCCGTACTGACGCCTTGCACAGGCGACTTTACAACATAATACCCGCTCCCATTTACGTTGCTAGGTACGGTCGTATTGATATAAAAAGCGTAATAAGAATTAGAATGAGATGTAATTTGTTTTTCAAAAAAAGATCTTAAAAAATGTGATTTTTTTTAATTTTTTTTTTAATTTTTTTTTTCAGTTTTTTTTTGAAAACTTATATTTTGATTTTTTTTTATTTTTTTGTCTTTCGTAAAAAGAAAATAAAAAAAATGAAAAAAAAAAATTTAATATTTTTGTTTTTTTTTTTTTTAAATGGTATTTTTTTTTAATAGTTGATTGTGGTTAATTTATTTTTAGCGATGAGTATCGAAGTTAAGACGTCTTGTACCGATACTTAAAAGACATCTTATATACATCATAATCAGATATCTTTTAAACATCCCTAAAAAGAAGATTTAGCTCAGTGGTCAATGGCATCGATATAGCCTGACACTGATCTAATGATCGTGAGTTCAAACCTCACTGGCGCCGATTGCCTTTTTCAGTTAATTAATAATTGAAATTTGGCGAAGGCGTACTCCCTAGATATATTGGTTCGAAAGTCAATTAAAGCCGGTGGTTCCCTCTACTACTAGCCCACACAAGTCCTGGACTTAGGGGATGCTTAATTAAGTAGAATAGTACGAGGTTAAAAACAAAAAAAACAAACAAGTCCATAAGATATCCTTTTTATGTCATTAGGCGTCCAGACATAATTAAGATCTAAAAAAGACGTCTTTAAGATATAATGTGCTGTCTGGGTATAATTTCTTTACTTTGCTAGAAAATTAAAGCGGGCCCTTCCAGTGGCGAATTTATTTCATTATAAGGGGGGGGCATCCATGAGAAAAAAAATTGCGCTTTCACCACCAAAAATATAATTTTGAAGGTATTTCTATGCTAATATATCTCGCGGGGGGGCATGGCCCCCATGGCCCCTCCCCTAAATCAGCCCATGGGCCCTTCTAATTTATTTTTTACGGGGACTATAAAATCAAAGCAGGTCCTTTAAATTTCTTTTTACAAGCCCCTTACCAAAAAATCAGAGCAGGCTCTTTTATTTAAATAATATTACTATATTTTAATTACAATTACATTACATTAATGTAATTACATAATATAGACCAGGTAAAAAAAGATTACGTCAAGCTTTATATTCCTAACTTACCCAACGTTCCGAATTAAAGCTTTAAGAAAGCTTTGATATAAACTTTCAGAAAGGTTACTTTTGAAAACTTACCTTAAGCTTTAGATTTACTAACTCATTAAAGGTTTCAAATGAAAGCTTTAAGAAAGCTATCATTTTAACTTTTTAATTTTCTTTTTGTGTGCCGGTGCACCGGTGCACAAAAAAAAAATTGTCCTTACACCGGGCGCCACTTATCTACGGGCATGTTTTTCGACCCGCTGAATACGAATTTCAAGTCAGTTTAGGCCGTCCAGCCTTCAATTTCGAGTAAATTGCAAAAAAACCCAAAAAATAGCGAAAATTCGATGTTTTGGCAAGAAAAAAAAAATTTTACTCGAAATTGAAGGCTGGACGGCCTAAACTGACTTGAAATTCGTATTCAGCGGGTCAAAAAACATGCCCGTAGATAGGTGGCGCCCGGTGTACAGACAATTTTTTTTTGTGCCTGTGTTATTAGACCCAAACTATTAAAAAACTATGAAAAATCGGCTGTTCATTTTTTTAACCTGTTTAGGGCCACTTGCACCAACGATGGTTTAACTTTAAACTTGGATTAAATTGATGGTCAACCAATCATAACGAAGAATTTTTAACTTAAACTCGGTTTAGTCGAGATAATCCCAGAACAAAAGTTGGTGCAAGTGGCCCTTATTAAACTTTAAGGCCCGGTTGTACAAACCTCGCTTAAATTTGAACCTAGCTCAACTGTCATGTGTTTCAATGGTAAAGGAACTCCGCTCAAAGTTAAAGCAGGTTTGTACAACCGGGCCTAAATAAGCTTATGATAACCTTCTGGTATGCTTACTATAAACATTATCTCAAACTTGCCTGAACTTTACGAAACTTTTTGTATGCAAAACTTACAGATGCAAGCTTTAAAAAGTCTTTTACAAGGTCTATACAACCTTACTGCAAGCTTACTGTAACCTTTCTTCCTAACTTACACACCTCAAAGGAAGCTTGCGTAAACTTCTGGTAAAGTTATTTTGTTTAGTGGAAATATTTTTTTTTACATGAAGGCGTTTAAAAGTTGGCAAAATATGACCTTGAACTGTAACCCCATACAAAAACTTTTTGTTTATGGATGAATATTTTTATTTTTTGTTGATGAATAAATATTTTTATTTTTAATTTAAAATTAGTATAAATATATTTTTTTAATTAATGTAACGTTTTTTGAAACTTTGAAGTTTATCGGATCTTTCCTTCTAATTTTAATATTTTTTAACCACCCCTATAATTTTTTTCAAGGAATGTTTCTCTTTCAATTATGCGCCAAATTATTAAAATCCAATAATAATTAACTAAATTATAGCCAAGAAACGCTAAAAATAGGAGGTTACCCCATTCTTACCCCTTGCCCCTAATTGTTTAGGGGAAAGTTTGTTTGTTTGTTTTTTCTTTTCATGGAAATGAGTTAAATGAAACTTAAAAGTATGCTGTATAAAACCATATTCTCATAAAATATTTAAATTGAAATACAATCTTTTACAATTAAAAAAAAGCATGCAAAGGCCGGCATTACTCGCAGGTTGGGAGTAATTACGGCATAGGCCAGAATTACCCCTACTCAAAAAAAAATACAAACAAATACTTTTCCTTCAAAGTTTGTGAATTATTTGTGCCCATAGGACACAATTTAAGCAGCATATCCGTAGCTCAAGGTCTTTACCTAACTCACCACACAGTACTCTGGTAGAAATCACTAAAACACAACTTCACGCAACGTTGTGTTTTGCTATAATTTTCAGTGATTTTTAACGTTGTATAGTAACGTTGAAATGAACAATTTTTCAATATAATATTTTAACATTACATGTCAACGTTAAAATAAACAATATTCTAACATTAAATTTTCACAAATGTTAAAATACAACGTTGTGGTAATGTTAGAGTATAACTTTAGTATCCAACGTTGTGAAGCGGAACATTTATATATTGTGACAACATGGTTTTAAACAATAATACAACGTTACTTTTCTACTAGGGTAGACATAGTTCGTGATTCATTGCCGTGTCATTTTTATCATCACTTTCATCCGTAGAGTCTTCGAAGTTTTTCTTAAGTTGTTCAGACGTCCATTGTGCTTTTCCACTCATGTTTTTATATATTCGGGGTATCTCCAATATCAAAACCTCAATCAAAACAAATATGATTTATCTGGCGTAAGAGCAGCAGGCCGGAATTACCCCAAAACAAAAGCCCCAAAACGTAAGTTTACAAACTTTTACCCAAAACACAAAATTAGCTGAATATAATTATCTATCTATTACATAGTCCTAAACTACACTTAAGACTAATACTACATGTGGTAAAATACATCAAAACTGGCAAATAGCAATTTTCTAGAAAGTTATTTCTACTTTACCGATTGGGCGTCGATCCCATTCTAGGTACAATATGAAATACTCACGAGTATATGGAGCTTCTAGTATTTAAATTGAAAAATTAATAATCAACTAAGATATAGGTACAATGGCCGCCATTACCCTAGAGGCCGCCATTCCCCCCTTTCTCCTACCCCAAAAATATAATTGCTTCTTTGATAAGATACAATATGCGAAAAACCGCTTGTCGATATCTTTTCTAGGAATGGAGTTACCGAGTTTACAATCAGACAGATGGACGTTTTTTACTGATTTCGATCCGGCAGGGTCTAAAACATCGGGAAATGTGAAAAAAACATGGTCGGCGATGATTTCAATACATCGGCAGTAAACTAAGTGCCACACATTGTTTCGTCTAGTGTATAGCTAGCTGGACAAAATTATTTTATTTGTTTTAATTGCATAGAATTGTATATTATGCAATAACAAGGACATATCAGAGAGAACAAATTATTATTTTCATAAAAAAGAAAAGATTTTATTTTTTACAATGAAATAATAAGAGGATAAGACAATAAGGTAAACGTAAAAGTGCAATATCGAATGAAAATTAATTAATATACATTATAAATCCCAAAACATAACAATTAAAACTAAAAATTATCCGATGATGACTCGTCATCATAATCAATTTCCGAAGAATCGGATACCAAATAATTTTCTTTATTATTATTTAAAAATTCTGTGTTTGCTATTCGATTAGGTGGTAATGAAGGTGGAATAATAAGAGCTAATACCTCAGTAGGTAGTTTAACTAGTTTTTTTTCTGGGTACCTCTGCAGCAGTGAGAAGTTCATTTGCACTTAGACTCGTCGTTTTTTTTGCTTTCAGCGAAGCATCTTCAAATGATTTCCTTGGTCTACCCACAGGATGAAGTGCTCCGGAAGAAGTAGATGGAGTTGGCTCATTAGTCAATACACGAAACTCTAAGTCCGACCCATCGAACCAGCTTTTGTGTTTCTCCACAAATTGCTCATCCGTCTTCTTTGCTGAACTCCACATGGACTAGTAGCTGATTTTCTTCTTCAGACCTCGTGAAGACTCGTCGGTAATATCGGCTTTATCAAATTTATGAGAAATAAATACATTAAGTTGATAATTTCTGTCATTTTTTGTATTTCTAATCCATTCTTTGAAAAAAAAAAAAATACATTCTCGTGGTGGTGACGACTTGTTCTAAAAAAAAAACTACGTAATTTTAGTTGCGGGAACTTTCGGTCCGAAATGATTACTGGTAATTAAACGTGAATATAGGGCCTTACATAAATAAAAATAGCCTAAAGGCAGGTCTAGATCAAAAGTTTTGGTCTTTGAAAATTAGAGATTAAAGAAATTTTCAAAAAAAAATCAACAGTATTTTCAGTTCCATATTTTAAGTACAACTACCCAACAAAAACTGTATTTTTATACATAAATATAATAAACATACCTTGAATAAAAGATTCCATTACTAAAACACTTTTCATTTCACAAAAATTTTGAGAGATGTTATCGAAACTGTGGCAAAATTGCAACTGTTACGAAATTGACAGCAACGCTTTGCCTTTAATCCAGGCTATCTGATTAGGGAATAATCCTGTGACTTTTATTTCTTGGATTTGGTACCTGGGAGGGGATGTTTACTACCTGGTACCGTAAGTTTCATGTAATTAGGTCATGCATATTGTCTTCTAGACGAAACACAGTGTGCAGTTGCACAAATTTTAACACAATTAATCGTCTTAATCGTATTAATTTCTCATCCGGCATGAAGGACCATAAGGCTTTCAGCACCCAGGTTAGTTCAACGAATCATTCATAACTCATTTACAATCGACTTACAGTTAAAAATGCTTTCTATTAAACTTTTTTTAAATAATGAAACACAATAAATTAATAAGTGAAGCATATCTAAATATATTGTCACTCTATAAAAAGCACAATAAAATATATATTGTGTATAATTTCCTAATAAAAACCGATATTTAATGATTGTTTATGTCGGCGTATAATATACAAAAATAAACAAGCTGTGAAGTTATTTATTGCTTCGCATTTTAAAGTATACCCTTCACAAGAGGTAATATATTGGGTTTTCTCTCGATATACTACTAGTAGTATACTCTCCAAAATATGATAGATAGATAGACTTTTCCTTTTATTTTTTCAGTTTTTTAAAAGTTTCACGTCTACACGGTGTATGTAGTCTTTTATCATTAAATTAGGGGAATGATTCTACATCACAAAACATGAAAAACCAACAAAGGAACATATGTTCTGAAGTAAGCCCCATGAGAGCTACGGCACTGTGACATACTGAATGGGGAATAAAAAAAGCACCAATAAAATTTTAATGCTCTAAAGTATATTCAACTTCAGTATGAAGTAGAAGTAAATAAAACAATCGCGAAGGCGGCAGCTGGCGCGTGGTTTCATTGGTGAGAACAATCGAATGTTGCGAGAGTAGGGATGTAGAAAGAGTTCTATCCTATCACTAAATCCGTTGTTGTCACGTGCGTTTGTTTACACTCACTAGAGCGATTCTTCATTTAAAAATAAGCAAAAAAGTATTGTATACCAAAATACCTAAAGGAGGGTATCGCCTGCAACGATAAGATTTTACATACTTATAGATACATACAAAATAATTACTTACCAACAATTTCAGCCCTTTTCACAGCCCGGAACATAGTTTAATTAATTATTTTAATTAGGAATTTTGATATATGTTAATGCAGGATTAGGCAACATTGCACCTATCGAAACTTCAAGTGTCAGGTGTCATGTCGTTAAAATAAAAATAACTTTGCACATTGACTACTACAGTGGGCAAAAGAAAAAGGTGCTGTGTTGTGTTCACTGCTCTTGACTATATAAAATTAAAATATTTTGTTGTGTTTTATTAGTTTTTACGGATTTAACATACTGTAACTTAACTTGAGTAACTGAAGGTGTGATTAGGCTGGACTTATGTGACTAGTTTCTTAAATTTCGTACGATTATGGAGTTATTTTTGAGGAATTTATAATATAATAACATTGTAAGCAAACCAGCAGCTTTAACCATAACCCTAAGCTTGCAGTTCCATGGGACAGTGTGGCCCCAGACAAGTAATTTAATGTGGCTTTCAACGTGTTAAATAAGTTAATTTCCATGATTTAAAACTATGTTATAAAAAAGTTACCTATGTGTGTGTCAGCTCAAACGGTACCAGACCGCTTTGAGTTAAACATCTCATTTTTAGTACAATTTTAAAAGGTAGTAACTCTCTTAGGATTCGTTTCCGGACCTACCGGCTGAGTTTTATTTATGTCCACCCCCAAAATTAACATTAATCTTCATTCGATAAAAACGAAACTTGGTGATTTATATAAATTTACATTGGCTATAAAATGGCGGATTTAATTTAAAATGTTTTTTTTTTAATGAATACCTTGTACTTTTTACATTTTTGAATTTAGCCGATAACTCTATGCGAGGGCTAAACCGCTGACAAAATTTTGTACACCTTTAGGAGGAAATCTTCAAAGATTTCCTCGTAATCTTCAAAGATTTCCTCTGAAAAGGGGGAAATCTTTAAAGATTTCCTCGTAACCCACAAAGATTTCCTCCAATTTGTTCACCTGAATTGCTCTGCGGTTTACCCCTCGATTCGGGGACAACTTGGGGTTGACAAAAAGAGCCACTATTACCCCTCGATTCTATGTAAAAAACTGATTATATTTTTTACTTTTTTTTTTCGTTTTAATTTTCATCGTATAAAAACGAGATATACATAGTGTGTACATTTTATGAACTGGGACCACTTGTGTAATGTGAAAAATTCAAGGTCACCTATACTTTACATGCTATATTCCCCTTACCTCCAAACTCACAGGTGCCAGTTAGTATTGTGACTATATTAACCTTGTATTTACTTACTTAAGCGTAAAAAAATATAAAACTAATATTAAAATAAAAATTTGATCAGTGACAGCGAATTAAAGCAAAAAAAATGTTTTTTCCCTGATCTCCTATTTTTTTAAGTCCCCTGTAAACTTTATTTCTTCGCTATTTTTCTTATGCCAAATTTATGATTTACTTTAAAGATTAAGTAAGTTAAAAGAATGTAAATTATGTGTATCTCGTTTTCATTATGAAAATTTTATATGATAAAAACGAAAACGAAAAAAAAGTATCTAAAAAAAAACAATCAGCTTTTATACATAGAATTTTTGTCTGAATTCAAAATTGTAAAAAATACAGGGTGTTCTATTTAAAAAAAAATATATTCATGCCACTTCCGGCGAAATCGGAAGTGAAACAAAAAAATTAAATCCGCCATTTTATAGCCAATGTAGAATTATATACTTAAATCACCCAAGTTTCGTTTTTATCGAATTAAGATTCATCTTTGGGGGTGGACCCGGTATGTTCCTATGTTGTTTTTTCATCGTCCCCTTTATTTAATGCCAAAAGACTGCAAACACCGTGTGTAACTTTTTTGTTTATCTTGATATGAATATTTATCGGACTTTCTCGAGAACTTTCTTCTATTTTTTAGTCGAGAAAAATTCGGGCCCGGGGTAAGCAAAAAGAAGGTAAATTATGTACAGTTAAATCCGAAAAAAAAAACAAGATTGAACATTTAGTTGCGTACATTCAATAATTACAATACAAACAAAGCCGTTGTCATGTTGACAATATTTGTCAAAATTACTTATAATAATTATAAAGTAATTAGAAATGCGTTAAGAAATGTTAAGAAATCTCAAACTATTAGTATATTGGGAGCAGGATGTAAGCAAGTGATTGTGGCTAGTGATCTCTATAGAGACTTTTAATTTTGGAAGTGTTTCGGAGAGTTGTGTTAAGATCATAGAAAAAAGAATAATGGTTAAGATTGAAGAAAAAATAGATGGGGGAGGAAAGGGCGTGCAGACTTGGAAAGAAAGAAGATATCAAATGAAATATAGGATGAAAATTTACTTAATTATTTAAGAGAATACCATTTACAAGAAGCGGTGCATGCTATAAACAATACAAATTTTCCTGGGTCAAAAACCATCGCCCGTCGCCGCATCGATAGTTCCAAGATTAAAAAAAACAAAACTCCAGAAAAACCTTTTTTTAAACGAAAATCATAATTTTCATAAACTATATGTTTGGTTAGTAGAGTTCAAATTTATATTTTTTCATAAGATTTACTAAATATTGTGTTTTAATTTTTGATTTGATTAAATATTCTAAATGTTTTTTCAGTTTATTATTTATTATTATTATTTTTTTAATATTCGACATTTTTCGCGTGCATTTTCTGTAATAAACTTTGAAAAAACTGACAATTAATTGTCAAATTAATCTAACCTAGTTCTTAAAGTCTTACTTAAACTATAAAATAATTAGGAAAATTGACACTTTAGCATATTTAAATCTTGCGTTTTTTGTGGGTCCAACTTTACCTATCTCGTTTATACGATGAAAACGATAATAAAAATGAAAACCATAAGTAAAACTAAAAAATTAAATCCGCCATTTTACAGCCAATGTAAAATTATATAAATCACCAGAGTTTGGTTTTTATCGAATGAAGATTAATCTTAATTTTTTATATGATACATCGCTCATTTAAGGGTTAAAAATGCTCTGAACCACCGAATAATACTATACTCTTCTAGCACTGCGTGCTGTGAAGAGTATAACAAAAACAACTGTCGTAGAATCAACGACTTCTACATAAATGGTCCCTTTTAGCCATATGGTCTTTTTGTTAACAACTGTTTTTCTTGGCACACGTCAACGCTGAATAGTTTCGATATGTGGAAAGGCTAATTTATTTTGTTTTAGTTTGTATAGGCTCAGTGTTTTTCTCAACCACAAACATCATTTGAAATTAATATGCGTAACTAATTCTTTAGTCATGATCCTTCTTTATTTTAGTTATTATACTGTTCACACTACTGCGCTAGAATAGTATTATACAGTGGTTTTGAAAGTCTAAAATATTCAAAAATCGTCGTAGGCAAACAATTGTTGGATATAGTTTCATGAAAAAATAAGAAACTTTTTTTTGTCCGTCCGATGTCATCCGATCGACATTTTCAGGAAATATCAAGTTCTATGAGTTCTGTGAGAAGAAGATCCCTAAAGTAATCCCAAAAACAAAAAAGTTATGGGGTGTTAAACTTAAAAAAGCTGAAAGAAAATTCCTTTTAAAGTAACTTTTTGAAGAAAAATTACTTTTATCCAACACCTTCACAGAAACACTTGTTTTGAGCACTATTTTAAATGTTAAAAGTGAGTTTTTTTCCACTAGTGACTAAAAAAATTTTCACCCAAAGTACAGCTTTTGATCTCACCCAAAATTAGTTACATACCGTATTCATTATTATAACTATTCTATAAATAGAAGCACGTTAACTAAACCATAAAAATTAAAGAAAACCCCAAATTATTCTTTAGTTTTTGAATAAAATACTGTTTTTATTAAAAATTCTGTCATCACCGCGTCCATTTTGACGTTTGTAAGAAATGTAAAACTAGCAATTGTTTATTTTTAATAGGCATACTTAGGCCATGGCTACCTATTATTTTAGTATTAAGAAAACTTAATCTTAATATTTTTGACATAATTTTTCGCAAAATTATAGATTTTTATTTAAAAATAAAAGGTGTTGAATAAAATAAAATTCTCAACTCGTGTATTAAGTAATTTTATCCACTTAATACACTAGTTAAGAAAATAACTATTATTATAAGGGTCAATTCTACCTATTTTGAAAGTAATCTCCCCAAAAATAAAAAAGTTTTAGGGGGTTATTTTTTTAATGTTTTTTTTTCGCAAAAAGAAAATTAAAAAAGTTGATTTTTTTTTCTTATGTTTTTTTTAAAGATCTTGTTTAAAAAAAAAAAGTTTTTTTATTTTATTTTTTCAAATTTTTTTCGCTTTTCACAAAAAGGAAATTGAAAGTTTTTTTTTTTTAATTTTCCATTTGAATTTTTGAATGTTTTTTTTTTTAATTGAGGATATTAATTCTTAAAATAAATGTAAGGTTTCCCAAAAATATTAAGTTAATCAGAATGTTCCAGAATGATTTTGTCGATTTTTAAAAAGTTTAACCCTTTATATTTTCGTTTCGTTTGATTAATTTCTATTACCTTTATATTTTGTTTTTGTTTTTTTTTTGGGTGTTATTATTAAAAACCGTAGGGATCTTCCTCTCTGTTTTTTTTCCTGAAAATTTAAAGTCGATTGGATAATTAATTAATAATTTTTTGAGTTATCGTGTCTACAAAAAACGTGACGGACTTGACGGACGAACAAACAGACGGACATTTTCAAATTTTCTTATTTTTCCATGAAACACATTTGTATTCAAGAATTTTTGTCTAGGACGTTTTTTGACGATTTTGGAAGATTCGAAACTACCGTATTATACTATTCTAGCGCCCACGAACTGTGAATAGTATAACAAGGAACAACTATTTTTCTGGTTGCTGCAATCAAACATCTGGAAAGGGCAACAAGACAAATTTTTGTGCTTACTAAAACTTCAAAATCTAATATTTGTTTCTGGTAACCAAAACAAGTTGTGTTTTTGCGCCATATAATACGGACCGTATTTAATTAAATAATAAATTATATATTGATCTGGTTGCCTCAACCATGATTTTTTTAGTGATATTTTTGAACTAGGTACTTTAAAGTGTGCAAAATCTGGTATTTGCTTTCCTATTTTAAAACCAATAGAATACACAATACAGTATTACGTTTTTTAATTTGTCACTAATAATAATCTTTTAAAAATTATCAGTGCAATTTAAATCTGATTGGTTGAAAGTCAAAAAAATAAAGAGATTTCATTGGTCTATTATAGGGGAAGGTAGCCTATATCGTACCGGTCCGCAAATCGTACTTTTTTAATTTCTCTAACTTCTAAAAGATTTTTGCTACATCTTATGAAATTTACTTATAGTTAGCTTGGAGATTAACCCTCATACACAATTTAGTTGTAAATTAACCTAAATGTATAGATAAGGTCCTACGAAAAAAATTGCTTAAACTGATGTAAAAATTTGCAAGTTTTTCTAATGATACTCCTTTTTAGTAATTACATTAATTAATATCAGAAGAATTAAAATTTAAACTAAACATATCCATATTTTTAGTGTATACGTTATATTTTTTAGTTATATTTTTTATTTTTATGCAAAAAGAAGGAAGTTTCATAAATCCTACCGGTACTAAATGCTTTACACAATTTTTTCTATTTTGCTCTAAAATTAAAAAAAACTTACATTTAAATTGATGAATGATTTAGGGATTTTTGTTTTCGGTTGGCATTACAGTTTACACTATGTTTAAAATTCTAAGAACAAATGATATTTTGATATATTTTACAGTCATCTCTTCTTTTTTCACTGCAATTAACCAGTCCACAATTTTAACACGGTAAAAAATAACCCAAACACAAAAGTTTGTAAAAAATTAAACTTTAAATCGACATTGAAATTTGCACGCAAAACGTCAAGAGATAGGCTTTTGTATGTTGCCAACCCAACAGAAAAAAAAGTAGAGACCTCTTATGGGCCTATAAGAACACACAAATTGCGTGTGATTATGAGCTTATAAGAGTCGCAAAATACAAAAAAAATTATTATACTTTATCTTAAAACAAAGAGCAAGTTCTAAAATGTAACCAATTAAGAATAAAATAAAAAATAATGTTTGGTGGTAAAACAGTCACAGTAAAAAATTAAATCACTTAAATATTGTCTAAAATTGTCAAAATTAACCTTTACATGAATCCTAAAATTAAAATTTACATGATTCACGGTACTCCTCAATATTCTTAAGTTAAAAAAAAATGTGCCCAAAATCTAACAACGGATCCTAGTAGTGGAAGGTCCGGACATTAAATAACCACTTTCAGTAAAATCCCAACCGTAGCGCTTTTCGAGAAAAAGCTTAACATCTCTTCAGGAGGATTCACGCTTCGTACCATTTACTTTTAGAAATGAGTTTGCTTTAATCTTATATAATTTTTGCTGCAGAATTCGAAACCCATTGAAAAATTTAGCTAACTCTTTTCGTTTTCTAGAAAAACGCAATTACTTCTGCATTTAATGCCATTTTAGAACAACCATATTAAAATAGTTTTTTAACCTAACGCTCTTTTGGCGAGCCTAAAATTCAGCTTTACGCTTCTTCTTTAAAATCGTAAAAGTTCAAAGCATAATATGTGTATATATTGCACTTTCAGACCCTTTAATTAAACCATAGTTTCAGATATTTATGCTTAACTTTGTAGACTGTGCTATCCGTCAAATTTTGATTATAGTGTCAAATTTAGCAGAATCGTGGAGATTAAATGCAGCGGTCCCAAAACCAAAATTTAATACATTATACTTTACTAAAAGTACAAAAATACTTTTTGTGGTAAAATTTCGTTTAGTCAGACTTATTCTTCTTAAATTGGAAGGAATATGTGAACTTTGTAAAATGTGTTCAAACAAATCTGCAGCAAAGAAACTGTTCGTACTTTTTATTCCTGCATTTTTAAAAGTTTTAAATTTAATTAATTTAAATTTTAAAGACTAATTTAAAATTAAAATAGACCATTAAATTTGTAGAAAATTTCGCCTGCGGCCCTGGGGCATTTTTACGTTCTTTTATTGAAGATTGAAAAATTTGAATAACACCCCCCCATTAGCAAATCCTGCGCACGGCCCTGATATCGCCTATATCACTTGCGTGATAATTCTTTTGATTTTTGCCTGTCGTTAAAATCGACCCAGTAGTTTAGGCTATAGAAGGTACTAAATAAATATGCATGCATAAATACAAATATATAAAAAACATAGCCCTCAGTTCACCTTAGTTCAGTAGTTCAGTAAAAATAATTAAAATCAAATACAAATTGTTTTGAAATTTAATTATAGATCCAGTTCATAAAATAAAAAAAACACTTAGAAATTAAAATTATAAAGCAACATAATTATTTTTAAACAATGTAAAAATGGCATTTTTCCTTAGTTTAAACATAACGTTTTTTTATAAAACCTTAATAAGAACTGATAACTTATTGAGAACCGCTGTCAGAAAAAATAACATTTCTAATAACACTAGTCTACACATTTAGGCTTAAGCATCTCTAAATATCTTTTTATAAATGGGTCAGCAGGTACAAAACAAAACAAAAACAAAAAGTATAAGAATAAAGCTTTATTCTTAGCTTGCTAAAAAACCGTTAGACTAAAAGACTGTTTTAATATGGTTGTTCTAAAATAGCATTAAATGCATAAGTAATTGCGTTTTTATAGAAAATGCAAATAGTTAGCAAAATTTTACAAGTGGATTCGAATTCTGCAGCAAAAATTATATAAGATTAAAGCAAACTCATTTCTAAAAATAAATGGTACGAAGCGTGATCCTCCTGAAGAGATGTTAAGCCTTTTCTCCAAAAGCGCTACGGTTGGGATTTTACTGAAAGTGGTTATTTAATGTTCAGACCTTCCACTACTAGGATCCGATGTTAGATTTTGGGCAACTTAATAATATTGAGGGGTACCGTGGATTGTAGCACAGAATGCTCATTGATTTTTAGGTTAAAATTATATTTCTATTGAAATGCCTAATTTTTCACTTCACCAGAATTTAGCCATAATACTTTTGTAAGTAGGTACTCCAAAATATTTTCCTGTAACAAATTATAACAGTTAGTTTCCATATGTATCTTTATTTGATATATTTTTTATTACGGACGTCAATAATATATCAAACAAAAATCTCAATTGTTATGCAACTAATTCAAAAGACTTGATTGTGTTAATTTAAAGTTGTAATTATTATAATAATTAATTTTTTAATAAACCAAAGATTTATTATATTCATATGGAACTACATGGTCCTCCCATATTTTAGATAATAATAGTAATAATAGTGCTTCTCCATAATTGGATCTGATTCAAACAGTTAGATCATTAATTTGGGATATTTAATTATTATCCAAATCAATCATAACTATAATATAGTGAATTATGATATAATCTAAGAATCGTCTAGTTCCAAAAACTAAAAAAAACTATTATTTTTTTCACCACCAGCCTAAAAGCACATCTTTATTACTGTTCTTTTCATTGGCAGAAATATTATTTCTCTACCTATAACGTCAGAGGTTATAAAAATAATGAAATTTCACCATGGTTAATAATAAATTTTTATTTCAGCTGTTTTGGCGTCTGACGTTTCACTTAATTATCTGCTTGAAGTTTCCTTCAAAAAAGCTTTTACTTTATAAAAATTAGTGATATCAACATTTTTTTTTTATTTGTAATACAGATTTTAACATGTTGATGCATTTTTTTTTCTTGCTTTCTTGCTTAAAATACACAAGCAATACATTTTCAGTACCTTTTATAACTCATTGGGATGTACACCAGCTTAAAATTGAAATATACTTTATCATACAAATCTTTTGATTTTTAAGCCAATAGATTCTCCCTCAAAGTTTTCGCTTGTCCCCTTATTTCTGGGGGAGAACCAGAATCATCACTTTGCATTTCAGTTTCCATTTTTATATATTTTATTACACTTAACACGGAAACACTTTCTAACTTAAGAATGATGAGTGATAATGTTTATTGGTTGCATACTACAGCAAAAATTTCAGTTAAACCGTTCCTGAGTTATCAAGTAATATTCTAAAAATTCACCTTAAACGTGTTCTAGCTTTCCTAAGAAGCCATTTAACAAAAACCTTAATAGAAACTTTTTTCTCATGTTTTGACGTAAAATGTGATATATTATAAATAATTTTTAATTCTCATATTTTTTTTTGTCAAAACAAATGAAAATCGTTTTTTCTCAAAAACTCATCGGTAGATTTTTTTAAGTTTGGTCTTAAAAAGATGCGAAAGCTCTAACTAATTAAATTATGAAATAAAAAACTTGGGTTATATGAAAGTTGAGCTAAAAAATGTTTCTATACCAGTGTGGCTATAGAAGTACACCAATCATTTCTGTCTGTTTGCTTTTGGAATCAGTTGAAACAAATTAAGTGTGAACGTGAATTATGATTATAATAAAAGTTTGTTATAAAAAAGTGTTCACACAAGGTGTATGTCCATTTTTCAAAAAATCTAATTAGCGATTGATTGATGGCTTAATTTGAAAAAAATGTGCTCGCTAGAATTTGGATCATTTATCAACAATTATTTTGTATTTAATTCGTATTTTTTAGATCGTTTGAAACATTTATTTTTATTGTAATCTTCACGATTTCACGATTTATTTTTCACATACCAAAGTAAATAATATTTTTATCCTAAGTTTTATAACACCTCATTATAATATTATAAATGTAGTGAGGACATTTTAAATAAGTGACTGTTATATCGTTCCATCTACTATTTTAATATTTAAAACAAATAAAATCTTTTTTTTTAAGCAGCGACAGATTTTTAAAATTATCGCAGAGCTCAAAAAAAATATTCTAAAAATCTCATTTTTAGCAAAAAAATAATGAAAAACCTAAACCTTAATACAACATTTAAAATATTAAAAAATATATGGGCGAATGAGATATAATAAGAAACCCCCTTCTAAAAAATAAAAAAGAACCAAAGAACTTGAAGACTTGTATCAAAATTTGCTGTGAATATTATCAAAATTCTATTTTGTCCTAATTTGTTACCAAACTTAGTGGAGAGCCCCTAGCACAAGCCTAAAGCTTATTTGGGACTTTTTTGGGACTTATTTTGGACTCTCCAGGACTCTGTAATAACTGTAACTGTAACTTCAAATAAATAAATAAAATGTAAAAAATGCGCAAATAGTTGTCTTAAGTGTCTTAAGTGTTCAGAATTTGAACTCGTTTAATAGATAAGACTTTTGAATCGTACCGTATATGTACCGAAAAGTCATCCAACCTTGCAACCGGCGTTTAACTTGCAACAAAATGCGATTGTCTAAATTCGGCCCTGTACCACCCAATCTGTAAGCGAACGCGGCCTGTGAGTTTCGCGTTTTGTTTGCTAGAGTGTGTTTAGTCTTGTGGCGCTGATTACACCTATTACGTAAAATTTTTGTTACTTTTATTAATTATAGCAAATTTTGACAGAAATTAGGTTAAATTTTTAGCTGTAAAACTTCATGTGTGCAAGTCAAACTAAAAATTATATACCTTTACAAATAGCTTAAGATTAGTTTAGCCTTCGCTAACATAACCTCATAAAACAATGTGTCTATTAGAATAAGGTCGTATTTGGCCTTTTGTTTTTCAGATGAATTTATTTTCCTAGTAACTTGCAATATGGCACCAGGAAAGTCACGTAAATCTATAGCGTATTAGGGTCGCGCCCATATAAAAATTATAGCAATGACATGTTAAAAAAAGCTTTAAATATGGTGGCTGAGGGTAAATCTCTTGAAAAAGTTGCAAATATAAGTGGAGAACCGGCATGCACTTTGTCCCGTAAAAAAAACGAGGTTTATTTAGATGTCCACATGGAAATATCAAGAGGACATTATACTTTTAGCTTTAACCTTTCGGAACTCTGGTGCGGTCTCTCATTCCGACTACTTGGTTTTGCTGTTATAAAATTGAAGGTGGAGGTAGGAGGGCCACGTTATTTCGTGTACCTTCATGTATTATGATCCCGATTGTTAGACTGTGAGCACAAAGAGAGACAATTAGGCGATAATTTTTTATTAAATATTTCGGTGTCTGAATCCGACCCGAGTTATTGTGCAACAAGTTTTTTTTTTAAATTTAAAAATATAATTTTTATAGGAAGGTAAGTTATTTATATTTATACCTCCCATATTCTTTTAATAGCCATTATTCTTTAGTTGTGGTCTTATTGGAGCACTGTTTCGCATCCCTAATAGGACATTTCGTTCTAAGAATAATCTTAGAACATTCTAAAAAGGAAATATTATTCTTAGAAACTTCTTAAAATATTCTTCTTCTGTGCTATCATTGTGCGAAAACTATTTTCAAAAACGATAAAAAAATATTCTTTTTATACATAGCTATATATATTTTTTTGATATTGAAAAATCACCAAATTTCATTTTTTTCCAATGTGTTATACATCTAAAGAGTAGGAATAAATATTTGTATGTTTTTATTTTAAGAATATTCTGATATTATAATTTCGTTGCGTTTATAAGTTTCTCTTGTTCTAAAAAAAATATAATTCCTTTTTTTACGAATAAATGTTCTGTATTTTGTTATTTTTAACTTGTTTTTGTATAAAAAAATAGTTTATAAGAGTTATGAACTTAGTAATTGTATTATTTACGATAGAAGAAAAAATTATAAACCACACAAAAATTAATTATAATTTTTTTTTCTGGACATAACTTTTTTATTATTTACAATAGAAGAAATGTCTAAGAACCACCTAAAAGGTAAAATAAAATTACATAAAAAATGTTATAATTTTTTTCCAACTCCCCGAAAGGTAATAAATTGTTTTTGGACATAACTTTTTTAGTATTCCCAATGGAGGAAAAAAATTAAAACCACCTAAAAGGTAAAATAAAATTATACAAAAAATTGTTATTATTATTTTTTCCATGACCTCTCCCCATCTCCCCAAAATGTTTCTGGGCATAACATTTTTATAAGAAAGTATTCTCGCCCATTCGAGACGGCTGGTGTTAATTTTAACTGTTTTGTTAAATACAGTTCCTATTATTTTAGAAAATAAATATTTAGTTTTGTTTTATATTGTTTTACATTGTTAAAATATAATAACATATTTCTTTCTTTCATTGCAAAATATTGTTGTTGTTTTTTCATTTGAAAAATAAAACATATACATTAAAAAATACATACAATACTTTTTTAGGTATACTGTTGCATGTTAAGAGTAATCTTAATGTAACTTGCAACACCTACTTTTATTTTTTTTTTGCAGAAAAACTATTAGTCTATTTTTCTATTTTGCGACTCTTATAAGCTGATAATCACACGCATTTAGCGTGTTCTTATAGGCCCATAAGAGGCCTGTACTTTTTGTTCTTTTGGGTTGGCAACAGACCTGGCCTATCGCTTGGCGTTTTCCGTGTAAATGTCAATGTCGCTTTAAAGTTGAATTTTCTATAAAATTTTGTGTTTAGGTTATTTTTGCCATGTTAAAATAGTGGCTTGGTTAATTGCAGTAAAAAAGAGAAGAGATGACTATAAAATATATCAAAATATCATTTGTTCTTAGAATTTTAAACATGGTGTAAACTGTAGCCAATCCAAAACAAAAATCCCTAAATCAGTCATCAATTTAAATGTAAGTTTTTTTAAATTTTAGAGCAAAATAGAAAAAATTGTATAAAGCACTCGTTTCATAACACGTTTTTAGCGCACTAGTACTTTAGAAAACTCGCCGCAAGCGGCTGGTTTTCTAAACTTGTACTCGTGCGCTAAAAACGTATGTTATGAAACTAGTACTTTAATATACTATTTTAAAATTAATCACGCCAAATGGTAGTACTAATAGACTCACAATATTCTTATTTTATTTAGGTTTATCACTTATAGTTTTTTTCCAAGCATCGTTGAAAGTTAAAAATGTTTGCAGAATGGACGTTTTTACGGTAGGTACCTATAGATATGAAAAGATAATACTTTAAAAGGTATAATAGAAAAGTTCTATGTCCCATTATTATAAGTTAATAGCATACAATAACCTATAACCTATCCGACTACAAAGTGTTTAATATAAGTATTATAATATTTAAACTTTACACACTCACATAATAGATAAAGAATGGGCACTATTAATAGGTATGGTATCTAAATAGGTATTTAATGGTAAATATTCTTTAGACTTTGATAAATGGAAATATTTGACATGCAAAAAAATGCAAGAGTCAAAGCTTTGTGTTAAAAAATCGGTAATAAATATTGTTTGGTAAAACAATACAAAAAAAGCACCACGATTTTTTCGACGGGCTCCGGGCCTGGTGATCCTAGCACCCGAGTATAAGGCCAGCAACAAGGAGATCCTGTAGGCAAGGTATCTGCTTACAAATGCTTTTTAGTGTCTCGATTCCTACGCGGACGAAGTCGTAGGTATACGCGCTCTCTATTCCTTATTGTTTTGAAGTATACCGCAACAGTTAACTTGATGCTTTTAACTGTCTCGATTCCTGCGAGTACGAAGTCGCGGGTATATGCTAGTTATAATATAAAAGGGGACCTAGGTATGGATTATAATAATAACGTATACATGTAGCTCCCCTACATTGTAAAAAATATTATCTGCAATTTAACTACCTGCTACTAAAATTTTAAATGAAATTGTATAATTTTGCCAAATTTTTACTGTATTTTTAAAACAAGCCGTAAAGATATATAATGCTACGCATTCCATTATATATTATTTACAGTAAATGGTATATTGCATTTCCCAAATATTTTTCCTGAAAAAATTACTTTAATCGAAATTTTCTTTCAGTTATTTTTGATTTTTTAAAAAAAGTTTAGTCGACCATAACTTTTTTGTTTTTTGGGAGTTTACTTCCCCTTGTAAGACTCAATTTTTTCTGAAAAATTTCAAGTCGATCGGGTTATACGTTCTTAAGTTATCGTGTTCACAAAAATCGTGACATTAACGGACGGATCGACATTTGAAAAAAAAAAAGTTGCCTATTTTTTCATGAAACAAATTTATATCCAAGATTTTTTTGTCTAGGACGATTTTTGATGAATAATATAATAATATTGTTATTTTAAAATTTTAAAAATATGAACGTTTTAATTTTTAGCATATTTAGCAGTATTGGGAACGTATTTTTTTTGTTAGTCTTCAACTTTTTTGTCAAGGGGATATAATTTGTAATTTTAGACTAAAAATGGTGTGATTTTCGACCTTCTCGTCTTTAAGGCCTATACAGGAAAAAATGTATCCTTTAGGTACCTACATAATAAATATGTATACCTACATCATATATTATTTTTGCACGACCAAGACTAAAACGTAATTTTACGCTTTCATTTTCGGGACTAAACTTGCCGTTTTTCTCCCTAGGGAATAAAAATCACGGCAACCTTGATAATATTAAAATATTATACTTACTATTTGCTTTGCTGGTTCAAAAATTAGGTTTGGTGGGGTTTTGTAATAAATTAGCGATTCAAACCAATTTATTTGATTTTAACAAAGAAAACCTTTAAAAATAACATTGTTATAACAATTTATACATTACTTAAAATTTATCATCTTCGTCCATTTTTTTGACGTTTGTGTGAACCATATTAAAAAACAATTGAAATCGCGATAGCCATGAAACTGACTTTTCGCAATTTACAGGCATCTTGATTAAATTACGAAAATAAAACAACCGATTTTAGACGAGTGGTTTTTAATTTTAATTTTATCTACCTACCTAAATTATGTTTTGTCCTGCAAAAAATAGTGTATATACCTCAGGACTAAACTTGGCTGTTTTAGTCCCTTGCATTTCTGTTTCCCTCGCTCGCTACGCTTGCTCAGGAAACACTATTGTAGCGGGACTAAAACAGCCAGTTTAGCCCCTTGGTATATAAATAACTATTTTAAACTTTATAAATTCTTGCATTGTGCAATTCTAACCTAAAATTCTGTATCATAAAGTATATTAGGAAAAAATTACTAATTTGGATATTGTTACGTGACACGTGAATAATTTTTGTATGTGCAAGGAAGAGACATATTTTGACGTAACCATTTTGGTTACTTCTAGCATTTTCAGCTAGGTTTGCAAAATATGATCCAAAAATATTAACTATATCGGTTTTATTTGTAAATATTTTGGAGTTAAGGTTTATTTTGGTAATATTGGAACATTTTTTATTTCGACCTAATTTACAGTTTATTATCTCCCAAGTAGTTTCAATAATAGTGCAAGGATACATTAAAACATTTAACTGACTCCAAGAATTCATGAAAATCTTCATTAACATTAAGTTCATAAATTTTATTCCAAGATGTATTTCTTAGATGTGTTTTAGTTTAAAGTTCCAGCAAGCTGCCATTATTGATTTTTCTGGAATTAATTGTTTTATGGATAGATTTTTTATCGATTATGTTATTTTAGTTGGGAAAACTAATATTTAGATAGTGGCACAAATGATCCGCGATATTTGGATTTTACAATTATAATTATTTATTGAAAGATTTCTTACCATATAATCGATGCTACCTTTAGTAGTAATACCATTTCTATAAGTGAAGATCCTTGTGTTGCCTTAGTGCCTAAACATAGGTTGTGTGACTCAAAAATATCCAATAAGACCTTACAGTTAGCACTTGATTCATTTAAATTATTGCTCAAATGACCACCAGCTTAAAAGCTACATCAAGAACTTGAGTCAAAGTGTCAAAGAAAGCATTATATTAAAATAAAGTTTCTTAGTGTACATTTTTAACATTTAAATTTTTAAAACCCATGTAGCATTTCCATCAATAACAAATTGATAAGTAACAGTATCGATATTTTTTCTTGTTTATTCAATAGCCTGTTCAAATTTGAATAGAACCAAATAAGTGTTTGGTCTAAGTAAATAAATGTTTGGCCTTAGTAAATATTAAATAAATTGTTAGTTTTTTAAAAATCAACACCTCTTGACGGGCAGACAATAAGTTTTACTGCATTGTTAATATTGTAATTCTAAAATGGGACTATTTGAACTTCTGAGTTAAATTAAAAAAATAATATTTTTTTCTGCGACTACTACAGAATATTCTATTAATTAAAATTCTAAATTAATAATATAATCATGGCCCGGAATTGATGGGAGCGATGACGTCACGTTTTAGAAATTTTAGGGTTCCGGCCGACGGACACAGTTATTTTGTTTTTTTTTTGTTTTTTGCATAATTAATATTCATGCAAAAATGCAAAAAAGACCCGGAAACGCCGGGAGCTATGACATCACATTTTAAGGTTCCGTCAAAAATCTCATACTTTTTCAGGTTTGCTATTGTTTAAAATATACATTTATTTAAGCAAATATAAAAGAAACAAAAAAATATAAAACTTTTTATTCAATTAGGCAATTAGGTGGCTAAGATACCTTACCATATAAAAGAAACAAAAAAATATAAAACGATTTTTTATTCAATTAGGCAATTAGGTGGGCTAAGATACCTTTTCCTCCAACGCACCAACTAAAACATTTGCAACCTTGACACCGCATTCGTTAGTAGTTTCATCCACGCACATCCAAATATTTTTTCCATCAAGTTCTGCAATTATTTTATTTTTTAATATTTCACTAGTTTTCGGTAAAAATGTTTTTCTTATTAGGGACTCGGATGGCAATGTAAAATTTTTAAATTGCCCATCTATACATTGTTCCATGAAAACTCTAAAATTTGGATTTTCCAGCTGAGTCCATGGAATGTTGCAGCTTATCATAAACTTTGTCAAAGCAAAAAAGTTTTCTTGGGAATCTTCACTCATTTTAAAATCTTTCACAGGAATGTAATTTAGAGTGAACATGCCTCATAAAGTTACTCTTTTTGAGGCAGGATAAAGATATATCTTTGTACATTATAGTACCATCCCATCAAATAAGATTTCAGGGTGATCTTCTATCCAAGATTGAACAGTTAAATGTTGGTTTTACACTTTCCATATTTACTAGAACTTTCTTCTTTAAAAATCACTTTATAAATGAGCAAATTTTGAAATTGCGTCAATTTAAAACCCTTTTAGGCAAAAAACCGACAAAAGTAATTGTTTTCCATTAAGCCTGTATTACCGCTAGTTAGATAATTATAAACAATCCAAAAAAAATAAAATTAGGTTTTTTTTTTAATCCGCAACTTTTTACCTGTGTCTGACAGCCGGAACCCTAAAATTTCTAAAACGTGACGTCATAGCTCCCATCAATTCCGGGCCTTGAATATAATAGATTATATAGTAGATCATACTGTTGGATAATATAATTTTCTCGCTTTTGTGATGGAGTAGATACATATAGCGACATCCTCGGCGACATCTTAATGCTTATTAACAATTACAGGGCCGGATCTAAGCAATTTCTTTGGGGGATGTGACTTGTAAAAATGCCTAATAATGCCGACTAATTTAACGACTAAAAAAGTTTCGCCCCTGACTAAAATAAAGGTCCTGACTGCCTGGGATTTTTCCTGAAACAATTGCCGAATGAATTCCGACTAAAAAAAAGCAAAAGCCTTGCCTTAAAAATATACCTGGCAAAAAAACAACTTGAAAGTCCCTTATAATGTACTTCAATTAAAAATTGCACTGGCATTTAATATACCATTTATTGCCCAACTAGCCTTCTTTGTGAATTTTACCTAAATAACTGGAACAGTTACCATTCATGAGTTGTAATTACGTAGCTCCCACTTATTATATACTGCCCTACTACCCTAAAAAGCAGCAACTCCATATTAAATAGAACTGAGATAATTAAAAAAAACAGTAAATTGTCTTAGCCACTCCCTTGTGTTATAATAATAATAATAATAATAATAATTTATTAAATCCGTAAGAGATTATACAATCTATGGATACGTCACAAATTAGGAATAAAAATATATAAATAATATGTACTACATGTCACAAACACATTAAAATCATTTGTTTACAATCATTAATTAATTAATTGGGTAAGCCCAGGAAATAATTTTCCCTAACTTGATCATAGTACTCTTCCAGTGTATAAAAGGGGTTATTTAAGAAGAAAGCCTTAATTTTGTTTTTAAAGGTGTTAAAATTTGTTATTTCCCTAATGAAGGGTGGAAGGTGGTTGTAAACCTCCATCCCCCTGTATCGCGCCCCTTTTTCGTAGGTTACTGTCCTATAGCTAGAATCGAGAAAGTGCGCGTATAAATTTAGGTTTAAAGTACCTTTATTATAACACAAGTTTCGCAATTATTAATTATTTATTTAAATAGAAAATGGCACTTACTGCTTTTTAGCTTATTATCCCGTTGTCAAATTTTTTAGCAAAGCTAAACTTAAAAGCAGTATGTGGCAAGATAAAGAGAAAACAACCCAAAAATTTCAAAAAATATATTTTTTAATTTCCTTTTAAAAATCAATTTTACTTTCCCCTTGGGCCTAAGAAAAGTGTTCGGTTAGTAAAAAAAAAATTAAACACTTTTATTGTGTGTCTGTCTGTTGGTCCGGAAAAATTGTGACCGCGATAACTCGAGAACGCTTTTAGCTAAAGACTTTAAATTTGGATCATAGGTTTATTATCCAAAGTTCTAGGTTGAGATTGTTTTTGGTAAAAATCTGTATGGGGTAAGGGGGTAGAATAGGGTTAAAACAAGTTTTTTAAAAAACATTTATTTTTCTTTTGTTTTTCGAAAAAAGAAACTATTTTTGAAAAAAAAGTGCATTTATTTTTTATTTTTTAATTTTTGTTGATTTTTTTTATTTTTTTCGTTTTCCAATGTTTTAATGAACCAAGACTTACAGAGAAAAGTATTATTTTGTTGGAAGCAGTTTTTTTTTTGGTTATTTCCGGAAAACCTAGCCTCATACAAAAACTATAATAATGCAAAAAGAAACTGTTTTATTAATGTTTTACACCCTTCTAATTTCATTTTAATATATTTAGTAATAAAAAACTTATTTGGAGTTACTGCTTTTTAGCTTATTAGCAGTCCCTTATTTTGGAGATACTGCAATTTTCATAAGTCTATAACTGAATAAATAAAGCTGTTTACTTACATTTGATTGGTTAAATAAATAGCCCATGGAAATGCACAAAAAAGTGTAAGGTTAATAAAAAATCCACAAAAATTGGAGTTGCGGCTTTTTAGTTTAGTGGGGCAGTATAACTTTATGGTAGTAAACACAATTAATAGTTATTTATTGTACTAGTGGGTAAAGTAAGATATTACCCATAAGAAAATTAACCTGCGAGGCGTCAGCCAAGCAGGTTAATTTTCGACAGGGCAATATCGGTTTACCCATGAGTGCCATACAAGGTTTTATCCAATAAATAGCTTAGGAATTCATATTTTTAATTAAAATTTTAATGACATTTACAAGAAAATAATTTGACCGTTGAGTGGGAAAATATGAATAAATAATTATCCACTCAATAAAGTAAAAGCCACACGGGGGTTATTACTGAGTTTATCTATTTAAAATAAAGCTGGTAATTTTCTTATTATCTGTATGTATTGGATAAATATATTTTTATTGGCATCAGAATAATCAGATCCCGGAATAAATAGGACATTGGTAGTATATACAAATACCGGGTTTAAAATTATTGGCATTTTAGTATATTCTGTTAATTGAATTATTATTGCAACAAGTCGGTATGCTTTAAACTGTTATAAAACAGTTTGTATACTTTTACAATGTTATTAAAAATTTATCTGATAATCTGAATAACGATTTTATCTTTTATTTTTAAAATTTAATATTAAATATAAGAGGCTGATCAAATATTACGCAATCGTTTATATTTAAAGTATACTTTGGTGTGCTGTACGTAGATATATCATTTTCCATATGGAAGAAAACGATTCTATCCTTTTCTATAGTATTCTATATGGAAAAAAAGAAAAAGAATCGTATAGATTCCGATTGAAACTTTTATCGGAATCTATATGGTATTTTATCGGCTCGCGATCTTCAACTTTTTTCTTCACAATCATTCATAATCTTTTTTGTCGATATTTAGTAAAGTTATTATACAAAATGCTTTAGTTTTATTGTTACATTGTGTACTTTTTTGAATGAAAACAACAAGTGAATAAAATAAAAACAGTATTGTTAAATTATAATTTAATGAAAAATCTTTCTTTAATTGTCAAAGTTAGCATTTTTCTCAAATATATTACATATTATGTAATAATATATTTGTAAACATTAGTTACTAAGATAAAAAAATATTAACTATATTTCCATATTGATACGCGTGCAATCCTGTATTTTTTCATTTTTCCTATTTCTTCCGGGGTCTGATTACAATATATTTTACTGAAAAATATTCAATTTTGCCTTCTTAACCTTAAAATAATTTACAATTATATGATTTATTTAAACAACAAAACTACATAATTTTCTTGGCCCATTAGTTTTTTAGAATTATTATTAATATTCACTGAAAAAATTATGTCGTTATTATTTTCATACCACAAGATTGTTTTACTTTCAAAACCAAATGCACCTTTGAAAAAAAAAGCTAAACAATTTCGACAAATGTCTATGCACATGTAGCAGTGACCAATAAATGCCACACAATTACGTGAGTACGTAGTAACTGTTTTGTGACGGGATCGCTCCGAACTAAGTTACAAATACGTTGCAAGATCGTTATTGTTACCTTGTTACCCTTAGATATTTCCCCACTTTGGTAGTATCTACGTAATTACTACGTAAATATAGCGTTTCCGTAACTAGTCGCCGCTACTCAATTTGTTTCAGTTGAGGTAATGATCACGTAGCGACAACCAAAAAATGCTAGTTGGGTGGACTTTTGGCGATTTAATGAAAAAGCAATAATTAAGAATTGTTTTAGTCGAAGAAAAAGCACAGCCTTTTAAAAAAGGTTATGACATCAAAAAAAAATGCTTTTCCACGTAAAAAAAGATCATCACCAAAAAAAAATAAAAAATCTTTACCCTTGACATTTACCCCTAACCAAAATTTTTATGACTGATATTTTCTTCCCACAACAAAATTGTCGACTTGCCTATTATTTTGCCGAGCTGACTGATTTTGCCTATTAGACCTTTTTATTGGGATGGAGTGTAAATTTATACGAGTGCAAAAATTAACACTTGTTTTTTTACCACTTGTAAAATGTTTTTTTACCACTATGCCATTTTTTTTTTACTTTATACTTGGTATGAGTTTGCTTGGGTTCTAGACATAGAAATGTATCCGGATTTGGTTAATTTTTATTCAAGAGCAAGGTTCATCTTTAGTGGATGGCAAGTCAGTCGAGCAATTAACGACGTAAACGTAAAAGTAAAAAAATATGAACGTTATGATTGGTCAATTGCAAATAACCATAAAATTTAACGAATCATCACCTACTGCGTTTTATACATTTACGTTGACACCGTAGATATTCCTTTAAATATCAAAGATATCAAATCACCTATTCCTTATTAATTATCCAATTCGTCTCAAGCATTGGTGCACCATCTTTAACAGAAAGCACGCGACGTCGTCATCGTTGACTAGTCAAGTGAAACACTAGTGTGTTTCGCTCGCTTCTACCGTAAAGCACAGATGACTCTTCTGGGGCCCCTGACCAGACCCATCAACCATTAGCATCTACCTGACACGCACCGTTTCATTCGTAATATGCCCATCGATAATGCGATATATGGGGTGATATAGCTACCATGAGGTAAATACGAGGGTAAAATAGAATGTTATAACATTATACAGGGCGTCTTTTAACTGATATGTCCTAGGTAGAAACATTTTTCTATCCATAAAAAAACTAAGTTATTCGAAGATCTTTACAGTCAAATCCTTAAGCCAGAACTTCTTTACGGAGCCAAAGCTTGAAATAAACTCTTTTGTCTAAACTTCCAAAAGAAAGTACCCAGAATATACCTCAGATCCCCTGGTATAACAAACAACCTAATCCACAGAAATCCCGAGATGTTCCTCCTCAAAACGAAACTCATTTAATATAGGAAGTCTGATAAAAGACTATCTAGATCACGCAAATGCACTCATTTCAAGCTTTCTTGATTATGATCACAATATTCGTACCACCAAAATAATAATAATTCAACTAGAAATAGTGCCCTAATAATGCAAAACTCTTCATAAACGATGCAACTATAGCCTTAGTGAGCTATAGGGACCCTATATATAGGGTCCTTAGTTAAAAGCGGGTATTGACATCTTACTTCTTTGAGAAAATTCTCTATAACTTACCTGCAGGCGTGATGACCTGCGTTTTTTCAAACACGGCATTTCCGACAAAGTAACTGTGAGTTTGATTTTTTTTTTAAACTTATACAAAACCTATATTTTAGTTTGCGTATATATACATGGACAGGACTTTAAAACTTGGGTTCTCTTTTTATGCTTTTGTACAATTATATTTAAATGAAAAATTCAAGTCTAACGTCATCTATACTTCAACCATTAGCTAAAGCCAGAGTTGCTTATATACTCGTATTTAAATCCAAATACCTTGGCTGACGGAGCATCAAGCTAAAACTACTTATTACTATGAATATTTAAAAAAATATATATATTTTTTAATTTCTTGTATTTTTAGATTAAACTATCTTTTATTTTTACTTAACTAACAATAAAATGTCATGTTTCACTAAATTAACCTATTGATTAAAAAGTTATGGAGGTCACGTGATCCTTTTGTGCTGGTAAAAAGCGTTTCACCTGATAGATTACTTCATTCTTGGTTTTAAGTTGGTATTTACATTATAAGTAAAGGGATTGTATATAAGAAAACCGAGTGTTTTCCAAAGTCGAACTAAAAGTGAATAAAGACCAACCATGCTACTATTTCTTTATACCCTCGTAAACAAATAGATAACCATTCATTCCACATGGGGAAACGGTAGACCCTTTATGATGGGTTGAAATGATTTATGGGTTTTGAATATGGCTTTACAAATATAATTAGTGTTTTTGAAAGGTTAATAGTAACAATATAATAATTATCAAATGATACAGCCAGTTGTTGAAAGAGGACAATTTGTCAAGTTATTGTGCCACAAGGTTCTCACTTCGGACCGAAAATATTCAATTTAAACATAAGGAAGTTCATTCTGAAGGTAAAATAATTTTCTGTAATTATTTTATTATATATTATAAATGCCAACTTTTTGTTTTGGTTATATTTTATCGAAAGAAGGTTATTTAGAGTTATTGTGCCACAAGGTTCTCACTTGGGCCCCAAATATTTAATTTGTGCATAAGAGATTTCGTTTTAATAAAAACTGAAACTAATCGTATTTTCTGTAATAATAAATATTGTAATTGCTAGAATTACATGTTATTGTCACACTTTTTAAAAGAATTAATTATTCAACAAGGTGATTTCGTTGGGTAAAAAGTTTACCTGTAATTATTAATATAACAATTGCTAAGTTTATTATTATCACAGTTGCTGAAAACAATACTGCCCCACGAAGCTAGAAAGCAGTAGCTCCATTTGTCAATAGCAGCGTTTTTAAAATATTAAATCAGAGTTGACAGAAAAACGTCGCTATGCGACAAATGGAGTTATTGCTTTCTAGCTTCGTCGGGCAGAATAGGGAGCGTTCAAGTATTACGTAACACAAAATTTGGCCATTTTTGACCCCCAACCCCCCCCCCATGAAAGTAAACTTTTCTTTTAAGGTTTAAACCGGTTTTTATCAGGTTTTTAACCGGTTATTGCTTCCGTATTTTAAACAAAAACCCGTCCGAGGTAATTTTCGCAACCGTTTAACCGAAAACCGGTTATTGCCAATGGTTTTCCATCTTTATTTTTTTTTGTTTAGAGGATTTAGTGAACACGGCGCAATAAAATTTGCAACGAATCCGTATCTTAGGCCTAGATCATTGTTAGAAACGTGATCCAATAAACATTTTTTAAGTTTGCATTTTTTTAAGTGTTACGTAACATTTCTACTGACACCCACTCCCTCTGTAACGCGGCGTAACGTTTTCGAGAATTTGCCAATGAAAAATTTCGCTGACCCTTAAAGGACCCCGCTCTCCTCTAACGAAAAATTGGTTTCTGTCAAAAGTTATCGTAGGTGACTTGACTACGATTTAAGATTTCTTAGTTTAATAAAAAGTTTGTGAAGCGATATAAAAATAAAAATATGCCAAACTACTGTGATAATAGGCTATTAAAATATAAAGTATGTAAAACAATTGCAAGTACCCAAAAACAAATAAATAAAAAGTCGTGTTTCAAGTCACCCTACTATTAGGGAATTCTGCCCTAAAACCTACAAAACCTATTATATGTGACCCGAAACATAAATATCTTTTTTAAAAAAGTCAAAACATTTATTATGACATAAAAAACAACGCGTATGGAGGTACCTAAAAGAAACGAAAAAACAAACATTTATTCAATAAATAATAAATAACTAATTAGGAACTAAAAAAAATACAAAATTAAAAAAAAATAAACAAAAAAAAACTAATCAATATAAAACTTTTTAATAAGGTTGTGTCTAAATTGGTATCTGTTTCTTCTTAACACCTTGTGTTGGGGTAGTAAGGCATTAATTTTATATTTTCAAGTGACAGAAAATCTGTAATAAAAGAACAAATACAAAGATAAAACAATTGAGAGGAAACCGATATTTATGTATGTTTCAGATGATATTATTATTATTATTATAGTTCTCGACTTTCGGTTCAAAGTATCTTTGGGCACCACTCCCAAAATTCAATAGTTTAGGTGCTAGAAAACTATGTTTTTTTTTTAAAAGCCTGTCCAATTTTACTTTTGCTGCTTTAGTAAGCTTTTTCACTATAAAATTCATTTTTAGCGCCCAAAATACGTAAGAAAAATATAGTCTGATTAAGAGTTATTGACCTTTTTTATTTTTTGTTGGCCCGTGTTAATATTATTATAGGTAAATGCAAATTTTTTAATATTATCACATTTCTAAGCTAAGCTTTATTGTGCCACAGATTCTAAATTACCTAGGACCTAAAATATTTTATTAGTAAACAGACCGTAAAGATATGTAATGCTACCCATTCCATTATATAATATTCACAGTAAATTGTATAATATATACACATGTATATATACTATAATATTATTATAATATGGTTGCATTTTCCCAAAAATTAAAATAATTAATTTTCAAAAAAAAAAAAAATAAAAAAAAATAACTTTTTTTAAAGATCTTTTTTTAAAAAACAAAAAATTAAAAAAAAAATCTTTTTTCAAAAAAAAATTTAAAAAAAATATAAAATTTTTCAATTTTTTTCTTTTATCGAACAATTAATAATATTTGAAAAAAAAAATACTTTTCAAAAAAAAAAATCAAAAAAAAACTTTTCAAAATTTTTATTTATTTTTTTATTTTTCTTTTTGAGAAAAACAAAAGTAATAAAAGTATTTTTTTTTCTGAAAATGTTACCTAAATCGGATTTTTTTCTCAGATTTTTTTGATTTTTTTAGTAGTTTAAAATAACCTTTTTGTTTTCCCCCCATAACTTTTTTGTTTTGGGGAGATTACTTTCAAAAACTTGGAGCTACGCTCCCCGGTTTGCTAAATTTCCCTCAGGAAATGAAACAGTTTCCACCTCGGTATGTAATATACTATTACTGATCTTTATTTTTCATTACAGGTCAGGTCCAGGCGTGAAAACATTGGGACAAGAAATCACGAACTTCCCAAACTTTTAATACTTGTAATGTATGTATTACATATACAGTTGCGAATAAACAAAATTTCCAATTACTGATATGATGCTATAATTGCTAGCTTGTTTATATTATAGGAGTTGAAAATAACTATAATAACTGTAATTTTAACTATAAAATAATATGCATTTTAACTAATTTTAAATCTAGGTGATTATTGATCTCAAAGCTATAGGTAAAGTGGAAAGTTACAAATATGAACCGTTGGGCAGTAAATCAGTTTGATATGAAGAATGTAATTCTTTATTATTATACTATTCACAGCTCGTAGCGCCAGAACAATATTATACTGTAGTTTTGAATTTCCCAAAATCACCAAAAAAAATTCTTGGATGTGTTTCATGAAAAAATAAGAAACTTTGAAAATGTTCATCTGCCTGTCTGTCTGTCTTTCCCATGTCACGTTTTTTGTGTACACGATAACTCAAGAACGAATAATCCGATCGACTTGAAATTTTTAGGAAAAACTAAGTTCTATGAAGATCCCTAGTTTTTAAAAGTAATCCCCTCAAAAACAAAAAAGTTATGGGGGGTTAATCTTAAAAAAAATGAAAAAACTATCCTATAAAATTTTTTTTTTCGTATTTCGAAAAAAGAAATTTTTTTTTTCTTTTTTTAAAAAAAAAAATTTTTGTTTTTAATTTTTCGTTTTATATAAAACAATTTTTTTTTTGTAAAATGTTAAAAAAAATTTTTTTTCAATTTTTTTTGTTGATTTATTTTATTTTATTTTTCGTCTTTCAAAAAAAAAATTTAGACTTGATATTTGGTTTTAATAGGCCTACTTTAGGCCGCCTATAGGGGAAGTATTCTTTTGCTGTGAATAGTATATAATTGAATGCTGAGCATTACATATCTACACGGCTTATTTATTATATAAATTACAATAATTATGTATTTTTAAATAAATAATATTTATTTAAAAATATACTCGAATAGCATTGTAGCAATATAATATTTATAATAAAACATATTCTGTATTGTATACTTTATATTGTATATTTGCAACTCCCATTATTTATAATCCTGGCAAAAATTCAGACACAGTAGCAGTGAATAGATATTGTTAAACTTTGTTAAGAAAGAACAATATCTGTTGTTATAATATTGCTTGGTATGCTTGAGAAGAATTTAGCGTCAATCCATCCAGCGGCGGTTTTATGGAACAACTTTTCAACAAATGAAACACGCCGTTCCCTTTGTCATGGCAACGGTAACAACATAAAAAGGGAGTCTAGGGGTTTTTATGCTTACGAAGTTGGTACTACCTACTTGACCGAGATATTCACAAAATATTCTTTCTGAAGTAATAAAAGTAACAAATAAGAAGTTTAAGTTATTTTTGGTATGTATTAATTTTGTGCTATTTTTGGTTAATAAATAACAATAGGGTTCTATGTTGTGCAAATTTACAAAATTTATAAAAAAAATGTAAAATATCTAAAAAACATTAGTTTTAAGTCATGCGTTTCGGCACGTAACTGGGGGGTGCTAGGGGGTGCTTAGCACCCCCTGGCATGATTTTGAGCACTCCCTGGTGTAATAAGCTCTAAGAACCCCCACAGGGGGTGCTCAAGTCAAAACAGCAGCTACCCTACATTAAAAAATAATAATACTGTGAGTAATGTATATTGATTTAATTTATTATTAAAATAATAAACAAAATGGTTTTTAAATACTTATTTAAATTCTCAAAAAACAGAAAATTAATTAATATAATTTTTAGTTTAATTTTTCAGATATGAGGACCTTTTTTTAGTCATCTCAAATTTGACGGTCGGGGTAGTAAAGCTTTTTTTTGAGTTGGGAATTTTTCAGTGGTGAGGAACTTTTTTTTTTAATCCTTAAAGCTGCATTTTGATTTCCCAATTTTTAAATTTTTAGTTGGGAAATATTTACTCTGCCCCCCCTTCCAAAAAAAGCACCACTGAAAATATTCTAAAAATTTTCTGTCTGTTAAAATCCAAAAACTACAATTTTATATTATTAAATTAAGAAAAAACGTAAGAAAGCCATAGCGCCGCAGGCATAGGTTTTTACATTTCATTTTAGTTTTTAACCAGTATTTTAAATTAAAATTAATTAAATTTAAAATTTTCCAAAAATACAAGAAACTCTTGCGCCGCAGGTGAAATTTTTTACGAATGTCACTCTTAAGTTCTATAAAAAGGTAAGAAAACACTAGTGTCACAGGCAATTTTTTTTTAATTTATAAAGTTTTATTAATGAAAATGTCAGAAAAATGTAACAAAGGTCTAGCGCCGCAGGCGAAAATTTTTACGCTTAAGTTCTACAGTCTTAAATAAAAAAAAACGTAAGAAAACTCTGTTACCACAGGCAAAATTTTTTGCAAACTTAATGGTCTATTTCAATTTTTAAACAGTTTTATTATTCTAAATTTCACAAAAAATCCAGAAAGCTCTAGGGCAACAGGCGAAAATTTTTTCAAACTTAATGATCTATTTTAATTTTTAAGCAGTTTTATTATTCAATATTTCACAAAAATGCAAGAAAGCCCTAGTGCCGCAGCATGCGGCATGCCGCAGGTATTTTTTTACGAACTTTAATTTTAAAATAGTTTTACATTCCAAATTACACAAATTACACAAAATTTTTACGAATTTGAAGGTCTATGGTCCACTTGAACATGCAATATATACCTTAAAAAAAGCTCGTTTTGGCGCCCCTTACTGATTTTTTGGGTAGGAGGCTTCAACCTCCCTTTATTTATATCATGAAAATGCGTATTTAGAAAAAAATTGCTACAAATTCCACAATTATTTTATCCTGGGGGTAATTACCCCCATTACCCCTCCTGTGGATTCGCCACTGTTACTTATAATACAACTAATCAATTATTAATCTAATTATAATTTTTATGCATTATAAGGTAACTAAAAATTTATAAGAAGTCAGATATTTATTGCTTTAATCATTCTTAATTTTTAGGACCTAATGGCCTAATTTTAAAATACCAGGGGGGGAATGCAAGGGGGCAGTTGCTCTCCCCCTGCCCCCCTGTACGACGTTCGAACGGCGTTTGAAACTTGTTTAGAAGTTTTCTGTATCCGAAGACGGCCTCTGGATGGAGTGACACTAGGAGAAATAACAAATAGGAAACATTTATTATTTGACATAATCTTTCACAAGCATTCTTAGATATAAACTATTTACATCTACATTTTAGATAGAACTCTATTATAATTCCACATCATTTGAATTTGCTTAAAGATGTTGAGCATCAAGATATATTTTATTGCATTCCATATATTAAGTGTTTAGGAATGATAATGGCATCTTTGAAACTATATGACTGTATACATGTAGTCAGTGGCTACTGAAGTAAACGTTTTATATGCCTGTCAAAAATATTATTTGATTACACAGGCTCACAAAATAGTATATTAAAGTACTAGTTTCATAACATACGTTTTTAGCGTAAAAAGCGTTTAAAGTACGCTAAAAACGTGTTATGAAACGAGTGCTTTATACAATTTTTTTCTATTTTGCTCTAAAATTAAAAAAAAACTTACATTTAAATTGATGACTGATTTAGGGATTTTTGTTTTGGGTTGGCATTACAGTTTACACCATGTTTAAAATTCCAAGTACAAATTATATTTTGATATATATTATATTCATCTCTTCTCTTTTTCACTGCAATTAACCAAGACACAATTTCAAAACGGTAAAAAATAACCTAAATACAAAATTTTGTAGAAAATTAAACTTTTAAGTGACATTGACATTTGCACAGAAAACTTCAAGCGATAGGCTTTTCTCTGTTGCCAACCCAAAAGAAAAAAAAAGTAGAGACCTCTTATGGGCCTATAAGAACACGCAAAATGCGTGTGATTATGAGCTTATAAGAGTTGCAAAATAGAAAAAATAAATAAATACAGTGTACGGGATGTGTGGCTGTGATATGGTATCAGAATTAGAGGATTCGTTTTTATTCCAAATTAAAGGCCCTATCTACAAAAAAGATCATAAAGTTTTTTGAAGCTATTTAGATAGTTTTTACAAATAAAAAGAAAGGTGACTGAGTTATTCTGATTTTGATTCGTCAGCTCAAAATACATAGAGAGCGACTCTAAGAGCACAACATTTTTAAAATTTAAAGTATTATAGAAACTTAAGGGTTGTGGGGCAAGTGTAGGAATTGATTAGGATTAAATTACTTACCATACAATAAAGGAAACGAATGTTTTTAGCCACATACTTCACTCTTGCAGTGGAGTGAAAATTTTGAGATTTTCAGGGGTCAGGCCGGTTATTTCAATTTTACAAAAAAACGAAGGGCGAATGGGTAATTTGATATAATGTTCGGATTCAGCAGCCTAAAATACATAGCCACATATCTCGTACGTCACTCTTCTTTTTTATTTTAATCCCTAGCTATTTCTTTCATTTCCTTAGAAAACATTTATAAAAAACTTTTCGCAAAAAAAATTAACCGACTTCTATGTATCTAAAAAGTAAAAAATAAAAAATACTTAAGTCGGTGCCAATTTCACTATTCCCTAAATTAATTACTAACCATTATTTTTTCATTATTTTATTATTGTTTGCTGTGAAATTGTCACCGACTTGAGTATTTTTTATTTTTTAGTTTTTAGAGGCATAGAAGTCGGTTCATTTTTTTTGCGAAAAGTTTTTTATAAATGTTTCCTAAGGAAATGAAAGAAATAGCTAGGGATTAAAATAAAAAAGAAGAGTGACGTACGAGATATGTGGCTGTGTATTTTAGGCTGCACTGTTAGTGCGTTGTGACGTCATTATCTTAAAGATAAATTTCTAAAAAATAAAAGTAATATTTTTATTTCAGCGCCCAAGAGTTCAACCAACCTTGTTTTAAACGAAATACTAAAGAAAATCTTGTTAAACTTTAAGCGTTAAGTAATAATCAAACAAAGCCTTTTGGTAAAATCACAACATTTATCATTTTCTCTTGGTATTTTAATATTACAGGTCCAGAGAATCAAGTTTAGCGGCATTTTTTCAGTTTGACGTAATATTTAAGTGACCCCTTAATCAAGTTATCCAGCTTATCAGACTTATCCGATATGTCTCTAAAAATTTGGCTGGTAGTAAAACCAAATTAAGCCGTTTTTAAGTGAAATTGCGTTAAAATGATTAGATTTATCTTAATTATCCGGCTTACCCGGCATTATCCGAGCATCAAATTAAAACGAGACCACCTCTTTAAGTTGCAAAGAGTTTCATCAAATTCCGTTCATTCGTTCCAAAGTTATGCGGGAACAAACATAAAAAAAAAACAAAGTCGAATTGATAACCTCCTCATTTTTGGAAGTCTGTTAAAAAGGTTCTATTGTAGAACTTTTATCGATATACCTACACATTTAGTATTTGTAATAAATGGGATTTTTAAAGAAATGAGCTAACTGTACAAAAATCATCAAAATTATAATAAATAGGAAATGCACTAAACTTTAAAAGATGTTTTAAACAAGCACCAATTAAGTAAATCTAATACTTCCTATCATTAAAATTAAGGAAGTAATTAACTAATAAAATTGCTATTAGTTTGGTACGTATATCCTAAATTAACTTGGGATAAAATAAATTACGGTACTTTTTTTTATTTCCTAAAATTTTAAAAGCTTTAAATTGGTAGCCGTGCATACAATATTATTATACAGAGCGGTCCAAAAGTCACCCACCCCCCTCTTAACTTTTCAACCAGTCGAGATATCGACTTCAAATTTGGAACTTTTAAATAAGACAACTTAAACTATCTTTTAGCATATATTTAATACTTTCAGCTCTTAAAATGTGGGCAGGGGGGCATGGGGGCACATTTTTTTTAATGGTAAGGGGGGTCGTGTGATACATTATTTTAAAACCTTTAAAATTCTCTATATAACCGTATATTTTTAAAAATTTTAAACATGTTTTTTAAGGTTTTGATTTTTTAGTTTTTTGTGCTAAAAAAATAAATTTTTAAATTTTTTTTTGTTAATTTATATTTATGTCAACTAAAATTAGTTTAAAAGTATAATTTACTTTTTTTCATTATGAAATTAGGCATTTTTAAAAAAAATTTTGGACGTTTTAGAGAAATTTTGACAAAAATACCCATTTTCAACCCTATTTTATACCAAAAAAAAAATGTTTGAAAAAAATAAAAAATATACAGTTAAACGGAGAATTTTATAAGCTTTAAAATTATGTATCACACGACCCACCTTTCCATTTAAAAAAATGTCGCCTCATGGCCCCCTGCCCACATTTTAAGAGTTAAAAGTATCAAATATATGCTTAAAGATAGTTTAAGTTGTCTTATTTAAATTTGAAGTCGATATCTAAACTAGTTCAAAAGTTAAGAGGGGGGGGGTGACTTTTGGACCGCTCTGTACAATGATATATGATGGTAACCACCAGATCGATTTACATTTGATTAATAACGTCTTAGGTTATTCCTTTCAGGTATTTACAGGAGGATCATGAAAAACCTAACATTTAAAAAGAATAATTTTAATAATATTTACTGGTACTCAATTGTTTAAATTTTCTTAGAAAAATTAATGTAAATATTACCAACATAAGGTTAACTTACCGTCTTTAAATTTAAAGTGACCAAAAGGAGCGAGTTTTGGCTTTAATTTTTTTAAACGATTTTTAAAAAACAAGCACAAGAGACTTTATTTCGAAAATTATAATTTCTAAAGTCGAGAACAACAAAAGATATAAGTAAAAATATGACATATATTTATAAAGTATAAAAGTCCTATTTAGCGAAATGTGATGAAAGCTGGGAACAGGCTTTTCAGAGATGTAACTCTCGACGGTTTATAGAGGTTGCAACCTTTATTATAAAGCTTCATTATCACTTATTTTCGGATCAACCGGTTGGTCCGAAAATAAGTCCTAAGGAAGCTACCCCCCTCCTACGAGTAAGTTTAAAAAGGAGTTTTTATCTGAATAGGATCCGCGAACTGGTAGTGATAGTACAGTAAACTCAGATGAAAAATCACCATAATTGTAAGTGAAATACAGGGTGTATCAGAACTCACGTTAAAAAAATTATGTGTATGTATGAAATTTTGAGATAAGAACGTTTTGTTTCCACCAATCCCAGAAGCTGTTACAACTACTTATAAAAGTAGGTAAATCGCCCAATCGGTTTCTGTGGAAACATACCAGTAGCTAAAGGTATGCATTTTGAAAGTTTGATGTCAAGTTAAAATCTTTCATATGACAATTTGTCAAAAATATTTTTTTAAAATGTAAACTGTTATAATACCAGAAGATTATGGATTTTTTAACTTTATTGTAATAATTTGTTACGTGTTTTTTCTTTGTTATAATCCTACTTTAAATTTTAGGTCCTAATTTAGAACTGTTGAAACTTTTACATTGCACATACACTGAAATGGGATATTATTTAAGAAAATAGTTTAACCCCCCTTTAATATTTACTTAAAAAGGTAAAAAATTAAAATTGGGCTTACATAAAAAGAAAAAAATCGTTTTAAAAGTTAGATGGTGATGAAAGAAGACTACCATTTTACTATTAGAGTGTAGAATCCTTATTTCATTAAACAAATTCAACTAATTGAAAATGTGCAGCATCTAGCTACAAGGACACTTTCTTCTATAAGACACCTTTGATATGATCAAAGACACTTTCGGCTTGCTTTATCCCATGTCACTGAAAGCAGAAGTAGTGAGGATCTTATCTATAACTTACCGTATTTTAGATAGTGACTTTTCAGTAGATTTAAAAGAACTTTTTACTTGTAATTTGGACGTGGTCATACTTTCACGTGAAAATTTGTTTTACCAGTGTTTCTTACCTAATCGAGTGATTAGCTCCCGGTACTGAATCAATTATCTCAGCCTCATCTTAGTTTTTTTTTTTAATAAATATGATGATCGACCTCAAACTTCAATTTTGTATAAAGTGTGTGGTTTTTTTGCGTTTAAGTTTATTAGTTTATTATTAGTTTATTTATTAGTTTCATACTTACATAACAGATACATGATTAACCATTTTTTAATATTTGTAACCAAATAAACTGTTAAACAACACGTGTCTTTAATGATTTACTTACAATACAATGCAATAATAATTTACTTACTAAATATGTTTATTTATATTATTATAGACGATACCTAAAAAAACTCAATAATTATTTGGTACATTGGTTTTCTACTTTTTTAATCGTATGTATTTTAAACATTTGTCCATCGATATATATTTTAAATGGTAGATTTTCTATTCCAGTTTATGTGCACATGTAGAAATTTCAATTATTCATCCTTAATTAGGACCTAAAATTTAAAGTAGGATTATAACAAAGAAAAAACACTAAACAAATTTACTAATTCACTACAATAAAATTTAAAAATCCATAATCTTCCAGTAATATAACAGTTTGCATCTTAAAAAATATTTTTGACAAAATGACAAAACTGTCATCAAACATTCAAAATGGATACCTTTAGCAATTGGTATGTTTCCATAGAAACCAATTGGGCGATTTACCCACTATTATAGGTAATTGTAACAGCTTCTGGGATGGGTGAAAACGAAACGTTCTTATCTCAAAATTTCATACATATTACTCAAATTTTGCTCAATTTTTTTCTATTGCTGTATGAGCGCACATGTAATTTTTTTAAAATGAGTTCTGATAAACCCTGTATACTAAGGCCATTTTTTTGATATCTGAAATGGGGCTATCGGAGAAGCTTAAATGCGGATTTTGGTACTGCTATGTGGTGACTTCCGGTCGCCATATTGGAAAACGCGAATTGCTCCATCTCTCATGGGAGTTTGCAAACTATTGGTTTAAGCGGAAAAGTTCTAAGGACCAAAGTTGTAGATAATTAAATTATTTTGTATTTTCATAAACCCTTTTTTCTGTGCAGGCAATAGTTTTGAGTTTATGTGCATTTCAATTTTTTTTTTCACTTATTCCCATTTTTCTAGTTTCCGGAAGAAGTTACGTACGTTACGTACATGTAACCCCTCATAGAAAATTAAGTAGTGAAATTTCCAACATTTTGATATCTTTGAATATCGTGCGATAAAGCAATTCAAAGTTATAGCTCCGAAAATTCAGCGCCTCTTAAATCTTTGCTCCACATGGCAAAATTACATTTTTTGAACTGGAGCTTGTAGAAACTTAGCACGTAACAAAAGGTACCTTTTTTCGATCGGGAGGTCATAGAAACTTAAAATCTATATGTAGGGGTACAATGATAAACAAAAATCTGAAAAACCAAAAAACAAGATGTAGGACCTGTCAATGTGACATTTTTTAAACCGGAGGTAGTGGAAACTTAAAATTTGCTATGTTGGGGTACAATAAAAAAGAAAAATCAACAAAACCAAAAAACAAGATGGCCGACCTTCCAAAGTCAAATATTTCCAACGGTAGGTCGTAGAAACTTGTTTGGTATGTTGGTACTTGAAACAATTAAAAATCAATAGGAGACAGACTACTACTTTGTATCACAATTTACTTTTATATTTTTCTAAAAGCCATTTTTAAAATATAATAACGGAAAGTGTCTTTAAGTCCTCTAGGTCATGTTTCCAGGGAAATAATTTCTTGGCCCCCAGGCTCTCCTGAGCTAACACCAACAGATTTTTTTATGAGGAAGGAATAGTTTACCAAATATAACCAACTGACCTAGAGGACTTAAAGGCAAGCATTAATATTGCTTGTGAGGCTATTAATCCGGACATGGTATATGCAGCTTGCAGAAGAAATTTAATGTCAGGATTTGAACAGTGCATAGTTGAAAATGGAGGTCATTTCGAACAATTTTTGTCATATGGATGTAGTGAATGTTAGAATTTGGACAATAACACAATTATTTTTCAAATACAGGGTGTATCAGAACTCACGTTAAAAAAATTACATATACTTATACAGCAATAAAAAGAAATTGAGCAAAATTTCAGAGGGGGGTGTATGTATGAAATTTTGAGATAAGAACGTTTTGTTTCCACCAATCCCAGAAGCTGTTACAATTACCTATAATAGTGGGTAAATCGCCCAATTGGTTTCTATGGAAACATACCAGTAGTTAAAGGTATGCATTTTGAAAGTTTGATGATAATGTCAAATTGAAAATTTTCATATGACAATTTGTCAAAAATATTTTTTAAGATGTAAATTGTTATATTACTGGAAGATTATGGATTTTTTAACTTTATTGTAATAATTTTCTAAAGTTAAGTGTTTTTTCTTGGTTGTAATCCTATTTTAATTTTTAGGTCCAAATTAAGAACCGCTGAATAATTAAAAATTTTACATGTGCACATAAACTGCAATGAAAAATGTACTATATAAAATATATATCGACAGACAAATGTTTAAAATGCCCCTTAATCCATACGATTAAAAAAGTAGAAAACCAATATAACAAATTATAGTTTAATGAGTTTTTTTAGGTTTTTTTATATAATAGGTAGGATTATTATTAAAATATAAATATAAATAATAAATTACTTAAGAAACGTGTTGTTTAATAGTTTATTTCGTTACGATTATTAAAAAAAGTTCAAACTAAGTAAATAAATATCATACTAATAAATTAATATTAAATCAATTTCTGTGTAGTCCGCTGAGATATACATGTTTTAATCTTGTCAATTAATTATCTTTATTTACAGAATACAAGTCTTAAAACGCCGATCTGTGACAGTTGGGCCAACAAGAAACTATCCTTGTTGCTCGATGTTACACATTTTCAATCAGTAATAGGGATTCCACACTATAATAGTTAAATTGTCTTCTTCTTTTATCCAGTAAATTTTAACATTTAAAACAATCTTTTTTCTTTTTATGTAAGTCCCATTTCAATTCTTTACTTTTTTCTAAATAAGATTAAAGGGAGTTTAAAAATATTTCCTTAAATAGTATCCCATTTAAGTGTATGTGCACATGTAAAACTTTATTCAACCGTTCTAAATTAAGACCTAAAATTAAAAGTAGGATTATAACAAAGAAACACACTTAAGAAATTTAGAAAATTATTACAATAAAGTTAAAAAATCCACAATCTTCCAGTAATATAACAGTTTACATCTTAAAAAATATTTTTTACAAATTGTCATATGAAAAATTTCAATTTGAAATTGTCATCAAACTTTCAAAATGCATACCTTCAGCTACTGGTATGTTTCCATAGAAACCAAATGGGCGATTTAACCACTTTTATAGGTAATTGTAACAGCTTCTGGGATTGGTGGAAACAAAACGTTCTTATCTCAAAATTTCATACATACACTCCCCTCTCAAATTTTGCTCAATTTCTTTTTATTGCTGTATAAGTACATATGTAATTTTTTTAACGTGAGTTATGATACACCCTGTATAAGACTTTTTTTAATATTACTTTTTTAAATGTTTTGAAATTATTTTAATAGATATCTCCGGGCTTATCCGATTGCAAAAATTAAAAATGAATATTAATCAAAATAAAAATACCTTTCAAATAATGCACGTGACCCATATTGCTATTTGAGATTTTAAAGTTGGGGTTGCTGGGGTTTAGGCGGTGAGTCCAAAGTCCAAACCTTGTCGATTACATAAATAGAAAGCTTACAAAAAATATGTAATTGACCTTTGTTTAGGTTTTGATATCTCTTACAGTTTTCAAGATATGACTGTAGAAAAGTTAATGGGACACCCTGTATATATATATTATAGTTACATATAGTTTCGGACTAGAATATTATAATTAAAGTAACCATTAAACCTATTTCAAAATTTGGCAAAGGTGTAACCAATTCTGTGTTCATCCAATTAGAAATTGAAAAATATGGTCCATCAAGTAAATGTGCCTTTCATTGAAATACAAAGTAAAACAATTTTTCAAAATAAAATTTGCCATTAACGTAGGTATACCTATAGGAAAACAGAAGCTTGTCATCAAGCCCGATGTGCAGATGTTGAAAACTAACCGTCACTTGTTTTAAGAGTGCATTTTACATAATTTTATAATTATTTACTTTCATATCTTTAGTTTACATCTTATCAGAACTAGGAATCTTACTTTTTATATGTTTTATAGACCAAAAACTTCACTCTTTAGTGTACTCAGTCCGGTGAAAATTGTTAATAATTTATTTCCCCCCGGATGAGTTTTACATATAAAGTAATTTTAGTCAGGCAACCTGCAGGTTCTGGATGCGGTTTCTTTGTTTGGTACAAGTTCCAAAAAGGTGCTAAAAAGAGGTATAATAAACACTTTTTTTTTTAACTTTGTCTAAACGAGTCATATACATTCATTTTTATTTATTTACTTTTTATTACATTTATCCATATCATTCTTAACTTAAATTATTATAACCTAGTTTATGTGCAGCTATATAAATTAAAACTTATTTTTTTGCTGCACTTTGCAATGTTAACTTACAAGAATAATTATAATTTTAAATATTATTTATTTAAATTATTGTACTTATTACCTATATTCAATTTTATATCTTACTATAAATGTAATACAACTTAAATATTAATCTCAAGGCATATCCAGAAGCTTGCATAAGAACATAAAACATAAGAATGCTATCCCGTGATTGGCTTACAAGATACATGGCGGCCCATCAAGCCAATCACGGCATCGCATTGTTATGTTTTATGTTCTTAAGCAAGCTTGTGTATAACTATGAAAATAGCTTAATCTAAATGTAATAAATATACAGAATGTTACAAGATTTTAGGTATAAGCATCAGTAAATTTATTACATTCGGATTAAGGATTTTGATTGTTACCTACACACAATAATTCTGGGTAAAAACAGTCTTTAAGTACCTTTGACATGTGATAAATCTAAATTTGTGATTAAATGAGAATTTATAAATCAAATAAGAATAAAAAAGAATTGATCTTAAATATGTCAAAGTAACTTTCTAAAGACGGTTGTTATGCCCTTGGCCTGCAGAATAATTGTGTGTAAAAAAGCTTAATCTAAATGTAATAAATGTAACGTATAAGGGTATAGTATATTCTATAACTAGTATGGAATGGACAATATGGACCTAGCGCGAGCGGAAAGTTTGTCATACGAGCCAGTAGGCGAGTATGACGGTCCCGCGAGCGCGGAATGACTATTCCATACGTGTTGTAGACTATACTTTTTCTTCGACTGCAAATATGAAACACTGGCTTTAAACTGCGGACAAGGTTAAAATCAATGTTTTTTGTGACTTGACATTGTAAATGCAACAAAACACATATCTTTAAATAAAGCAATTTATGTAATTTAATAATTTTATCCAATCAGTACTTAAAAAAGATTTTTATTTAATTTTAGCACATATTAACAAATTATAATGCAAAACTTGAAGGTTAAAAAAAAAGAATAATAAATAAAATAACATGTAGTTTCCTATAAACTATATTTCATTGAATAATAATAAGTAGCCTTTGTGGCGCAGTGGAAATGGAGTGATGCTCTTGATAAATTACTTCGGGTTCGAATTCAGCTAGCAGCATGTAACTTGTTTTTTATTTTTTCAGCACACAAAAATACGTAAGAAAAATATAGTCTGATTAAAAGTAATTGGCTATGTTTTTTTTAATTAATAACTATAGTACTTGTAGTAATAGTAATAAACAATCTTATGAATATAAAATGTATAAAATTTTTATATTTATATAAAAATTTTATTTAAAGAATTTTATATACAAATAAATGTATGATTTTTTATTTATTACTTTTGTACATTTTTTTTATAAAATTTTTTTTTAGAAAAAAAATCATGTTATAACGTGTAACGGGAAAAAACATAAAAAAACAAAAAGCTTATATGCTTTTAGCTGGATTCGAACCCAGAATAACTTATCAAGAGCATCACTCCGTTTTCACTAGGCCACAAATTACTTTACTAATAGGTCCGAGAAAGACTTTAACTAAACTAAACTAAACTAAACTAAACTATGCAGTGAAATAGAGTTTTTAAAAAACTACATATTATTTTATTTTTTTTTTCAAAAAAATAACATTATTTTGAAAGTTAGATTTTTATACGTCATTTTAATATAAAATATTTTATTTTACATATTACTAAAAAAATCTGACCGTTATTTCTCTTTTTTTATTATTGAAGTGGCGCCTTATGGCGAATTCACCATATTTCCAAATATTTTTTTAATTTTTACCATTATTTTAAGCCAAAAAAATATAATTTTAGTTTTTTATTACGAGTGTATATAATAAGAACAAAACTTGATGTAAAGTTTTTTTTTATTTCAGTTTATATAAAAAACAAAATTAAACTTTTACTGTTTTTGACTTTTTGACCTATAACTCAAAAACCAGCCATCAGATAGTTGGGTCAATGAAAGCTTTTGATCAGAAAGATGAAATGTACATAATACTAAAAATTCAGAATTTTTGACCAAAAGCCAGTTTCCATAAGAAACGTGCCTATCTGATTATTTACCCATAAAATAATAAGTTAAAAATTCTTCATTTTTACACTTTTTGTGCTTCAAACATTCAAAGGAACCAAATCTAGAACCTGGATTTGGAAACAGCTTAATTAGAATATGTTTTTAGACCTATAAAAAATTCAGCTGGGAAAAAATAACTTGTTGAAAATGTTCACCAGACTTTAAGTGTATTTCTCACTAACAAAAATCATAGTTTCTGCATAATATAGTTATTGATTTTGTTTTTAACTTTAGCACATGAAAATATGTGAGCATTCATTGCAAATCCACTGATTTAACAAATACAAAAAAATCCCCATGTACAGAAACCTTAACCAGCCATTTCATTGTATTATATAAATAAATAAATATCTTAATATTGGAGAGTGAAGCTTTCATAAGACGTTAAACGCCATTTTTGGCGATATGCGGGTTTTGCATGAAATTCGTAGAATGACCCATTAGGATAATTATCCTTATTATAACTGGAGAAATAGCTATTAATTTTTGTATTACACAAAAAAATACACGAAATACAAAAAAAAATACAAAAAATTAAAAATAAAAAAAGTATTTTTTTTTATCAAAAAGTTCAAACCTAGTACTATTTTTTTGTAAAAAATATAGCTACCTAGTCACATGGCTCCAATTTTTAAATTATGTTCACCATATGTGATCCGCCATTTTGAATTTAAAAATTTTTACACCAGATTTGACTGAACCCAATAATCCCATAGTGTATATCTTTATAAAAATACATTGCCCAGTAAAAGAGCTTTTCCATTTTTCACCTCAGCGGGTAAAATGTATTTTTTATTAAAAGATTTACTTTTAGTAACCTTAAATTTTCACGAAAACAACCCCCCCCCCCGCCTCTTAGGGGGTGGAGTTAGAATTTTATTTTATTATCAGATTCACTTTCAGCAACCTCAAAAACCACAATACACCAATTTTCACAAAAACTACCCCCCACCACTCAGGGGGTCAAATTAGAAAAAAATTATTATAAGATTCAGTTTTAGAGACCTCAAAAACCCCTATATATAAATTTACTACCCCTCAGGGGGTGGAGTAAGAATTTTTCTATTATCATATTCACTTTCAGCAACCGTAAAAACCCCAATATACCAATTTTCAAGTAAACTACCCCCCGCCCCTTTGGGGGTGGAGTTAGATTTTTTTAAATCAGATTCACTTTCAGCAACCTCAAAAACCCCAATATACCAATTTTCACGAAAAACTACACCCCACCCATCAGTTGTGAAATTAGAAAAAAATTATTACCAGATTTATATTCGTCAACCCCAATTTTGACGAAAATATTGAAAATATTTAAAAGTATTTACCCCCTCACCCCTGCGGTGGTGGAGTTAGATAATTTTTATTATCAAATTCAATTGCAGCAACCTTAAAACCACCTATAAAGCAATTTAAAATTTTTTGTAAAAAAATGTATTTTTCCCCATTGCCTCCCTTGCTGCACCCTAATGTTCACCAAAAACAATCCCGAGCGAGAACTTTTGGTAACATACCTGTGTTGTGAAGTGGAAAAGTAGTATTAATATTTCATCAAGTATAACCGAGCAAAGAGTATACTTAACCACCAGTTACCACTTTCACCACTTTATTAGGAAGCCGTAGGTTCTAGTGAGACGGGCTTTGGAAACAGATTAAAACAATAATTTTTTAACTTAGGAATAATATATTAAATAAAAGTGATTAAAATTCTTCAAAAACCAGAAAGATCAATTCTTACTACTAAGTTATTATTCTATGCAAATCCCCTAAATTATAATTTCCATTATATAGTAGTTCGCCATTAAATATTTCTAAATTAAATAATTTTATGTTTGAAATTCCAACTATTCACAATAATTTTCAAACCCCAATTTATTGTACACATTTTTCTCAGTGTAAATATTAAAACCGGTAAGTATAAGTCCTTTAAATAAGTTTTTCTATTTTGCGACTCTTATAAGCCCATAATCACACGCATTTTGCGTGGGCCTAATAAGAGGTCTCTACTTTTTTTTCTGTTGGGTTGGCAACATACAAAAGCCTATCTCTTGACGTTTTGCGTGCAAATGTCAATGTCGATTTAAAGTTTAATTTTGTACAAAATTTTGTGTTTGGGTTATTTTTTACCGTGTTAAAATTGTGGACTGGTTAATTGCAGTGAAAAAAGAAGAGATGACTGTAAAATATATCAAAATATCATTTGTTCTTAGAATTTTAAACATAGTGTAAACTGCAAGGTCAACCCAAAACAAAAATCCCTAAATCAGTCATCAATTTAAATGTATAAAGCACTCGTTTCATAACACGTTTTTAGAGCACTAGTACTAAAAACGTATGTTATGAAACTAGTACTTTAATATACTATTACACAATATTTTTCAAAGTTCATTATTCTTCGTCAAAATTCCTATTATACTAACAATATTTATAAGTGTCCAAAATGTTGTAATTATTTTTTAGTCTGATATTATGTCCCAAAATATTTAAAAGTTAAAATGGAAAATATTAAAAATAATTTTCTGACTATTTTTTTTAATTCAAGAATAATTCTTAAATTTTTTTCTAACAGAAACAATATTTTCACTTAGCACTTTTTAATGAACATGTAGACACTCTGAGCAGAACTGAATAATATCTGAATTTTTGCATCTGTTTTCATAGGATTTTTAAATCAATAAATTAAGTCAAAATTATATTTATTTGACAATGCACTTAGCGCGGTATTTTTCTAAAGAAATCAACAATATTTAATTACCCCAACAAAGCATTCGCATCTCATAAATTGGCAACATAATTACAATTCATGAAATTTGAAACGATAATTTTAAAAATTGAATGTTTTTGCCCGATTTGTATATTTAGCTTTTTGATTTTTTACAGCAAATTAGATAACAATTTTAGTCAGATCCAAAGCCCTATTCCCCAAAAATCAAAAAGCTAGATAATTTTAAAAATAAATAATATTTGTTTACACAATTAGATTTGTGAGTCAACTTTTAAGTTATACCGAAAAGGGTCCGATCTAAAGTAGACACAACCGGACTTTTTCGTCGAAGGAAATCTCTTGAAACCAGAATGTATTTGCGCTATGATTATAGCAATATTATTTTAAATTTTTTAACACCATGTAAAACATCCGGATCATAACACCTGTATGCCAAATTTAAAGTCTCTAGCTTAAAGCGTTCTTAAGTTATCGTGCCCACAAAATTTCCCGGACAGACCAATCGTCCAACCGTCTTATCGACCGACCGATCAACCGACAATTTTTTTTTTCACGACAGGGCTTTCCGTAAATTTGAAAAATTTCAAAATGGGAAAGCAAAAAGGGCGTTGATAAATTAAAGTGCCTTAATTTGACATTTTCCGTCAAGAATAGGAGTGAAAACATAAAAACAAATCTAGGGAAATCCAAACGAAAACTACCCCCCGCCTCTTAGGGGGTGGAGTTAGAATTTTTTTATTATCAGATTTACTTTCAGCAACCTCAAAAACCCCAATACACCAATTTTCAGAAAACTACCCCCCACCGCTCAGGGGGTGGAGTTAGAATTTTTTTATTCAGATTCTCTTTCAGCAACCTTAAAACCCCCAATATACCAATTTTCACAAAAAACTACCCCCACCGCTCAGGGGGAGAAATTAGAAAACATTTATTATAAGATTCAGTTTTAGCGACCAACAACCCCTATATATAAATTTTAAAGAAAACTACCCTCTGCCCCTCAGGGGGTGGAGTAAGATTTTTTATTGTTTTGTTATCAGATTCACTTTCAGCAACCATAAAAACCCCAATATACCAATTTTCAAAAAAAAAACTACCCCGCGTCTTTAGGGGTGGAGTTAGAAATTTTCATCACTTATTTTAATCACTTTCAGTAACCTCAAAAACCCCAATATACCAATTTTCACGAAAACTACGCCCCACTCCTCAGAGGGTGGATTTAGAATTTTTTATTATCAGATTCACTTTCAGGAACCTCAAAAACCCCAATATACCAGTTTTCACGAAAACTACCCCCCACCCCTCAGGGGGTGATATTAGAAAAAATTTATTACCAGATTCATATTCGTCAACCCCAAAACCTCTATATACCAATTTTGACCCTAAATATTCAAAATATTTACCCGCTCACCTCTGCGGTGGTGGAATAAGAAGCTTTTTATTATCAGAATCTGATAATAAAATGCAGCAACCTTAAAAACCTCTATATAGCAATTTTCAAATTTTTGTAAAAAAAAATATTTTTTCCATTTGCCCCCCTTGCAGCACCCCAATGTTCCCCAAAAACAATCCCGAGCGAGAACCTTTGGTAACATACCTGTAAGTCATATTTCAAGTCTCTATCTTAAAGCGTTCTTAAGTTATCGTGCCCACAAGATTTCCCGGACACACCGATCGACCGACATGACAAACGGCAAAGCAAATTTTCTTTTGGAGTTTGTATATGTTATCATTTAAAAGTACAGAAGTACAAAACAAACCATACCACAGTTTTTTTTTTGAGTTATGATGGTATTGAATTCATAGTGCGAAATATATCAATATACACGGTGTATTTGAAATAGGGTCCGAAATTTTAAGGTGTGATTCTACATCATAAAATATGACAAAAAGTCCTATAAATACATGTCTAAAAATGCGTCGTAAGGGAGCTACACCCCAACGAGGTTTTGCACGTGAAGTAATCCTAATAAGACCAATCTTCGTAGGTTATTTTCACGTACTTACTTCAACCAGGGTTTAGCGAAACTGGGGGTCCTTATCAGTTTTTTGTCCCAAACTTTTTTCTGTGTAACTTTTTTGTAATGTTATTTTTGGAATATATTATATCATATATGATTCTTCAGGTCAAAACACATTAAAAAGGTACTTATTGTAATACTGTAGGATTAACCGTTTTCGATAAAAATTAATTTGAAGGTAAAATTTCACGGTTCGAGCACGAAAAATTAAATACTAAAAGGTTGAAAACCGAAATTTTAATGAAGCAGGGAAAATGCACATAAAAAAATAAGAAAAAAAAACTCATATACAGGTATTTTCAAACAGCAATCTTAAGGCAGCTACAGTCTCCTAAAAATGAACCATTTTAAAGGGCCATAGTAACTTTTTTTCTAAGTTTTTGATATAGAATAACCCTAGGGATGCAGGGCCCTGCATCATTGAAATTTTGGTTTTCAACATTTTACTATTTAATTTATCGTTTTTGATCCGTGAAATTTCGCCTTCAAATGAAATTTTCTAGAAAACGGTTAATCCTACAGTACAAGAGTACCTTTTTTTATGTATTTTAAGACTTTACACGCTTATAGATACATCAAAAATAAATACTTTGACTAAATTTCAGTCCTTTTTACATCTCGGGACATACTTTAATTAATTATTTTAATTACGAATTTTGACATATGTCAATGCAAGATTCGGCACATTGCACGTAACGATGGTTCGTGTCAAGTGTCATGTCATGTCAAAATAAAAATAACTTCTTCTGTGGGGCCAATGGCTGTGTATTGTTAAATTAAAACATTTTGTTGTTTTATTGTTAATTTTTACGATTTAACATGGTGTAAAATACACATTGTGTATTACACAATTTGTATTGGACTTATCAGACTAGTTTTTCAGTAAGATTATCGAGTTGTTTTTGAGGTATGTATTTATACTAATAATATTCTGCCTTCCTTGGTTAAAACGTCCTAACTAACATTGCTGTTTTCCCTAAATTTTTCGAATAAATGGCCAAATTCACTGAAAGGTTTCAATTTTAATTTTCCTGACTTTCCTGTTTTCCCTGACTGGAGAATAGATAAAAATGACATAGAACAACCGGTATATACAGATAAGGCTAAAATGGCAAACATGTTAGTTAGGACGTTTTAACTAAGAAGGGCAGTATTGTAAAGCAATCGAGCAGCTTCAACTTTATAGTATAATCACCTAAAACCTGCAGTCCTATGGGACAGTGTGACCACAGACTAGTAATTAAATGTGGCTTTCAACGTGTTAAATACCTTTATTTAAAAAGTGTTAAGAGACTTTTAAGCTGTGGTGTTAAATAAATACATTTAATTAATATTGTACAGTATTTTTATTACACATTTCAAATGTTATGTTGATGTTCAGATAAACAAAAAAACGTCACTTTTTTTAAGATAAGATGGAGGCATTTAGCAAGTTAGAATGTTGTCATGTTTACGATAACACAGAAATTGTTAAAGAATAATTATTTTGATCAAAATTAACAAATAAACTTATTAAATAGTTTTTCATCATTTCTTTTCATCATTTTGCACTTTTTTAAACAAATACATATTATTCTCATTAAGCCCAAAACTCACCTTTAAAACGATATCCTTCTTTTAAATATTGTGTGTTCAAATAAAGATTTCGTAAAAAAAATTTGAAGATTTTATCCTTCGTGAAGAATGGAGTTAATGGCTCTTCACCCCTTATGAAACTGACACTCTTTATATTATGATGAATTTATTTACGAGCGCTTCTTTTATTTATGATGTACTAACAATTTTTTTTCCTGTAAAATAGTTGTTTAATTTTTTTTAATAAGAAAGTTGAATCTGTTTTAACTTACCTATTATAAATAAAAATAAAATAATACCTACATAAATTAATTTTTATGTTTTTCCTTTTATATCTTATGTGTTGCTTTGATTTGTCGTTATAAATTTATTACCAATAAATCAGATATTGTTGAAATATAAGTGTTAAAATTATTTATTACTTTCTAAAAAAAAAATATTTTTTTTTTAGTTCGATACTTATTTCGGTAAATAAAAGTTAAATAAAGTATAAAATAGTTCCTAGTAAAAACTTCTTTATAATTACATAAAAAATGTCGCGTTTCATATTCAGGCACTTAAGTGCTTTCTTATTCAAGATAAAATCAGAGGCGGATCCAGAAGTCGGTTTTAAGGGGGGCTATTTTTGTGCAAAAATGCCTAATTTTAGCTATTTTTTAAATTGCCTATTTCCTTTAAAAGGCGGTCTTTTGAAGGAGAGAGGTGGCAGTTTCTCCCTGGATTCCTATAGGAATATATCAAGAAGATAAAAAGTACTGAAATTTTCCATAAAATCACAAAATCCACAATTTTTTATTTCACTGGGACACTAATCAAGGCAGATCGGCCATATTACCTACTCATGAAAGTAGATTCGGCAAAGAAAAGTTTTATGTTAAGCTTAATATAACATCAGATAATCTGATGTTATACACGGTGTCCCACGGTAGACAAATCAGTCAAATTGTGGCTTTATTATTAAAGCTATTAAAATATATTTTTTACCAGTCAATATAGACCTAGTTACCTTCAATTTACGCCAGAAAAAAGTGTTGTACTTTTTTCTGTTTTCAGGCTAGAGCAACAAACAGAATTTTTTTTAGCATAATAACATTTTTTAACGCCAAAATTTAAAAAAATAATATCATTTCTTTATCATATGATAGTTTTTTTTACTAAAAACAATAGTTTTCTATTTAAATTTTTAATTTTAGAAAACGGTAAAAAATGGTAAGTGCATTATGGAATGACCCCGCTAATGTAAAAGAGAGGATGCTATGAAAATAAATGTTTGCAAATATGACGTTCACGATAAAAATAAATGTCAAATCTAATGTTATAAATTAAATTTTTACTTAGACTTAGTAAGGACCTTGTGGACTAGGGTATTTTATATTACAGAGAAATTTACTTAATTACTAATAAATTTAGGTACATATTCCCATTTAGATGCCTATTAAAAAAGTAAGGTCCAATAACCGAATCCCCCAGTACCCCTCCCCAAACATTTAAAGACCAAATCCGCTGGTTGTCAACATGCCTAACCCAATGCGGATTTTCAACACACCAATAATGCATGTTATGCCTGTTGACAACTCCATTGCTTTTAAATGTAGATTCGTCACTAAACAAAATTTTGGTAGAAAAGTCCTAGTCATCCCCTGTTAATTCCAAAAGTTCATCACAAAATCGAACCCTATTTTCAAAATCCCTCCCATGTAACTCTTGATTAAGACATAATTTATACGGATGTAATTTAGAATTTTTAATAACCCTACTAACTGATGTGCGTGATAAATGATGTTCCCTTGCGATTATCCTTGTAGACGTATGGGGATCATTGATAACTGCTTCTTGAATTATAGTTATAGTTTCAGGATCTTTGGTTACTGGACTTTCGCAAACTTTTTTTATGTCCCTCACTCCTCCAGTATCCAAAAATAAATTAACAATTCTTCGTACGCTAAAGTAACTAATACTATCATCGGGGAACTTTTCTACTATTCTTCTCGTTGTTTCTCTTAAATTTCGAGCACATTCTCCATAAGTTAAAATAATTTCTTTCTTTACTTCTTAAGTTATCATTTTGACATTCAAAACTTGGTTTTATAAAAATCTTGCTTTGTTAATTTTTTGATTATAATGTAAAATCAAATTTGACATTTATTGTCATCAGATACGACTTATTTAAAAAATTTAATTTCAAGGCATCCTACTCTTTTGCCATAGCGGGGTCATTCCATTATGCAATTGCCCTTTTTTAAGGTTTTATAAAATTAAGAATTTAAATCGAAAATTATTGTTTTTAGTGAAAAAAACTATCATATGATAAAGAAAAATTGTTACTTTTTTTAATTTTGGCATTTGAAAGTATTGTTATGCTTTTAAAAGTGCATGTGTGGAGCTATAGCTCAAAACCAAAAAAGAGTAGAAAACTTTTGTTTTGGGTCAATTGAAGATAATTAGGTCCATATTGACTGGTAAAAGTTTTATGTTGATATCTTTGTTAATAACGCCACAGTTTGACTGATTTGTCTACCGTGGGACACCGTGTATTAAGCTTAAAACAAGAAATTTTGGCGGAAATAATTTTACGTGCTAAAAGTACACCTGTGGCACATTCAGCGAAATGTGCTGAGGCACATTCATTCTATGGTTTTTGCATATCATAAAAAATAAAAAAGCATTAACCATTACTCTAGTTTATTTGTATTTTAAATTCATGTATAAAACGAAGTTTTATTCAAATTCAACCATTTTGCAGCTTGTGTTTCAAACAGCACAAAAATATTTAATACAGGGCGGTCCAAAAGTCACCCCCCCCTCTTAACTTTTGAACCAGTTGAGATATCCACTTCAAATTTGGAACTTTTAAATAAGACAACTTAAACTATCTTTTAGTATATATTTAATACTTTCAGCTCTTAAAATGTGAGCAGGGGGGCATGGGGGCACATTTTTTTAAATAGAAAGGGGGGTCGTGTAATACATAATTTTAAAGCTTATAAAATTCTCCATTTAACTCCATATTTTTAAATTAAAAAAAAAATTGGGTTTAAAATGGGGTTGAAAATGGGTATTAATGTCAAAATTCCTCTAAAAAAAAAAAACAATTTTTTTTTAAATGCCTAATTTCATCATAAAAAATGTTAATTATACTTTTAAACTAATTTTAGTTGACATAAATAAAAAATTATAAAAAAAACTTAAAAAATCGAATGTTTTAGCACAAAAAATTGAAAAATCAAAACCTTAAAAAACATTTTTTTTTAAATTTAAAAATGTTAGTTTAAATAGAGAATTTTATAAGCTTTAAAATAATGTATCACACGACCCCCTTTTCCATTAAAAAAAATGTCCCCCCATGCCCCCTGCCCACATTTTAAGAGCTAAAAATATTAAATATATGCTAAAAGATAGTTTAAGTTGTTTTATTTAAGAGTTCTAAATTTGAAGTCGATATCTCAACTCGTTCAAAAGTTAAAGGAGGGGGGGTGACTTTTGGACCGCACTGTATATATTTTATAAAATAGCCTATTAACCTAGCTAATAAAGGTTGGTTTACCCAATAATTAACAGTTACTTACTTACAATTACTAATAATTTAACCAATTAAATAATGTGACAAATAAATCTGGAATTTTATTGGTAGAATTTTTGTCGAAGTTTAGTATTAAATATTGGGAAAACCAACCTTTATTAGGTCAGTTAAGAGACTATTAATAATAGTTAATTATTTATCCAAAAACAAATATTAATAATTTAATGAATAAATAATTTATGGATATTTGTTTTATGTTTGGTATACTGAGATAAATTTTTACATCCACGTGCATGGGTAATTTACTCGCAGCTGCTGCTGATGTGAATTTACACTCGAAGCGTTAATATAAATGCGGTGTATATTTTTACATCCAGTGTGTAAAGTTTACATCAACGCGTAAATATACTTTTTACGTAAAACCCTTCAATTTATTAAAAAAATATACAATAACCATTTTGTTATTTTTCTATTTATGAATAGTGTTTTATGGAAAAACTAGGCAACAGAAAAATAAAACGTAAATTCGTAATCAGCGCTATAAAAAGTACCAATATAAAATAGAAACAGAAAACATACACAAATCTTAACAACTCAAAATTTGCACTGGCCTGCAAATTTTGAGTTATTAAGATTTGTGTATGTTTTACCGCCTAAATAAGTAATCACACTTTTTAAATATTTACTTTTAATCAACACTTACTTATTTCTTTAAAAAATCTAGCACACATAAAGTTTGTAAATTTTCTCGTCTCAGAAATAGTCATTGTAATAAAATAATACGTACACTCTTACAAACGTAAACAATTTTAATGGTCGACAGCCACCAGACTCGATGAAGCAGGAATTCTGGCTTCTCGAGTCATGTGACTAGCTTAACGCCCGCGATTGGCTGGCTTGTACATCATGTGATTTTTACACTTCGGGTGTTTGTTGCTAAAGTTATGTTTATAAAAATACACTTTCTTGAGCTCCGAGTGTATTGTTGCAGAAGGTATGGATGAAAAAATACACACTCTAGGTCAAAATCACCTCACCTGTATAGTGTCACATCAATGTTGATGTACATTTATATAAAGGTGTAAAATTTAGACATTTATAGAGTGTATTTTTTTACACCTTTTCAATGTAATTTCTTTCAGTGTATTATCACACGCTATTAAGTTAATAGTTTTAATACTTCATTATAATTATAAATATAATGTATTAATATGGTTTCATTTAAAAATATATATTAGTATAATAAATTATAGTTTATAGATATAAGCTTTATTATTTTGCTAAAATATTTTAGTACCTATTAGTTAAAATAGTTTTAAAATTACATCCACTTTATATTACTATTACACGGTACTCTTAAATGATCAATGGGTTGAACTAACGTGGCAAAAAAATCTGACCATGGAACATGGTAGTAGAAAGTTCACTTATAGAACCATCGACAGCCAAATCCCAAAAACTTGTTTTTGGAAAATAATGTTAAATAACCGTCTGCAGAGTTCATGGTCAATACAAACTTAAAGTGTACATTATGTTGCTTGATTTTGGTAGTATTTCTCGTGCTGATTCCGAATATGTTTTAAGTTACTCTCTAACTTTTTCCATTTTTGAGAAAAAAGCTTATAAAAATCACAAAAAATATTTTTTCGCATGTTTTAATGTAGCCTAGACATTTTGTTATTGTTGGCTTAAATTGTAGTCCGATTCTCGTTCTGTATAGTTCCAAAGGAATATCTTGGATTTTTTTTTTCTTTTGGTATATCTAAATACATATTTAAACACCCTTGAAATCGCGTTTTTATTAAAATACTTTTTTTTGTTAATCAGTGTCATTACATATGTTTCAGATTTGATGGATTTCTCCAACACAGAGGCGCGTTAATAATTTTTACCGAATACTTGAGAATGTTAATAATACTATTAACCTACCTATTACTAGCTTGTTATAAATTGACTTATTTGTCAGAAATAATGTTATAACAATAAATGTTGAAGTTTGATGAAGGCTTTTATTTTTTACCTTCAGTATTATTTACATATATGTAAGTATTTTGAACTTAATAATTATACATTTGATTTAAGAGTGATATTTTGCCAAAAAGAGTTTATATTACGGTTATATAAAATAAATAATTGCTTCTATACTGATAACTTTTAAATTTATCTTAGATAATGAGCGACCACGAAAATAATAGAAAAAAAGGTTGTGCTACCTGCGGCGTGAAAATTTCATTTAAAAAATGTAAAGAAGTCCATTTTAGGATAACTAAAAAATTGGAAGACCTTATGAAAATACATATTAATGAACACTATGATGTTAACAATTGGAGGTTCCTAGTATCAATTTGTGTTTCTTGTCGTCATTTCCTAAATGATTGTGAAAAACATGTTTTAAAGAGAACCATACCTGTAATGCCAGATTTTGTTAACGAAGATGTAAAAATTCATAAAATTCATAAGCATATAAATCTAATTCCTTTAATTTTTACTTATTTTTTATACAGAAAATGAAAGAAGGTAGTTCAGAATTTGATAAAAAAACGTGTATATTGTAAAAAACTTTTGATCTGAGGTAAATTGTTGAAGAGTTTTTAATTTAATTTAAAAACCATCGTTCAATACTTGACACTGTGAAGTCTATAATAATAAATGTTTTTGTCTGGGCAAAATATAGAAAATAACTTTAGGAACGTCTATGTACACATCTGACAATTACTTTTCAAAGTGAAAGATATATTATGAACACTATGTAACAAAATAATTAATTTTTTAATTTAAACACGTTTATAATAAAATTTTAAAAATTTTCACAAAAATGTTAGGCGAGATGTTCCTTTATAATAATACAGAACGAGAATCGGACAATAATTTAGGCTAAGAAAGTTATTTTATTGTCTTATAGCAAAATGTCTAGGCTACATTAAAACATGCGAAAAAATAATTTTTGTGATTTTTATACGCTTTTCTCTCAAAAACGGAAAATGATAGAGAGTAACTTAAAACATATTCGGAATCAGCACGAGAATTACTACCAAAATCATTCAACATAATGTACACTTTAAGTTTGCATTGACCATGAACTCTGCAGATGGTTATTTAACATTATTTTCCAAAAACAAGTTTTTGGGATTTGGCTGTCGGTGATTCTATAACAAGTGAACCTTCTACTACCATGTTCCATGGTCAGATTTTTTTGCCACGTTAGTTCAACCTATTGACCATTCAAGAGTACCGTGATTATATGTATTTTATTATATTTTATACAAACTTATTATTCAATAAAAATAGTGCGGTCCAAAATTCAACCCTCTCTTCTTAACTTTTGAACGATTTGAGTTACAACTTTAAAATTGGAACACTTGAATAAGACAACTTAATATTTGATACTTTTACCATAGGGGAGACTTTTGTTCCTTGGATCACAATTTACTTAAATATTTTTCTAACAGCTATTTTTTAAAATATAACAACGGAAAGAGTCTCTTCTGATAACACACTACACACATTATTTATTTTTCGAGAATTTAAATATTAAACAGTTAAAGAAAAAAATATGTATATACAGTGCGGTCCAAAAGTCACCCTCCCCCCCTTTAACTTTTGAACGAGTTGAGATATCGAATTCAAATTTAGAACTCTTAAATGAGACAACTTAAACTATCTTTTAGCATATATTTGATATTTTCAGCTCTTAAAATGTGGGCAGGGGGGTATGGGGTCACATTTTTTTAAATGAAAAGGGGGGTCTTGTGATACATCATTTTAAAGCTTATAAAATTCTCTATTTAAACTAATATTTTTAATTTTTTTAAAAATGTTTTTTAAGTTTTTGATTTTTTAATTTTTTGTGCTAAAACATTCGATTTTTTAAGTTTTTTTAATAAATTTTTATTTATGTCAACTAAAATTAGTTTAAAAGTATAATTAACATTTTTTTATGATGAAATTAGGCATTTTAAAAAAATTATTTGTTTCTTTAGAGGAATTTTGACATTAATACCCATTTTCAACCCCATTTTAAACCCATTTTTTTTTTTAATTCAAAAATATGGATTTAAATGGAGAATTTTATAAGCTTTAAAATGATGTATTACACGACCCCTTTTAAAAATATGGAGTTAAATGGGGAATTTTATAAGCTTTAAAATGATGTATTACACGACCCCTTTTAAAAAAATGCGCTCCCATGCCCCCCTGCCCACATTTTAAGAGCTGAAAGTATTAAATATATGCTAAAAGATAGTTTAAGTTGTCTTATTTAAAAGTTCCAAATTTGAAGTCGATATCTCAACTGGTTCAAAAGCTAAGAGGGGGAGGGGGTGACTTTTGGACCGCTCTGTATATTATTTTATTGTAATCTGATCAATGGTACAAGACCATAATGTACCACTGATTACATCCTAGTGTACCTTGGATCATCAACGTTATGTACCTACAAGGCAAATTTACAACCTTCTGTTTGATGGAAATCTTATTAAGTACAATCCCACACCTAAATATTTAGGAGTCACGCTTGATAGGACACTCACTTATCGACTTTGTTCTAAAAGAAAGCTGCCAAAGTACGAATAAGAAACAATATTGTACAAAAACTACGTGGAATTTCTTGGGGTTTTACCAGCTTCGACCCTTCGTTGCTCTGCGCTTGGTATTGTTTGCAGCGCTGCTGAATATTGTGCTCCAGTTTGGTTAAACAGCTGCCATACAAAGAAGCTGCATGTTGTATCGAATTCAACAATGTGAACTATTTTTTTCAGCAAAAATATATTTTTACTTCGTAATCTCGCAAACTCTGTTTCATTAAGGGTTCTTAAAACTGCATATTATGGGCTTTGCGAATCCCTTTTAAGTTATGGTATTATTGTTTGGGGAAATTGTGCAGAACAAAATATTTTTAGATTACAACGGAGAGCAATAAGAATATTATGTGGCTTGGGTTACAGGAAAGACTGCAAAGCGGCTTTTATAAAATTGGGAGTTATTACATTCCCTTCTCTATACATTTTTTAATGTCTTCTATATGCCTATCAAAATAAAAATAGTTTTACAACTGGTGAAGAAATACATGGTTATAATACACGCAATAAAAAACAAATTAGAATTACAACATTCCGCCTAAGCAAAAGCCAAAATACCTTTTTATATTTGTCAATTAAACTCTTTAATAAGTCACCGTTGAATATGCGAGAATTGAGTGCTGAAAAGTTTAAGACCTCTATTAAAAAACTTCTGGCAGGCGCATTTTTCAACATGAATAAATACCTTTCAGCCAGTGTGTAATTTATTAATGTTACTTAATGTTTATTTTATGTTTAATTTATTTTAACTTATTTTGTATTGAAATGTTTATTTTATGTTTAATTTATTTTAATTTATTTTGTATTGATTTGTGTAACCGTTTGGAAAAACACAAAAATAAACTTACTTACTTACTTACTTACTTACTTACTTACTTACTTACTTACTTACTTACTTACTTACTTACTTACTTACTTACTTACTTACTTACTTACTTACTTACTTACTTACTTACTTACTTACTTACTTACTTACTTACTTACTTACTTACTTACTTACTTACTTACTTACTTACTTACTTACTTACTTACTTACTTACTTACTTACTTACTTACTTACTTACTCCTACGTGGTGGTTACCAACACTTAGTTACATTTCTCCACCTAAATTTAGAAGACAGGAAGCGTTACTTCGAGAATATAAGAAACTTAATGATTATCTAAATAAACCCATTCACGAATATATTCTAGATTCATCCTTAGATACATCAAAACCTACTTGATGATCAAGTAAAGTTATTTTTCCTGAAAAAATTACGTTAATCGTAATTTTCTTTCAGCATTTTTGGATTTTTTTTTTAAGTTTAACCCCCCATAACTTTTTTGTTTTTGGGGGGATTACTTTCAAAAACAATAGGGATCTTTCCTTCATACAACTTGTCTTTTTCCTGAAAATTTCTGTACGATAGGATTATTCGTTCTTGAGTTATTGTATCTACAAAAATCGTGACATCGGACAGATGGACGGACGGACGGATATTTGAAAAAAAAGTTGCTTATTTATTCATGAAACAAATTTTAATCCAAGAATTTTTTGTCTAGGACGATTTTTTTTTGAAAGTTCGAAATTACCGTATAATATTATTCTAGAGCAGGCGCTGTGAATAATATAATAATTAACTTTCAAAAACCTTTTTTTATTGTCCCCAAGTTGATTTAATGAATTTGTGGTTGAGGGCCCCTAACATATTGAATCATAACAAAATCTTAAAGAAAAGTAATTATTTATAAAGGGGTATTAAAATATAGACATAGCTGTCTGCGGACAATAATTACAAAACTGACTACCAGATACTAAAGTTAAAGGTAACTATGTATTTTATTACCGACACTTAGTATATGTTTAAGTTTTAGATAAGGCATTGTTCGAGGTATTGCCGAAATGTGTATTTCCCTGTCAAAAATTAAACATTAAAAGAGCTTATTTGAAGATGTTCCGGAATGGTTTGATAGCTAAAATTTTGGTAAACTGAATATTTTTCGAATATCTTTTAGTGTGCAAAGTTTGGTAATCGGGAGCAGCTGGGCCCAAAAACAATACGCTCCATTGTATTTTATTGTTTCATTACAAAAAGAAATAAGGTTGCAATACTGTGTTAAAGTATAATTTTGACTTTTTTGTTTTCAACTTTATTTTAAACAAACAAAAAGTTATCTAAAACAATAAAAATATAAGTATGCTCGAATAGAAAAATTTATAAGCTTTAAAATAATATAGGTATCACACAACCACCTTTCCATTTAAAACATTTGTCTCCCATTTCCACATTTAAAAGCTGAAAATATCAAATATATTCAATAAGATTGGACCGTACTGTACATTAGTACATCTCTACTGAAAAAAAAGTGGGACACTTAAAATTGTTTTGTTTAAATTGGATACCTACTTAAAACTTATCAATTTTAATGTTTAAGTAAAATATTAGGTATGCATTTTACCAAGTCAAATTGATATGGCTTGTTAAATTATTTTAACCTATATTATAAAAACTTTATAATAAAAAAAAAATAGGCTTACAGGTTTCTTTTTGCATCCCACCTTTTTCCAATATAACCAGTCATCGGCGAATTTCCAGTGCTCGCATAGGCGCCGCGTCGATTCTATCGTTGACGCGAGGTTTTAAATATATACATTTTTATTTTCTTCGAAACACACCGATATATTTACATATTTATAGTTAATATGTATATTCAATATTGTTGTATGTAACAAATTAGTCGTCAAATGTTTCAATTTACTGACCTTTATAAAAACCCCATAATTCGGCAAAATTATTCCGTAAGCCTATGTTTCTGTGTTTATTTTCAACGTTGATGAGTCATAACTGAATTTGTTACGATTAATGAGTATAACAAATACAATCTTAAAAATAAATTTGATTTATTAGATAATAATGTTAATAATAATTTAACACATTTTTATTTCGAAGATTGGTTCTTTTTCGACCCAACTAAGAAATAAATTATATCTTCTAAAATATGTATTGGAGCTATTTTAGTAATTTTTTTCGGTGTCTTGGACTTGTAAATATGTAAAATGCAATTTGTTACTGCTGACAGGTAACATGTTTTTCCAACATGTTTTAATGGTGACTTGATCGGAAAGCAATCAATTTAAAGATCGATCCGAAGATCATATCCTTTCTTAATTGCTGCAAAAAGTGTAACTTGTTTGTACAACTGTCAATGCTTGCCTATTACATTTACATTTTCAGGAATAATGACATTTTTGCGATATTAAATACACAGATCCGCAAGAAATACTGGTGATAATAAAATAATACTTTCTCCTATTATTATAAAGTTAAAAAAAATTTTCGGAAGGAAACAAAAAAAGATTTTTTTTTTCAAAAACAATCTTTTCCAAAAAAAGTTTTTACCCAATCGGGAATTTTTGGAATTTCACATTATTTTAAATTATTTTTTATTAGGCATTGTTTTTTCAATTTGGCATATGGACCAAACACTGGTAATATATTAAACTTAGATTTTTATGGTAAGTGAAATATACTAAGACCAATTTTTTGATATGTGAAAGGGGGCTATCCGGAGAAGCTTTAATCCGGATTTTCGTATTGCCATGTGCTTGCTTCCATATTGGAAAATGTGAATTGTTCCATATCTCCGAAACTATTGGGTTTAGCGGAAAAGTTCCAAGGACTAAAGTATACTTCACTTACAATTATGGTGATTTTTCATCTAACTTGACTGTACAACAAACAAGTAAACGTGTTTGGTATTTACAATCGAGTGCGGTTGCTCGATTTACAACAAAAAATTGTATGCTTTTTCTTATCACCCGCAGCAATCAGGCCGGTTTCAACAATCGAGCCTGGTAGATCGGTTTTTCTTCTTTGGGAACAGAGCGCGGTAGTAGTAGTAGTAGTAGTAGTCTTTTTCTTTATTGACAAGACGTTTATAGAAGTTTTATTTTTAATTTCTTCAAGCAACTTTTGCTTGAAGGATTTTTCTTCTATTTCGGCTTCTTCGACTTCTTCTTGCAAATGTTTAACCTAGCCTAACCTAATGTAGTTTTCTTTAATTTAATTTAGTCAATGCCATTTTACGGCCTACTATTTTCTATACCGATATTTGGACGTTATTACCGTATTACCGGTAATACCGGTTTCGTTACTGCATTCCCTAGTGATAATATAAAATACCGTCAACGGGAGTGAAACCGGTCAGAATTTGCTGTTTTTTGTTTTTTTTTTTTTCGGTTTACTTACAAAAAAGAGTCAAAAATGGTAAAGCTTGAAGTTTCTAGCAACTGTCAACTGTCAAAATTACCACATTAGTTTTTTTTATATATTGTTTTAAAGGTTGATCGATAGAGGGGTGAAACCGATCACCCCTTTTATTTCACGTATATTTGATTTCAGCAACTTCGAGAGTGAAACCGATCATTTATCCTTGTTTAAAAAAAAAATCGTTTTTAAATAAAGAAAAAAAGTTAAAAAGAAACTGATAAAACAACGTGTATTTATTAACAAAAAGGTACATATTTATCTTAAACTTAAAAATTATTTCTTAAATAGTTTGGAAAGGGTCGAAGGGGTTAGTGTAAAGAACTTACTAAAAATACTTCGATTTCCTACAAAAGAAAGTCACAAAAAAGCTTTAATGACAAAGAGAGCTTTATTTGGACCTAGTAGTTATTGATCGATTTCACCCCACTATTTCCCCACTTTTTATAAAAATGTAAATAAAAAATTACACAATATTGATAAAAACTAAAAACTTTTTACTACTAGGGCCAGATAATAGATAAACTCAAATTTACTTACCACGTTCTCTCAGCTCCTTTCTGTGACTCTGCACAACCACACGTTTCCAAAAGTTTCCAAAAACTACTTTTTTACACCTCTAAAACATCCTACGCACCTCAACGGACCGAAAAATAAATCTTCTTCATGCCCGTTCTCATAAAGACTGATATTTCCTCCAGTAACTTGTCGACTTTCGCCGCGCGCTGACTGCTGTATACTACCAGTACTAAAAACATTACCCAAAATATACATGATGCTTGGTTTCACCCCTGCTGATCGGTTTCACCCCCGTTGACGGTAATTTAAAACATTCTTGATACATTAAGAAACTATTTTATTTTAAAGTAGCTGTAAAATGGTTCTGTTAAATAAAATAAGTTGGCTTTGTTGCTTAAAGGCTCCAAGTTAGGGTGATTTTTAATTATGTATTTAAGAAGGCTGTTCTATGTCATTGATATTTTTTTAATATGTCAATAGGTTATATATAAAGGTAGGTTCGTCTTCTTTTAGTCAAGAAGACGAGTTTTTCACTTTAATATAAAATATGTATAATTAAAACAAATGAAAATTAAAAAATATGTTAAGAAAAAACAAAATAATATATATTTTTTTTTTTGAGGAAGGATGATTAATAAAGATGGTGACAATCAGCTGATTCTAATAAATGCTTTACCAAAATTTGAAAGTAGGCATTTTGGGCTAAAATTTTTATGTGCATCCTTCCTCAAAAAACAGTTATAGTGACAACAACGTTGTTGTAATATCAAATAATGTACAATTTTAATAGTGTAGATATTTAATAGAACGTTATAATCGAGGTTATAATGTTTTAAAATAATCGTAAAAACTGTATTATACATAAAAGTTTTTACAACAGCTTTTCGTATTATTATTTTTCGATTTTTCTATCAGTGTAGCTTAACTAGAAGATGTTTATTATTTAGGGCCGGACCCTAGGGCCTCTAAATAAACTGATCGGGAAATGAAGACCCTCTTTTAGGTAAAATAAAAATCATTTAAAAGGGGCTAGCGGTCTTTAAAATATAGTGATTTAAAAAATGTAAATTTTTTTAGTGATTCAATTCATTTGCTGAGCAGTTAAAAAAAAACATCCACCACCAAAACGGTTAAGATAATTAACCTCTGTTTGACACCCAAACAAAAAAATAAAAAATAAAAATACGTTTTTTTAGCGTACCCAGTCAACACAAATACATGGCAGGAACATAGCAGGTACATAACCACTGTTCTATGTGATGTTGCAGACATGTAATTTTTATAGTCCATGTATAGTCCTTGGACTTTAACAATTCCGCCTCAAGTTATGTATCAGCTACATAACATGCTACATATCAGATACATACTAGGTACATAACAATAAAAGTAGGCGTTTCCGAATTTTACTTGTTATGGAGTGCATCATAGATTTAGACATGGTGAACATTTTTACGTCTTTTTGATAAACCTAATAATTAAAGTATATAAATATCTTTATATGTAGCATCCATCAGGCAAAATTCTTATACGATGTGCATTTTTACTGTGAAAGCAAACTTTCTACCAGGCTTAAAAATCATGGGCCACATAAAAAGCCAATTTTTAGAGAAAAAATAGCAAATAATCATTTAAAAAAATATATATATTTTAATTTTTTGTCTAAAATTATCTAAAATCGGTTTAGTTGTCTAAAAATACATGCGTTTCTACTACTTAAGGGTAAAACTTTTATTATTAACAACAATTTTAAGAATATTAGTGATTCTAACCTATAAAAATTAAAATAATATAGACGCCATATTTAGTATTGAATTCATAACATTTTATGTATCGTGTATGTTCTCGTACCATATATATGATACATAACATGCAATATTGCATGTTCTGTATCATACATATGTATGTTACATCTTATGTAATATGGCACATGTAACGTAAAAAATCTTTCTGTTATAGGGCATGTTATGTAGCATACATACCCAGGTAGCAAAATAACATCACATTCATGTTAGAACCATGTTAATATGTGACTTGTGATGTTACAATACTTGTGGCATTAACATTGATGTGACATCGCATGGATGTCCTAAGTCCTACTTCATTAACATCACAGTGTGATGTCCCAAAAATAACGTGTTTGTGATAACATCAATGGGATGTCACAAAAATAACGTGTTTGTGATAACATCAATCATCATAATATAATTGTAGTATTCCGTAATATTCTTATTATTATTTAAGTAGGTATATCCAATAACTAATAATAATTAATTATTAAGCTTGAGAAAAACAATACATTTCGTAATAAATATGCAATAAAAAAAAATAATACAACAAATATTAGGTTAGTTTTGTCAAAACAGTTATTTCGACCACTTATACCTAGCTAATTATAAATATAATTTGTTAATACTTACACCTAGTTGATCCATTTCACACAAAGACTATTATTTCTTTGATTTCACACCACAAATCTCAGTATGTCTGTTTTTCACACCAATAGAAAATATTACTTTGTAAAAACCAAAACTCGCGTGGCAATATGAACATGTGATGAAAACAACCAATGGGAATCGAGAATGTCCGCGTTGGTAAGTTGTAGTTCATTTGGGGACATCATTTAATATCACAAATTTCACATAGATTTAACATCAGTTTTTTCACCTCGCATTAACGTGTTCAATTTAACATCAACTTTTTCACATTACAGTAACGTGTACACATTAACATCAAAAAAATTACTATAATGTGATGTTAAATTCTAGTAACATAACATCACACGCTACCTGGGTATGTATGTTATGTCTCATGTAATATGGCACATGTTACCTAAAAAATCTTTCTTTACCATGTTGCATCCATATATGTGCGGACTGGGTAGAGGAGAAAATAAAAAATTAAAGTATCACCTAAGTATTAGCTAATACTTAGGTATACCTATATATATAGGAACTTATAGGTATACCTAAATATTATTACCTATAAAATTATTTTGCCAAAATAATTTTAGCTGAAAAAATATTAACTCTACGTTTTTTTCATGTAAAAAATCCTTCTTGAAAAAGGGCAGGAAGTTGCTCAATACCTAATTTTGTTACATAAAAAAGTGCAGTGTATTCTATTTTCTTCTTCAGATCTTTTAAGCTTTCTTATTTTTTTTTTGTAAAATAAGTCCTTATGCTTAATTTTTATAAATCGTATATCCAAATAACTGTTTTTTACGACTCTTAGTAACATCCGATATGGTCTAGTGGCTAGGATACCTGGCTTTCACCCAGGAGGCTCGGGTTCGATTCCCGGTATCGGAATACTTTTTTATTTAATAAACTTTATTTTTATTCGCTTTTTCTTTGAGGTTGTTTCTGATAATAAAAAATTCCTCCCCCGGGGGCGGGGGGAGTTAATTTTAATTGTTTACATTGTTTTTGGGAAAATTGGTATATAGGGGTTTTTGGGGTCGATGAAACTAAATCTTATAATAAAAATTTTCTAACTCTAATTCACTGTACATATTTTTTTTGTTGAAAAAATCCTTTTTGCCACATATGGCAAACTTGGTATTGAAGACGTTAATAGGGCTCTAAGCCAAAAAAAGCGGATTTAAAAACAATAGGTTTTTTCCATTTTTTTCGCTGTATTTTATATATATATATACTAAAGGTATGGCTCTCATTTTTATAAGCAATACTAAGCCACATGCGAGGTTTGTAAAAATAAAAAAAGTTTTAGGTTGAATCCAGTAACGAAGATTTTACGGAGAGTTATAGAAAGCAAATCAAACAATATTTTGAATTACTTAATTTTTATTTAATGTTTTAAAGCAAAGAGAAAGTTTTTTTTTTAATTTTTCGTTTTGTTTTTTTCATTATAGATTTAATTTATTGTGTTGCTCTTCTAAAAAAAGTCCAAACTAAAAATGTTGTCTTTTTTTTTCGATAACCCCCGGTAAAATCTCCGTCACTGGATTAAATCTAACAATTTTTTTTTTATTTTTATAAACCGCACATATATGTGTTAGTAGTGTGTTAGTAGTTAGTTGGGTACAAAAATAAAAGTTGTATCTTTAGTATTTATATAAAATTTTTATCAAAATATATCTAAAGAATGCGAAAAAAAGTATTTTTTTTTATTTAGAAGCCTATAAAAAACAAACGAATAAAGATATGTTAAATCCGCTTTTTTTTTGGCTAGTAGCTCTATTAATAGAAAACCAATCCACGGCAAAAAAAAATAATTACAACTTATTATTTTTTTACTACAATAGACAAAAAACCACGAGAAGATCAAGAAAAACGAAAAAAGATTCAGAAATCAGCCACATAAAAAAGGCCTGTAGCAATTAAAAAAAATCTTTTTTTTTTGCAGTTTTGCAGTTAAAATTTTCAGTTCCTTTTTCAAAAGCACATTTTTTTTTTAATTTTGGCGAAGGCGCTTATATCGTTACTATACAGGGTGATTCAGATATAACAAAATTTTAAAGTCCAAAAATATGAAAAAAAGTTCCTATAAAGGTTGTCCCGGAAATGAGCCCTAAGCCCCTAAGTAGTTTTTATTTAATATCTCTGAAACTCTATGAACCACAGTAACGAATTTTTACACAAGCCTTAACATTGATAAAGGTTCTTATTTTATGTAATTTTTATTTGATAATTTCAAAAATGTTTTGACCCAGAAACTTAAAATTTGGAACAAAAATTAGTAGTAGAAAAAAATTGTTTCAAATTTCAAGTCTCTATGTCAAAGCGTTCTTAAAATATCGTAGTGTAAAGTTGTTTTGCAAGAGACTTGCATCTTTACAAGAACTATAGGTCTTGTGATGCATTATTTTTCCAACGACCTAGTTAGATAGTGCTCATTTCCCACCCGTTGCCATGACAGCGGTCGGAAAGTGAAAATCAGCTGATTTTTGCATATCTGCTGTCCGAGAATAAGTAAAGGTCAAACACATAACCTCAAATTGACAAATTAATTTTTAGACAATTTTTGTGTTTTTTGGATGTTTAGGTGTTAGGTCGAAGGAAATAGTATATTACATAACTAGTGTGGAAAGTGACATTTTTCACGCGACTGGGAAGGTTTACGAACGATCCGTGAGGCGAGTGAGGAAACCCCACGAGTGTAACAAATACACTTTCCAACGAGTTATGTACACTATTTTTCCTACGATCCCGAAAAAATATAAAGTTAACTAATTTAATATTTTTTATTTTTTATTATTTATTTTTGAGAAAAGCACAGCACAAAATAGCATACAAATTTATATATAGTTTTGTTCTTTGGGACTGCACTTTCTTGCACTGAAGTGCACTTTTCATCCAACCAAATAAGTACTGAATTAGTTTCTTCATTTTTAAACATGTCAAAGAATGTGTTCAACTGTAAAGTGCAAAAGTGCAGGAACCAACGAACATACCTACCTTATGTATGTCAAACAGGAAATATGAATTTTATTTACCTTTAGTTTTCTTGGTTTTATATTTATTACAATATATTATTAGGTACTAATATTTATTACAATATATTATTACTAATAGGTAACCCATTAAACAGCTAATTTTATTAGCTGTTTAATGGGTTGCCCACAAGCTCAGATCAAGGCAAACTTGAAAGTTTGCTAAAGGCCAATCCAGAAGCTTGCATAAGAACATAAAACATAAGAATGAGTTGGCGTGATTGGCTTACAAGATACATGGCGGCAAATCAAGCCAATCACGGCATCGCATTGTTATGTACTATTTTGTTATGCGAGCCTGTGGATATGCCCTAATACAGTTAGAACTGTACTGTTTTACATTTCATAAGAAAAAGACCGTGTATTTTGATGTTTTTATAAAGGTAACTAAATCACAAATTAAGTAATTATTATAAAATATAGATATTAATAAAACATCTCAATTTATATTGGTTAAAATATTAAGGTTATAACTATATATCTTCTTACAGACAAGTTTCTTGAAAACCTTTGTGTAGTACTATGTTTGTTGTTAATATGAACCTGTATATTTTATTATTATTTACAATATTATTATTATTATTATATTATTATATAGTTTTTATTTTTGACATGAAAAGCAGAAATATTTGGATTGAAAACATAAAAAATACAAAAAGGCTGTCATGAAAGTTGAAAAATGGAATATAAACGAGGTGAATAAAATTCGTAGGATTTACAATGTAAATGTCTATATAAAATTAGGCAAACCTAGATACATAAATATCAAACTAGGGTGATATAAAAACATCAAACTAGTGTGATATGAGACGTTTTCTAAAGAACAAAATGCAATTTTCAAAGCGGGTCGTAGGAAAAATAGTTTACCTAGACGCAAAACATATTCAGTGCACTTCAGTGCTTTCTTTACTCGGCTCCGATTCGTAAGAAATAAGCACTCTCGTGCACTGAAAACTAGTTTCGGTGCGTAATATACTGTTAACGAGCTTAAAATGCTCTATGTAATTATTTAGCTTTTAATATGTTATTTGAAATTTGTTTTTCTTTAAAATAAAATTTTCAATTTTTAATTTTTTAAAAATTAATTTTGGAAATTTTGAGTCAGTTCGAATAAATACAAGGTGAAGCATCATTTTAAGACCAATTATTTATCATTTTCATGTAAAATTTTCAATACTATACAAAATATTAAAATTCTGAATAATTTCGAGAATAATTTAAAAAAAAAACAATTAAAAAAATAAAAAAAATTACTAGTATAGTTAAACAGAGAATTTTAATTTCTTTGAAATTATATATCATGTGACCTACGTTGCCATTTAAAATTTTGTCCAAAATAAAAAAATTAAACAATATTGCATATTATAGTTTTTGTTGTGTGATATGAACATTCCAAATTTAAAGTTTATATCCCATTCTGTTCAAAAGTTACGGCGGGTGTACCATTTAAAAGAATAACCATATATTTATTTATACTCAAATTTTTAATCATCATCATCATCATAATCATCATCATCATCATCATCACCATTATTAAGTTATCATTCCTAAGAGTGGTTTGAGGCAGTTCTTCATCTCACCCTATCCTATCCTATAGTGAATTTTCATTTTCATTTTCGTTATTTCCGATCTAGGCCCGCCTAGCCGTCTTTAGTAAACTGGGTGATGTTTTAGATGGTACAGAACCTTTGTCTTTTTTGTGTGATGAGATATTTCATAACCATATCTTTATCTAGATAAAGATATGCTTATTTGTGCAAAGTTTTATTCCAGAACATAATCTACATATTAGTGTAATTTTGTAGGTAATTTCACTTCCGGTTTAACCGGAAATAACCCTAACTTGGATTGTTTAATGGGACACACTGTATATTTTAATCTGAGCTTATTAAGGAAACAAACTTAAATCAAACCAGATGGTTACAACAAGGAAGTTCTTTCTGGGATTGAGACAAAAGTGACTACTGTTAAATACTGGAGACTCCGACAGGCAGTCGAAAACCTAACTTTTACTCAGAAAGAAAATTGGTCTCTCCCAGCTTCAAGCTCGTAGTCATGAGGCACACTGGGCCAGGAAAAAAACAGGGACAAAATTCTGAATTTTCGCATACAACTATTTTCGATACCGCTGATTTCGAATAAAATAAAGAAAAAATTAAAATAAATCCATTCCATTAGGGTGGTCCAAAATTTTATTTTTATTTTAATCTTTCTAAAAATGTGTCAAATGGCCTCTTTTGATTATGTTGATGTAGACTAATGGCCATAACTTAAAAATTCAAAGTGGCAGTGTCAATATGACGCTTCGGTTTTTAAACCTTAACTCTATTTGCACAAAATTAGGGCTATATTTGTTGCATAGTCATCAGTTTTAGAGAAATACTTAATATTAAAGCATTTAATATGTCAAAGATATGATCAAATTTAACAATACATTTAATCCTCTATTTTGGTGAAAATCTTATTTCAAGATCTTAAGTCATCTGCAAAAAAAACTATTTTTTTTAATCATAAAATATATCCTTAATTATCCTCAAGTATGTCTAAAAATATATTACATAATTAATTGTCTGTATCCTACTGTAAAGGTCCTCGAAATGTGAAAATAGTAACTATCAGTTTAAATCATAAATATAAAAAAATAATCATTTGTTAATTGCCCCTTGCAGATTTTTTCTTAGCTATAGTAATATTATTCTATGGAAAAAAGTAGCTGATTTTTGAGAAACACGGAAAAAAATAATAAAGTTGTTTTTAAACACTTATTATTTGCTTAGATATTTACAAGTTAACGGTAGTCTAATAATTTTGGCTAAACCTCCTTATAAAATTAATATTTTAATCACAGCTACCATCAGAACTCCAATTGACATCATCAGTACTTGGATTCATTTCTACAATTTATTTTTTTGATAACCGTTTTTTTTATAAATGCCTATAGAGAAAATTATTTTTTTGTTGGAAGTAGTATTTTTAATTTGGAGGAGGGTATTTTTTCTTACCCCGGACAACGACTTAAGAAAACAGGGAAGAAGAAGAAGAAGAAGAAGGAGGAGGAGGAGGAGGAGGAGGAGAAGGAGGAGGAGGAGGAGGAGGAGGAGGAGGAGGAGGAGAAGAAGAAGAAAAAGAAGAAGAAGAAGAGGGTATATTCACGTCCGACGTACACGAAGCTATTTACATATCCAGGATTTTTTGAGTTTTTAAAGCTTTTAAGGTATATTTTTCGTCAGAAATGTATCCACCTCGTTTAAATGGAGGGGCTACGCCCCCCATTAGCATCAATAACACCAAACAAACAAAAAAAACAAAACAAACTAAAGAATTAGGTTATGTTACGCCGGAAGATAAGATAAAATCAAAACAAACCAAAAAATTAGGTTATGTTACGACGTGTCGGTAGTGAAAATAGCCACTTCGTTTTAATTTTGTGACAATTTTTTCTCAGTGTAGTTCTAACTTACGATAATCGACTTTAAATCGACGTTATGATAAATCATGTATCTATAATGTTGTATTTTGGTTTGGATGACCGTTAACTGTTAGCATGCTACATAACCATAAATAAGTTTTAGTACTTATTACTCTGCACCGATCGGCAGTGATCTCGATGATATAAGGAGAAAACGTTAAGTAGCCGACCATAAAAAATACCGGGAACTTTTCCTATAAATAATGACATTATTTTTCTGCCGTGGAAGATCAATTAATATGTCGCTCAGTTTTAATGCGTTCTGAGTTAAATGATCCATAGTTCACAATTACTACTGGTTTAACCTGTACCTTGTCTTGGCTTGCATCGAGACGCGGTTGATATCATCTTGGTTTATCTGGACCGGATTAGTATTCTTTTCATCAACAAATGTTTTTTGTCTGTATAAGGGTAAATCAAATAAATTCAATGGAGATCTCTACAACTAGAATTATGAAACAAAAGACGTCTACCCTATCTCTATCTCATTTGTGCTACACTTTCCAGCCAACCAAATAAATACTGTATTTGTTTTTCATACAACAAATACAGTATTTATTTGGTTGGCCGGAAAGTGTAACACTGAGCGGTACGAACGAACATAGCTAATGTGGATCTGTAGAATAAGATAATTCTACTAAAATTTAGATGGCGCCAGTAATTTCTTTAATAAAAATTAAATTGTTACACTTTTCGCCCGGCCAAGTAAATATTGTATTTGTTCAACAAAGAACAAATACAGAATTTGTTTGGTTGGGTGGAAGTGGGAGTGTATGTATGTCTTCTATCCTTTTTGGGTAGAACTTTTGTCCCTGTCTAATCTAACGGGAGAAATCGCCATTGTGTATAATAAATGGGTACACTGCGTGCAAGCTTTGCTTATTAATGTTTTCTGGTGGCTTCCAACTAATGTTTCTATTTATTTTTATTTAATTTTAGGTTTATCCCAATAATTGGGCTTTGTTAAGAAAGAAGCAACCAACCCACAATATTTCACATATTGTGGGTTCGAAGCAGGAACCTAAGTATGGACATTTCTAGATCAGTATACGACATTATTTTTTTTATTTGTGGATTGGTTGCTTTTTGCATAACAGGGCCTAATTAACACTGACCCACATATCACAAAACAGCTCTAAGAATATTTTTAAAATAAATAATAATAATTCTTAAAGAATGTTGTATTATTTTAAGATTGTCCCCTGTTTTACACAAAACCTCCTTGGGATGTTTTAAGATATCTTAAGATATTTAATGAATACGGTTTTTATCATAATCATTGGTCAAACTTTTGTACCAAATATAAATTCTCTAACTTAACCCTTTTTTGAGTTAACCTGCTCACAAAAAATAAAAAAAAATACAAATAACTATATTTTTTATTAAAAATTAAAAAACAATTGAAAAGAAAATAAAAAAAATAAAATAAGAAAAAATAAAAAATATATATATATTTTTTTTTAATTTTGGTCAAAAGCATTGTTGTTTGGCTCAAAATAGTAATTTATGCAATTCAGTTAAATATTTAGTTGACATGTCATATTATCATGAAATTTCCGTTACGGACAGGACAAGTCAAAATTACTATTTTTAAGTTTCGTGTAATTATTTCCCAGAAAAACAAAATATTTTAAGTTAAATTTTTTAGACTGAGATATGCCAATGAAAAAAAAAAGTTTACGAGGTATAGCTTACTTAAATCCACAACATATCCCCGTTACGGACAGGACAGTTAATTAAGGCACGCAAATAATTTTTTTAATTTCTTTCAAAAATAAAAAAAAATGTCATTTAATAAAATTGATTTAATGCACGCTTTTTAGTACAAAAAATATTCTATCAAATGAGATATAAAACGTAAAGATATATCTACAAATATACATACAACTTTTATTTCAAAGTTAACCTAAAAAAATACGAAGAATTACGTGGCCTACTTTAACTTTTTCTTTTTTAAACTTAGTCGGATTATTTGTATATCACAAAGTTGTTATTATTTCAAAATAGTTTGGTAAACTAGTTGTTGTAATATTTTTTATTTGCTTCCAAATTTTCGTGCTTGTTTCCCGATAATTCATTTTTCACATTTTTTTTCTGCCAAAAATGTCACAATTTCCAAGAAAACTAAGACGTACTAAAAAATTAAATGGTTTTAAAATCAAAATTTTAAGAGCTTTTAAACGATATCAAACAACATATAAAAAGGTTTTATGTAATTAGCTAAAACCAGCATAAATTGGCGAGACGCATAGAAATTAGGCGTGAGCATGGTTCGTAGAATGACTCATACTCTTCCGTAACTGTAAGTTTGTGACTTCACTATTTTGTTATTTTACCTGAGGTACATAATGACAAATAATGTAATCACATACTCTCAGTTACGGACAACTTTTCTGTGGCAAGAAATGTTCTATAAAATTATTTTTTTTTAATTCTGGCTATTTGGAAAAAAAATTCCCCTGTGGTAAACTAGACACCGACAATTTGAAATAAAGCACGTTTAAATAAAATATTTAAAACATTAAAATATATATTATAAAAACTTAAAAAAATCTCGAAATCCTGGAGTCCGTTATCCCTAAGACAAGTTGTCTTAGACAACAATCCTGGCTACCCTCTTTCCCCATGATTACTTCTGCTAAGTATTTCAGTATAAAAAATATATTTATTTAAAAAAAAAACAACAAATTAAAAGGTACGAAAAAAAAAATAAAGTACGGTCCAGGTTTATTTAGTTGCCTGATCTTCTGGTAACACGAAACAAATAACGTATGTACTACTAAGTAAAAATGTAACAAGACTACTTTAAATGGCAAGAAGTTAACTGCCTACTTGAAATTTTAACGGATATTTGTGCATAAATTGTCAGAACTGACCTGCAAATAAGCAATTTAATCCAAATTAGGTCGATGTGACCTATAAGTAAACTGTATTATAAATTACCCACCGATTAAGTTTACTTTAGCGAGCGCATTTAAAGAAATGCTGCTTTTATTCTCCCTTTTTATACTATTCACAGCGCCTGCGCTAGAATAGTATTATACGGTAGTTTTGAATATTCCAAAATTTTCAAAAATCGTTCTAAACATTCTTGGATATAAATTTGTTTCATGAAAAACTAAGAAACTCTTTTTTATTTTTTTCCGTCTGTCTGTCCTTACGTCCGACGTCACGATTTTTGTTAACACGATAACTCAAGAACCAATAATCCGATTGACTTAAATTTTTTCAGAAAAAATCAAGTTCTATGAGAGGAAGATCCATATTTTTTTGAAAGTGATTCTCCAAAAATAAAAAAAGTTATGGGGAAAATTACGAAAAAAATTAATCAAATTAAATTAATTTTTTAATTTTTTTTTTATTTTTTTTGTTAAAAAAAGATTTTATTTTAAAAACAAAATTGTTATATATATATATATATATTTTATTTTTCGTTTCTCGCAAAAAGAAGATAAAAAAAATTGCTGAAATGTTTTATTTGAGTAGGGAAAATGAAATATGATAATATCCGCGCCGATTCAGGTAGGGCTGAGGGCTTGGGTCACGGATTTGGCTGATTATTTTTTTTATGTATAGCCCACCGATGATAGAGAACAACTTCAACGGGATTTTTTTCAAAAACCCCCCGTTTCGAAAATATGACATTGACGTGCAATAACTTAAAAACTATTTAACCTAGAGAACTGCGGTTTACCATTAAAAAAATCATATTTTTTATATTTTTCCAAGATGGCGGCAAAAAAGTTTAAGTCCATTTTTTTGCCGCCATCTTAAAAAAACAAAAAACTACCGAAACTAAATTAATGCTATTTATTAGAAAAAAAAATATATGATTTTTTATTGGTGAAAACAGCAATTCTCTAGGTTAAATAGTTTTTGAGTTATTGCACGCCAATGTCAAATTTTTGACAAATTTAAAAAATATTAAGAAAAATTTAAAAAAATTATATTTTCAAAACGGGACTTTTTTTGAATAAAATCTAGTGGAGATTTTTCTTAGTTAACGGTAGGCTTTTTACACAAAACAATAATCAGACAAATCCGTGACCCATGTCGTCAGCCCTACCTAGATCGGCGCGGATATCATAATATAATATACAGGGTGTATTTGAAATAGCATCGGAAATTTTAACAGGTGATTCTACATGATAAAATATGACAAAAAGTTCCTATAAACATATGTCTAAAAATGCGTGATAAGGGAGCAACGCCCCTTTAAAATTGGCTAAAAAAATCGGTTTTTATTTAATAACTCAGGAACCCTTTGAGATATATTAACGAGGTTTTGCACGTGAATTAATCCTAATAAGGCCCATCTTTGTTTGTCATTTTCACGTACTTATTTAAACCAGGGGTGTGCGAAACGGAGGGGCCTTATCAGTATTTTGTCCCAAACTTTTTTCTGTGTAACTTTTTTGCAATTTTATTTTTGAAATATGATTCCTCAGGTCAAAATATATAAAAAAGGTACTCTTGTTGTAATACTGTAGGATTAACCGTTTTCGAGAAAAATTCATTTGAAGGTGAAATTTCACGGTTCGAGGACAAAAAATTAAATACTAAAATGTCGAAAACCAAAATTTTAATGATGCAATGTTATTCTACATCAAAAACTAAGAAAAAAAGTTTCCATACATGTAGGTCGGAAAAACGCTTTTAAAGCTACCATGGCACTTTAAAAATGGTGCATATTTAGGAGACCATAGCTCCATTAGGATTGATTTTTGGAAGTACCTGTATATGAGGTTTTTTTCTTAGTTTTTAATGCACATTCGCCCTGCATCATTAAAATTTTGGTTTTCAAAATTTTAGTATTAAATTTTTCGTCCTCGAACCGTGAAATTTCACCTTCAAATGAATTTTTCTCGAAAACGGTTAATCCTACAGTATTACAACAAGAGTACCTTTTTTATGTATTTTGACCTGATGAATCATATTTCAAAAATAAAATTGCAAAAAAGTTACACAGAAAAAAGTTTGGGACAAAAATCTGATAAGCCCCCCCCCCCCGTTTCGCACACCCCTTGTACAAATAAGTAGATGAAAATAACACACAAAAACGGGCCTTGGTAGGATTAGTTGACGTGCAAAACCTCGTTGATATATCTTAAAGGGTTCCTGAGTTATTAAATTGATTTTTAATATTTACCATTTAGTGTACAAGAAAGATTTTTGCATAAGTATTTAATCCGAAATTTGGAAGAATTCTGGAAAACGTGTAAAATTATAATTTTAAGTAAACAATTTGGCTTTTTTAAGTAAAATTAAAACATTTAGCTAACTATTGAGTTGGAAAATTCTGGAAAAATTTAGAGAAAATCATGCAAGAAAAATGTCTAGAGAGGCAAACAATGAGGATATCTTGCATAGCTTATTGTTAGCCTCAGATCCAGTAATTTCCAGTATGAGACCTACTTGTAAAAATAAAGTAAAGGAATTATTCAAGGAAGCTAGGGAATTACTGGTTTTTGATAAAAGTACCTATATAAAAATTATTTACTTTATTTAGTTTTTTTTATTATCATATTTTTTTTATAAAATTTTTTTGTCACTATTTTAAAACTTTTTCAGAATTTTTCCAGAATTTTTACAGAATATTTCCAGATTTTTTCCAGATTTTTTCCAGAATTTTTCCAGATTTTCTCCAGAATTTTTCCAGAAATTTTCAACTCAATAGTTAGGTAAATGTTTTAATTCCACTCGAAAAAGCCAAACTTATTAGCTAAGATAATAATTTTACAAGTTATACACATTTTCTAGAGCTTATCCATATTTTTTATTTTTTAGAACTTATCCATATTACTTAGTTAAATATCTTTCTTATACGCTAAATGGTAATTAATCATATAAAAAAAAATTAATTTTTTCTAAGATTTCCAGATTTTCCAGATTTCCAGATTTTTGCCAAAAAGGCTTTCTCGCACCTAAAAATAGCTATAAACCAAATTTTATCAAAATCCCGACTAAAGTTTTCAAGAAAGATACGATGTCCAACGTATGGCCCGCTTCGTTCCATATTGAGCCCTCAGCCCTGCCTGAATCGGCGTGGATATCATCATATACTATTTACTGTGAATAGTGTATAATGGAATACGTAGCATTATATCTTCAAGGCTTGTTCGTTTTTGCAGATATTATTTTAAAAAACCGATGGACGATGAGACAGACTAACGGACGGACAATGTATTACTGTCCTACCCATGCATGGATAACTATAGTTATAGTATATGGACATACCCAACAGCTTCCAATTTATAGATAAATCCAACGTATTTGTTATTTCTCAACAGCAATTAATATTTTACAACTTTTTAATAATGTATATTTCATTAACATAGGAATGTAAATTTTATAACGCAGTAGCTAATAATTTGTTTATTAAAAAGGCTCAATTATGTACAGTTTTTGTTTACGGGATTATTTGTACTGCAATTTCAATATTGTAGTTAAAATTTCCATAAAAATTAAATACAAATTCTGTAATTAAATTTTATTTTTATTAGAAAATACACTTATGCGAAAATGTTTTAAGAAAAAAACATAATACTTAATATCTAAGATCTGAATTAGCGCGCTATAGTGTGTACATTGTACACTGTATGTACAACTCCTAGATAATATAGATAAATAATACACATATAGTCAACTCTACATTACTTTTTATTTTGCGATAGCAATTTCGAATGTTTACACCTTCATCTTCAGGCAAACTTGCACTTCATTTTAAACATAGAAACAACGGTCAAATATACTTTATATAAATAGTTGAAAAAAGTACTAGTTTCATAACATACGTTTTTAGCGCACGAGTACAAGTTTAGAAAACGAACCGCTTGCGGCGAGTGATCTAAAAACGTGTTATGAAACGAGTGCTTTATACAATTTTTTCTATTTTGCTCTAAAATTTAAAAAACTTACATTTAAATTGATGACTGATTTAGGGATTTTTGTTTTGGGTTGGCATTAGATAAGATAAGATAAGATAAGATAAGATATTTATTTATTCTTTAAGGCCAGTAGCATAGAACATGTCAGTTTACAATATAACAAAAAAATACAAGAAACACAAAAATAAAAATAAACAAATAGACAAAATAAATGCAATGAGTTACCTAAAAACTATCATTTAAAATGTTCATCATTAAAAAACTCCAGCATTGTGTAATATGCTTTTTCTTTTAAAATTCTTTTTAGTTTGGCTTCAAATTTCTTTGGTGGAAGTTCCCGTATTTCTGTTGGTAAATTGTTATAAATTTTCAGTAGTTGGTATGTAGCATTTTTTTGAATCATGGTGAGTTTTGGTGTTTCTTGGTTTAAATGTTCTTTCCCTCTTGTATGATAATTGTGCTTAAACTCAAAGTGTTGGAAATCTGCATAATTCTTTTTGACAAAAGTAGCACTTTATAGAATGTAGATAGAGTTACAGTTTACACTATGTTTAAAATTCTAAGTAAAAATGATATTTTGATATATTTTACAGTCATCTCTTCTTTTTTCACTGCAATTAACCAGTCCACAATTTTAACACGGTAAAAAATAACCCAAAGACAAAATTTTGTAAAACATTAAACTTTAAATCGACATTGACATTTGCACGCAAAACGTCAAGAGATAGGCTTTTGTATGTTGCCAACCCAACAGAAAAAAAAGTAGAGACCTCTTATGTGCCTATAAGAACCAGCAAAATGCGTGTGATTATGAGCTTATAAGAGTCGCAAAATAGAAAAATAATTAAAAACAACAGTCGCATATATGCGACTTTAGTATACTACATGACTTAACTTAAACTAGGTTGACTATAAGTGTATTAAAAAAGCGGAAGTGGAAAACTTTTAAATTTGGGTCCTAGATAATATTTTTACTAAATAAAAAACCCAAAATTTATATTTTTTAAAGGTGCCTTTTCACGGAGCAAGTTGTACGCAAGTTTGGTGCTATTCAAGTTTGCTG
>OY294045.1:59767437-59859663 GCA_958510825.1 Brachypterus glaber | reverse complement strand
AATCTTGTAAACATACATGTGCTTGGCAGTTTATGTGTTAAGATTCAAACACATAAAAAATAATGTACTAGAATATTAATTATCTTTTACAGCATGTATAAAACCTGAAAAATAACTATGATTTGAATAGATTTGTATATCTTGTGTTGATTATAATTTAAACAAAAACTCAAATATGTGCTGTTACAATGTTTATTTAAAATGACAAGTAGACAACTTTAATTAATCATATTAATTAAAATAAAATTATAAATTACCAAAAGTATGGTGAAAAGACCCCATTGCGAAATATAAAAAAAAATGTGGTGAACTACCCTATTGCAAAAATGTTAAAATATGTATACCAAAATTATTATGGTGAATAACCTACATAAAAACAGTAATATAAGGTATGTGTTAATAAGTGAAAAATAGTAATCTAGGCGTACTGCCCAAAGTTGCAACTTTGTTTACAAACCAACCTAGAATATTCATAATAAAATAGAGCACCTTAATAAATATTAAAATTTGAGAACTTGGATATTTTACCAAAAATAAATATAGTAAACCGCATTTTTATTATTTACACTAAAACTATAAAAACCTGTTAATTAAAGTTGTCCCTGGAACGACCAAATACGTTGTCCCGCTCCCTGATGATGTACGTCACTGTGCAGAACATTTCCTTGTCCTTGCCTTGAGAACTCCTTACAAATTTGAACACGTTTGAAACTCAAACGCTTGAGGATCCATTGAAACGTTTGTAAACCTCTTGGCTTAAAAACGGTACTGCAATTTACTGAACATCTTGAAAAATCTTGAAAACTCTTGAAAACTAATGTGGAAAATTGAAGAACACCTCAATGAAAATTGAAGTTAAAGTTGAAATGGAAAGCTTCGCCATCGATACTCGTAAAATTTGAGATAACGGTAACGTTGTAAAATATAAAAGCTTCACCAACAATATTCATAAAATTTGGGATAGAGGTATCGTCAAAACATTCGAAGAACGTTAGAACAGAAATGGAAAAGCTTCACCAACAATCTAGAAAGAAAGAACAGCGACTTTAGAACTCAGCCATCGATATGAAAAATCGAAATCCGTAATTAGATTTAAAATAAACTTACCCAGTCCAAAACTGAATTAATTGGAGCAGTAAGTGCTGAATACTAGAATACTCTGCAGCCTGAAGCCTTCATCTGTACGCCTCTAATGAAAATAAAGAAAACAACGTGTTAAACACTTGTAACTTAGGTAACCAAAAAGCGACTTACTTTGAAAGATGAATATTGTGGAATTTCCATTAAAACTGCTTGAACTAATTACGTAGGATTATACTACACTTCATTACAAACTTATTGCAACATTTTTACACAAACATAAACCACGGATGGTTTCACAAAAATCAGATTCTGATTTTACGACCTGAACGCCATTGCTTGTCGTTTTGAAAAAGAACGCCACTCCCTTCAACTCCGGCAAGGTACAAAACTCCCCCCGTGGCGAAACTTGGAACTACGAACAACAAATCGATTTTGAGGGTAGGCAACACAAAAAACATCTATTCATAATCCCCATAATACTTGAAAATAAAGAAAAAGAATACTCTAAATAAGTTTAAAATGCCTAGCCATACATCTAACAATCGTTTCATATGGTTTAAGAAATGATACGACGAAAATAAACCAACTTGAAGTCATCAGCTGACCATGCAATGCATACTGTATACCTGAATGCGGGTAGAAGTAAAACTAACCTCAAAATTAGGTAAACAATCTTTGATAATGATTTTATCCGACTTCCAGAAGCTTTAGCTGTGATTAAAAAGGTAAGACTAGCTGAAAAACATCAGTAGCTAACTCAAGTACTGAATGTAGTAGATTACTAGACGTTTGTTATTATATTTTAGGCTATCAAAAGTAAACACCAAAAATAAGACAAATTCTGTAATAAAAGAAAAATGACCCAGCAAATGGAATCAAGGACCATCGCAAGACTTCCACAAGACCATACAATAAGTCTGTACTCAATCTTATATGTGCAAATAGAAAGAAATACTAACTTCTGAAAAAATGGTAACATCGTATGATTACGTGACACAGATCAGGTAATCTTTAAAAACAGTGGCAGTCATAACTGCTACACAGCCCTCCTCCGAATAAATAAAAAATATTTATTCCCAAAAATATTTTTTAACCCAGAGTATAAACTCCAATAGTTAACTCTAAATAGAACATTACAATATCACAAAGAATAACCCCGTAACCAAAAAAAATTACTCCTAACTTATGCTACTAGCATATTCTGATTCTGTAACCAAAAACTATTAAATTTACTTATTATTTATTGTAGCTTTATTCCCCTTTCCGAATATATACAAAAATAAAAATATTTATTTATTTTTCATTGCATTTCTATCCAATTTTTATGAATCAATATTGAATCAATGTTTATTGAACTTGTTATTGAATGCATTTTTATTGAATTTTTAGTTAAGCCTGATATCTACGCGTACCACACGCCTATTTACTAGGGACAAATCCATGAATTGACAAAATCGAGTTATAGTTACACAATCGGGAAGTTACATAATCGGGAAAATTCTTATTAACTAAAATTCAACAACAATGGCTTTTTAATATCAATAATCCTTATTATTGACACTAAGTCCAAAAACTTTTTAGTCCATAGTTTTGACCGTTATTAACCTCTTAATTTTTCAGGTATTCTAATCAAGATCTCAATCAAAACTGAAGAACACTCACTCTACACCCATCTACTAAAATGTCGCAGCAATCAGTTCTAGACCTGATCCCTCGAGCATCAAAGAAAATATTTTTTTTTTTTACAATATTTGACTTTATTTTATTTAAAATAAAATTTAACTATTTACACTTGACTTTTACTCACTCTTAGCTAATATTTACAATTAACGGTTTTATTTTTCTTTCTGAAATTTAAAAACTCATGCATGCAGTTATCCGACGGATACATCACTATTCGAACCCAAATATTTCTTAAGATCTTTAACGTGCCAGTCTCCAATGGATTGACCGTTTTTATCCTGTAACACATAAACCAAATTTGACTTTTTACCTATTATCTTACATAACACGTACTTAGGCGCTAATTTTGACGCAAAATAATTTACTGCGCTGGAAAGAACTTTATTTCTTTTCCATACCTTCTCACCTATCGTGAACGTTACGTCACGCTTTCTAAGGTTATAGGCTCTTCTATTTCGCTCGTATGCTTCATGCAATTTAGTTTTTACATCCGCAAAAATGTCTTTTAACCCAACTAAATCCTTAAAATACATTTCCCGAGAATCCGGTTCCAACTCAACGTCTTGAGTGGACGAAACTTTGCCATAGTAAGCCCCTGTTAAAGGTACGATTCTTCCAAAATTGAGAAACGCCGGCGAATGTCCGTGGACCTCATTAACTGCGGTACGAAGCGCAAGACCTATTTTACCTATATTTTTATCCCATTCCCGGTGATTTTCTTTTATATAAGACCTTATCGCCGTTTCTACCGTTCGATTCTGTCTTTCTGTAGGATTTACTTGTGAATGAAATTTGGCATTGTACCAGATTTTTTGAACTTGATAGTCGTCCGCAAGCTTTTTGAAAGCTTTCCCAGCAAACTGAGTACCATTATCGACAATAATGTACTGCGGTACGCCATATATTAAGAACACCTGATTTTCTATAAATTTTATTACACCTTGAGCAGTAGCTGTTTTCAAAGGTTGTAAAAGTGTATATTTTGTGAACCAATCAGATACTACTAATAAATAACAAAACCCTCCATTCGATCTAGGTAATGGACCTATAAAATCTGTTGAAATACACTGCCAAGGGAAACTAATATTCTTTTCTTTACCCATCAACCCATGACGTGCATAATTCGGAACCTTTTGTTCAGCGCAAATTTTACAACACTTAACATATTTCAAAATATCTGATCTCATACGTGGCCAAAAATATTCTTGTGATACCCTATTAAAAGTTTTATAAAAACCCATGTGAGCTGCTAAAGGATCATCATGACATTCTTTCATAACAAGCACCCTACAGAGTCTCGGAACCAACAACTTCCACTCTTTAATATTCGTTTTAATACCTAAATTAGAACGATCAAATTTATATATTTTATCTTCTACAATTCTATACTCTTTATATTGATTTGGACTCTTCAATATCTTTTCTCTTAATGAAACATAGTACTCATCTTTACCATACTGTTCCGAATCAAATGATATTAAATTAACTGACGGAAATACTGGTTTTTCTGGTTCAACTTCTTCAAAAGCCCTACTTAATGCATCTGGAACTACTTGTAAACTACCCTTACGATATGTAATATTCATGTCATACTGTTGGAGTTTAACCGCCCATCTAGCAATTCTTCCTGTCGGGTCTTTAAAATTTGCTAAATACTTTAAACTAGAATGGTCTGTTATAACATTAAACCTAACTCCTTCAATATATCCCCTGAAACGATCAATCGCGAATAAAAGAGCTAAACATTCTTTTTCACCGGTGCTAAAATTTCTTTCTGATCTTGAGAGAGTTCTTGAGGCGTATGCAATAACCTTTTCCTTTCCCTCCTGAACCTGTGTTAACACTGCTCCCAAACCTACATTACTAGCGTCACATTGTATGGTGAAAACAAGGTCGTACCTAGCACTGGTTAAAACCGGAGCTGAAACAAGAGCTTCTTTTATTTTAACAAACGCGACTTCAGCTTCATTATTCCATTTAATTGGTTGTTTCTTTCCTAAACCTTTCAGCAAAGCATTAAGTGGTGCTACTAACGTTGCAAAATTTTTTACAAACCGTCTGTACCATGAACATAACCCTATAAACCGTTTAATCTCTGTAGTTGTACTAGGACGTTTATAATTTAACATATCCTGTACTTTTTCTATATCTGTGCGTAACCCTTCTCTATCCAAAACAAAACCCAAATACTTTAATGATTTTCTAAAAAATTTACACTTATCAAAATTTATTGTAAGATTAGCTTCTTTTAAAATACGATAAACCTCTTTTAGCAGACGTATATGTTCTTCAAAACTAGATGATACTATTATTATGTCATCTAAATATACAAAAATATATGGTTCAAAGGCAGCACCAAACAATTTATCCATCAATCGTTGTTGCCTTTGCGCCGCGTTAGCCAACCCAAAACACATACGATTAAAGTGAAATAGACCATAGCCAGGTACAGTGAAAGCGCATTTTTCCTTTGACCTTTCAGTCAGTGGAATCTGCCAAAAAGCTTTTTTCAGATCGATTGTAGAAATATATCTCGCCTTACCAAGCATACTTAAAATTCTATCAATTTTTGGTAATGGATAAGAATCCTTCTTTGTTTGAGCATTTAATTTTCTACCATCGAAACAAAGCCTATGCGATCCATCAGATTTTTTCACTAACAATACCGGACTATTATAATCGCTATTCGAAGGAGAGACTACCCCTTGTGCTAACATATCTTTTAATTCTTTAACTAAAATTTCTTGCATATACGGAGACATTTGGTATTGTCGCATTTTAAAAGGTTTGTTATCCCCAGTATCAATATCATGTTTCATTATATGAGTACACCCTAACTTATCTTTTTTTAGTTCTTTGAACAAATCTTTAACTTTATTAGCTAAATGTTCCTGATCACTACTTAACTCTAAAATTCCAAATTCATTACTAGAATTAATACTATTTATTTCTACTTTATTCAAAAATTTCCAAGAATTATTTTCGAAACTTAGAGATATAGAAAATTGTTTCAAAAAATCTACTCCAAAAATAAATTCTGTTTGCAAAGTCGGTACTACTAAAATTTTTAAAACATTTACTGTATCATTGACTGTAATTGGTAACTCCACAAAACCTAAAACTTTTTGATGTGCCTTATCAGCCGTAGTTACATATGGTATACTACTATTACAAATTTCTAAATTTAAACTTTTAATCAAACTAATTCCCAAATTTCCTATAACTGAACAGTTAGCGCCAGTATCTATTAATGCTACTATTTGCTTATTAGCGATACTTGCTTTTATATAAGGCCTATTATCATTTGGTAAATTTTCAAAAGGATTTAAATTTACTAAGGAAATTAAGTGATTTTTATAAAATGCTTTTACTTTTTCTAGCCAAATTGTCCAATTGAACCAATTGTCTTCGTAGCTACTAGTTATCTTACTATCAGGTATGGCCTTATGAAGTAGTGAGCGTCGGCCGGGATTTCCCACTACTGCTCTACATTTTTTTGACAATTAGAACAATCTTTTAAAAATACGTCTTTTTTTCCACAACGGTAACAAAACTTAGTCCTTTTTGCAAGACATTTACTAAAAACATGATTAATTCCATTACAATTATAACATACTATTTGCTTTACTTGATTACTACTATTTACTGTACTATTATTTTCTGAACTGCTATTTTTCTGATTTTTATTACTATTAAAATTACTGCTACTATTACTACCAAAAGATTTATATCCATTATTTCTGAAATTTCTATTATAGTTACCATTACTATTATTATTATTTCTAAAATTGTTACTAAAATTACTATTTGAATTTATCTGACAACAGTGCCCTTCTTTACAAACATTTTTACTACTACTTGCTTTATTTACACAACTACTTTCCTCTGCAAAACTACTATCTTGAGTTTCTACCACATTTACCCTAGGTACTGATTTCTTATAAATTGCGTTTTTATTTGTTACACTTTTTTGTTTCAAAATGTAAGCTTCATCTAACTTTTTACAATACTTTCTGAGGTCTTCAATCGAGTTTACTTCTACTAATGATAACGGAGTAAAATAATGTGGAAGTATCCTTTCCCTAATTGTTTTCAATTTTGTAAAATCACTAGGATAACGCAAAAGTCTCTTAAATAATGTCTCCATAGCCGCTGTAAAAACTGAAATTGACTCATCTGGTTTTTGATACTTTGCCCTGATGTCATCCCAAGTATGATCATCTACACTAGCAGACAAAAATTCTTTCTTTAATAATCCTATTAACTCTGACCAATTATTAACTGAACTTTTAACTGACAAAAACCAAGAGAGCGCCGGCTCTTTAAATAAGTCATAAGCTGTTTTAAATAAAATTTCATCTGAGACGTTTCTACAAACTTTTAAATAATCTACTTTTTCAATGAACGAAAGTACGTCTCCAGTACCGTCAAAAGAAACACCCCATTTATAAACAGGTACAGGCTTTATAAAGTCCGGGTCTGATCTAGCCGAAGTATTAGCTGCTGCATGAAACGTTGTGTCATTTAAAGAAATTCTTGTCATATTAGTTTCATTGACCTTATTCTCATGCGCAGTATGAGCCTCAATCAAATCCGCCTCTAATTCTAAACAAGTGGCTTTAGAAATCTGTAAAAATTTTGTCCTATCTGCTTCTTTATCCTTTACTTCCGGAAACCTATTTAAACGCTTATTTATGTGCGCTAGATTTGACTTTATACGAATGAGTTGAGAAATTGAGTACTCAAACTCCTCAAGTTCTTTAACTAAAGTTTTTACAATATCAATATTATCATTAATAGCTTTTACCTCATTATTGAAATTAAACTCCGGATCGACATATTTATTGTCCTCCGTTTCCCTTGCTATAGCTCTACTCAATGTTTTAATTTTCGCATTTCTATCATTCCTAGCCGTTAAAGACCTAATACGCAATTCATAATTTATTTGCTCTACCGTCAAATATCTAAGATCCATTTTATTTAAATCTTCCATGATTAAAATTTTAATTTATTACTAAAATTTACTATCAAAAATCTGTCAAAATCTGTCAAAAATCTTTCGCAATCTCTCTTTAAATAGTCAATATTCTTTCTAAAAATATTCACTCTCAAAAATCTTTTGAAAATCTTTCAGAAATCTTTCAAAAATCTCTCGCAATCTCACTCAAAATTTGCAATATTTTTTCAAAAATACTTGCCCTGTCCGCCACTCTTTTTTAGATTCGGATCGGAACCAAAAACTCCACGATTTATTCTCGCGTACTACTACACCTTTTTTGTTCACCCTGTATATTTCAGAATTTCACAAACTCAAAAAATCTCTCATCTTTCATCAAACTTTAATCCATTCTATATATTTTAGAATTTCATAACCAAAAACCTCTCAACTTTATTTTCTCCTATATATTTTAGAACTAAAATAACTCACTGGCCAAACTTTTCTCTCTTTATTTTACTCTATATATTTCAGAATTAAAATAATCAAAACTATGCACCAAAATGTTTGCTTTTCAAAAAAAATTCTCTCTAACTTTTATTTTTACCCTGTATATTTCAGAATCAAAAATAACCAAAAACTGTACCACTGCGTCCCATACTTTTTTTATTACGATCCTATATATTTTAGAATTCGAATAAAACTCAAAACTTTACCCTTTTGGTACTCTCAACCTATCCGTGGTTTCTTTTCTCCCTGTATACACCAAACTATTTTTTAAACATTGCACACCTATTGTTTAAATCAAATCAACAACCATATCCAGTTTTGTCTAAATATCTTAAAAATATCTTAAAAATATCTCAAAAAAAATTTTTTTTTTTTTTTTTTTTTACTTTATATTTTTTTCACAAACTTCAAAAATTTAAAAGTTAAACTAGCTTAATCCCACGTTATTTGGGCGCCATTGTGTACCGCGTTTTCCTGTCTAGAATAAGTAAAAACTAAAAAATTATCAGGCGCTGCCCTGGTTACTTATTATAGAAAAGAAAATGTACGGTTGCGATCGGCTAACTGGCATCAGTACGGGCACAGGGGTTCATGGATTAAAAATTATGATAATAAGCTTAGTTTAACACCTTGGGCGCCAGAATCTTGTAAACATACATGTGCTTGGCAGTTTATGTGTTAAGATTCAAACACATAAAAAATAATGTACTAGAATATTAATTATCTTTTACAGCATGTATAAACCTGAAAAATAACTATGATTTGAATAGATTTGTATATCTTGTGTTGATTATAATTTAAACAAAAACTCAAATATGTGCTGTTACAATGTTTATTTAAAATGACAAGTAGACAACTTTAATTAATCATATTAATTAAAATAAAATTATAAATTACCAAAAGTATGGTGAAAAGACCCCATTGCGAAATATAAAAAAAAATGTGGTGAACTACCCTATTGCAAAAATGTTAAAATATGTATACCAAAATTATTATGGTGAATAACCTACATAAAAACAGTAATATAAGGTATGTGTTAATAAGTGAAAAATAGTAATCTAGGCGTACTGCCCAAAGTTGCAACTTTGTTTACAAACCAACCTAGAATATTCATAATAAAATAGAGCACCTTAATAAATATTAAAATTTGAGAACTTGGATATTTTACCAAAAATAAATATAGTAAACCGCATTTTTATTATTTACACTAAAACTATAAAAACCTGTTAATTAAAGTTGTCCCTGGAACGACCAAATACGTTGTCCCGCTCCCTGATGATGTACGTCACTGTGCAGAACATTTCCTTGTCCTTGCCTTGAGAACTCCTTACAAATTTGAACACGTTTGAAACTCAAACGCTTGAGGATCCATTGAAACGTTTGTAAACCTCTTGGCTTAAAAACGGTACTGCAATTTACTGAACATCTTGAAAAATCTTGAAAACTCTTGAAAACTAATGTGGAAAATTGAAGAACACCTCAATGAAAATTGAAGTTAAAGTTGAAATGGAAAGCTTCGCCATCGATACTCGTAAAATTTGAGATAACGGTAACGTTGTAAAATATAAAAGCTTCACCAACAATATTCATAAAATTTGGGATAGAGGTATCGTCAAAACATTCGAAGAACGTTAGAACAGAAATGGAAAAGCTTCACCAACAATCTAGAAAGAAAGAACAGCGACTTTAGAACTCAGCCATCGATATGAAAAATCGAAATCCGTAATTAGATTTAAAATAAACTTACCCAGTCCAAAACTGAATTAATTGGAGCAGTAAGTGCTGAATACTAGAATACTCTGCAGCCTGAAGCCTTCATCTGTACGCCTCTAATGAAAATAAAGAAAACAACGTGTTAAACACTTGTAACTTAGGTAACCAAAAAGCGACTTACTTTGAAAGATGAATATTGTGGAATTTCCATTAAAACTGCTTGAACTAATTACGTAGGATTATACTACACTTCATTACAAACTTATTGCAACATTTTTACACAAACATAAACCACGGATGGTTTCACAAAAATCAGATTCTGATTTTACGACCTGAACGCCATTGCTTGTCGTTTTGAAAAAGAACGCCACTCCCTTCAACTCCGGCAAGGTACAAAACTCCCCCCGTGGCGAAACTTGGAACTACGAACAACAAATCGATTTTGAGGGTAGGCAACACAAAAAACATCTATTCATAATCCCCATAATACTTGAAAATAAAGAAAAAGAATACTCTAAATAAGTTTAAAATGCCTAGCCATACATCTAACAATCGTTTCATATGGTTTAAGAAATGATACGACGAAAATAAACCAACTTGAAGTCATCAGCTGACCATGCAATGCATACTGTATACCTGAATGCGGGTAGAAGTAAAACTAACCTCAAAATTAGGTAAACAATCTTTGATAATGATTTTATCCGACTTCCAGAAGCTTTAGCTGTGATTAAAAAGGTAAGACTAGCTGAAAAACATCAGTAGCTAACTCAAGTACTGAATGTAGTAGATTACTAGACGTTTGTTATTATATTTTAGGCTATCAAAAGTAAACACCAAAAATAAGACAAATTCTGTAATAAAAGAAAAATGACCCAGCAAATGGAATCAAGGACCATCGCAAGACTTCCACAAGACCATACAATAAGTCTGTACTCAATCTTATATGTGCAAATAGAAAGAAATACTAACTTCTGAAAAAATGGTAACATCGTATGATTACGTGACACAGATCAGGTAATCTTTAAAAACAGTGGCAGTCATAACTGCTACAATATTTGACCAGTTTTTTTATCAATTTAGTTAAAAAAAATAAAATATGGGAGGCATAGCGTAGTGGCTAGCGCGTATGCATAGCAAGTCTACTATCGTGAGTTCGATTCTCACTGGCGCCGATTTGCCTTTTTCAGTTAATTAATAATTGAAATTTGGCGAAGGCGATAAGTGAAACGGACACTCCCTAGAAACTGGTTCGAAAGTCAGTATAAGCCGGTGGTTCCCTCTACTACTAGCCCACACAAGTCCTGGACTTAGGGGATGCTTAATTAAGTAGAATAGTACGAGGTTAAACAAACATGTAAAACTGCTCCATCTATTGTTAAATATTTAAACCTGATATCTGTCACTACAATCTGACATAACTTTCAATTTTTGCATTATAATTTGTTAATATGTGCTAAAATTAAATAAAAATCTTTTTTAAGTACTGATTTGATAAAATTAATAAATAACATTAATTGCTTTATTTAAAAATATGTGTTTTGTTACATTGTCAGCAGTTTAAAGCCATACAGTGTTTTATATTTGCAGTCGAAGAAAAAGTATAGTCTACAACACGTATGGAATAGTCATTCGGCGCTCGCGGGACCGTCATACTCGTCTGCCTGCCATACTAGTTATAGAATATACTATTCCACACTGTTTTCAAACTGTGAAATCAATTTTCTTCACCGATAGCAATAATAATTTTATCTATCCTAGTAGGAATAAATTTTATAAACAATTGATATCTGCCACTTGATTTTCCTTGAACTGCAAATATAATAATATAATATAATATAAAATATTATTCAGTAAAGAAACAACTTACCGATGTGTTTACACATTTAAAAAAATATCAAAATGCAACCCACTAGAACTGTCAACTTTCAGTGAATAAATCAATTTATTCATTTGTTTTCAGAAATGGCGATTTCAAAGTCTACTTGTTTTTGCGCGGTTAATTAAGATTCAGCAAAACATTTTAGTTTATTATTGATATAAAAATGTTAAATAATAAGAAAAAATGGGCTAGAAGTAAAAAAAATAATATATAAACCACGGTAGAGAAGACTATTATAGCATCGCACTCTTAAATCTCTAGGACCAAAATACTTATTTTTGTATTAAGAGCGCAAAATGACTGATGAGAGTGGGATTTGCTGATCAGCAAGCAATCACGCGAAAGCAGAAATCACATTCTGCGCTCGTAATACAAACAATTACTGCCTACAATTTAAAATAAATAAATCACAAACCCAAAATTTCAATTTTAAAATCAATTTTAATATTTATAATATTTATAGAACGGTTTCAGAACTATTAATATATTCATAACAACTACATTTTAATACAAATTAATTAAAACACTAAGCTAATTTGAAAATAAAACCCCATGAAAAACAAAAGATGCAATTGTTTTTTTAGCGATTTGATTTAATAAGACAGTAAAAGGAAATGATTTTTGCAATTTAAAATTAAATATATATAATAATTTATTATAATTAGTAACAATCGAATAAAAAATATAGTATAATACACGGGCGGAAGCTTGAATTTTGATTTCATAGGTCTACTAACCTTGGGCTGGCCGGCCCTCGGCTTTTAAAAACCTATTCAATCGAAAAATTTAACTTTTTGCCCTTCTATTATAAATAAAGTTTGACGCAAGGATCTGTGGCTACGGGAAATATGTTTGGAGTGTGTGTGCAAGTGGGAGGCCCGTTGTAAGCACGCACGCCTTACAACGCTCTTGACGGAAAAAGAGAGCTCGAATGATTGCTCCCCTTTCCGTCGGAGACTTTCTTTCGTGCGGAGAACTATAACTATTGCGCGCACTAAAAAATTTAGTGTAAAATCTTACCCTTGCTGTTACTGGTACGTATTTATCACATTTACAAGAGTTTAAATATCACGGTGGTTAAAAAAATATGTAAACTTCAATGTGAAGAGTGTACCTATACAAACAAAGCATTCAATATCTTCACGGTGTGTTTGAATAGCACATTCCTCATTGGTAAATATTTAACTCGATTTTACATTGTTTTAAACACTAAATAAATAAGTTTCTGTAAATACATATACTACTCGCCGAGTAGTACTCGGAATAAGCTCTACTAAACTCCGTGTCTATTCGAGTGGACATAAGAAGAGTTTCCACTCAGATCTAGTTATAAGTGGCTTTTCAAAAACTATGAAAGATCTTTTGAGTGTTTCTACATAGAACCAGTGCTCTTGAATTAGTTCCTGATTTTTTGACATATCCTTTTGTGCCTTTAGTAAATTTGTATCAAAATCCCTCAAGCTTCAAAAAACAATTACAATTATTGTCACGCTCAAGGCGTCCTTAGTTCTATACATAGTTAGGAAAATTATAGTCCGTCCAATTATGCAAGATAGTAGTTTAAAATTCCCGCGATTTTTAAGCTACATCATTGGTTAAAAACTCGTACCTTTTAACATATAAAATATTGTGACATTTTTTGTCTATGACAATGATTGACGATCTTTAAAGCTAATAAAAGAATAGAAAGTTACATAAAAAAATGGTTAAACTTAATACTTACTTTGTATTTTTGGTTTATTCTTTTTGTACTCACACTAAATTAGCATATTCTACAAATTGTACAAACGTAGATTATATTGAACACGAGGAAAACGTCAAATTTTTAGGTTACAATTACAACTTAAGGCGTATCCAGAAAGCCAATCCTGGCATCGCATTCTTATGTACTATGCTTGTTATGCGAGTCTTTGGATAGGCCCTTTTTAGGAAAACAGCACCGACATCTGTTAAATTTTTGATACACTACGATTTATGCACAATTATGCTATTTATGATCTCTGTGGTGTAAAACGGGACTATCTTGAATAACTGGACGGAGTATAATAATGTCTTATATAAATATTAATTATCTTCTATAGAAACTCTTGTCTATTCGAGTGGACATAAGAAAAGTATCTCCTTAAATCTGGCTATGAGTGGCTATTGAAAAACTATGAAAAAACATTATATTTTGAGAAATTTGAGAAGTGATTTCTAAAAAAAAGTAATATTAAGATCCAGTGGCTCAAAAATTTGTATATCCGCAGTCATTGCCGTATCAAAAGACTGTGTAAAAGGTGAAGGTTTATAAATACCGATATTGCCAACCTTAGGCGAAACAAACAAATTACATTGTACACTTGAATATAGCGCAGCAAGTTTTTAAAGTAGTGTTGTTTTTTTGTAATTGTTGGTAATATTTTTGGTACTCATTTTGGACTTTTTTATGTGGAAGGGCTCTGGATTTAATCGAAATTAAGAAATACCGTATAACTAAGTATATCAAATGCTATAAAAATAAAAACAATAGTATCAATACTATATTCTTGGAAACAAGTACTAATTGAACAAATTATTAACAGAGAGACTAGAGAGACACCTTAAAGCACATCCACATAAGAAGCATAATACATAACATAATATGTTATAACATAATATGTTATAACATAATATGTTATAACATATTATGATGCAGTGATCAAAAGTCCAATAACAACAGTCGGTTTAATTAAAAAATGGCGGGAGAGCCTAGAAGTGGCAAACACTAGTTTTAACCAGGTTGCCAAGTTTATCCTCGTATATAATTCAAACAGATATAAAAATAAAATAATCGATAAAGAACTTAAAGAATTGTATAGAAAATTTTAAGTTAAACAATAAAACTCAAATAAAAATTAAAAAAAAAACCTAAATAACACTACAAAATAAAAATAAAAAGGTTCGTCATAGATACAGTACAACATTGCAATGCATTGAAACGTTAACGAGATTACTACTTTACCCTTAGTTTGTAGTTCCGAGTTGTGGCGCTGCAATCGACTATTTTTATACATTGCGGACATAGGAACTAAACCTACTGTTGTTATTTGATATTGGCCGTGATTGGCTTGATGTGCCGTAATGTATCTTGTGCGCAGGCTTTTAACGTTCACACAGGGCCGCAACCAGAAAAAAATCTATGGGGGGCTCAGCCCCCAGGCACCCTAAAAAAAGAGCTTTGTCCTTAACGGTTTCAACCAAAATTGGCAGAAAATAAATTGGCGCCCCAAAAATTGCCTTCTGAAAAAAAGTTTTGTCCCTGGCGGTTTCAACCAAACTTGGCGCTCCTGCAGAAAGGAAAATGGCGCCCCAAAAATTGCCTTCTGAAAAAAGTCCCTGAAGGTTTCTACCGATCTTGGCGCCCCAACGATCTCCTTTAAGAAAAAAAGCTTTGACCCTGACGGTTTCTACTACCAAACTTGCCGCCCCTGCAAAAAAAATGGCGCCCAAAGTTAGGTGACTTAAAAAATATCAGGGAGGGGCTTAGCGCAAGGGGGGGCTAAACCAAGGCCAGGGGGGGCTAAAAACCAAGGCCAGAGGGGGCTTAGCCCCCCTTGCCCCCTCCTAGTTACGGCCCTGAGTTCGAATAAGAGTCTGTGGATGTTCCCGTATTCGTTGTTGCGGTGGTGAGGTAGAAAATGTAATAAAACGTATAAACAAGTCCCTAGAACTGAGGTTTCTGAAAGAGTGACTATACTGACGTTGAATGTCAAATGGATTCAGGAACCCTACATAAAACGTTTTATTTAAAAAAAAATACTTCTTAAAGACGATGGAAGTAAAAAGCTATTAGCACAAGAAAGACAAGATTTCAAGATTTAAAAGCTTAACTCAAGAATAAACATCTTAAATAATAACTTAACCAGTAAGAAAAACTGTTTCCTTTGACTGTAATAGAATGTAGGCAAATATAGGCACACTTTTTTAAGCAGAAAGGCTTCATTCCATATCAAGAGTTATAATAAGCATATATGGTGAAATATCTTATCTAGATATATATCTATAATAATAAACTTTAGATAAATTAATAAAATAGTATATTATGCCCCTAAAATACAAACTAAGTCCTTAGTGTTCAAGACTAAAGCTTTTTTGCTGAAATGTGGCAAAAAATCAGTCGGGAACTTTAAAGACCGTTCGAATAAAAAATTCGAGCCCCGAAAGCTAGTAACTTTAACTATCAGTTAAAAATAAAGTTTAAAAATAGTTTTTTCATACGACCTAGTTAGTAGGTAGTGCGTAGTTTCCATTCGTTGCTTATGACAACGGATGGAAAGTGACGATCAGCTGATTTTACATTCCCGTTGTCAGAAAATTAGTAAAAGATAAACACACAACCTCAAATTGACAAACTAATTTTTAGATAATTTTTGCGTTTTGTTGATGTTTATGGGTTAGGTTGCAGGAAAAAAGTATACTCACCTCGACGCAAACCATTTCAGTGCACTTCGAGTGCAAAACCTACTCTCGTGCACTAAAAACTAGGTTCGCGTACTCGGTAAGTAATATACTATTACATAGCTGTCAGTTTGACAAATTGGAAAATTTTAGTAGGTAGTTGTTTTGAATTTTGTTATTGCTGACCATCGTCAATAACTCTCAATAATAAATGAGCTCTCATTTTATTAACCTACTTCCAAAAAGCAGCAGTTTATCAATTCGACGTGTGACTTTGTTTTTGGTTCTCGAGGTAAACAAACAAACATTGAATTATCAAATACACTTCGCGTCAAAATTAACACACCACTAAACTGTTAACACATTATCAAAGTCGATTTTCTTGCGAACCGTTAACCTGATTTTGATGTTTTTTTTTTTAATGTAGTTGTATCCCTAAGTAGGAAAGATGGGGGCGGATGTGGACAATTTATTTCAAAACGCACCATTTTTCTTAAGTTCCATAAAAAAAATAAGTGAGATAAATTTGATACGAAACAAAGGGTTAATAATAATATATAATAAAAACCACAACTAAAAAAATATTCCAAAATATTTATTAAGAGCATTAAAAAAAAGGTACATTCGTCCACAACTACCCCAAATGTATGCATGTGGATACATCAAAGGTATTGTTTATACAAATAATAGTCACAGTTGTAACGAACACAAAACGTTTATAAACTATTATCTGAATCTAAACTATAATTATAAAAACTTATTAATGTATGTAAGTTATAAGTATATAATATAACTTATATAAAGTTATAGTTATACTTCTTTAAACAGATAGAAAATTTAGTCATTGCAGAAGTTCCAGCTGTCCCTTTTAACTTCAATGGTTTGGATAACTTTAAAATTAAATCTCTTCCTAATAATACTTTTAATAATAATTAACTCGGTATTAAATGAAATACAAACTTAAAGATCAATCACAGTGCGATAGAAGGAAGGTTTTTGTTTGACTTTACTATCGCGAGCATGTAAAAGTGCACGGCCAATTTGTATCCATTTTTACTGGCCTTTTTGAAATGTTAAAAAAGTAAAGTTGACTTAACTTACTTGTCATTTAAAAAAAAGAAAATAAATGTAAGTCAATATGCCTCAGCATTTAACTTTGGCTCAAAAATACTAAGCTGTGACAAATCTTGACAAAAATTGGTACTTATCGCAATAGCCATAGTTTTGGGCGTCATAAAATCATGTATTTTTAAAATTAAACTGGAAAACCGGATTGAAAGGCCTTAGAGAGAATAAGTTCGGGTTTTAACAGCACAGGAAGATGAGGCTCTTGTGGAATTACTGCCAGGCTTTTTGCAGTAGAGGCCCGATTAGCTACAGATTTTGCTGTGGGTTGTATACAGCCAGACAAAGGATTCGTGCATAGGGTTAAAAAGTTGCGTTGCCGTTAGAAAGCCAAATTTGACTGACCAACACAAAATAGCCGAGTCAGATTTTCGGAGGAATTTTTAAATATGGACCAGGAGTTCTGGAATACTGTTGTATTTTTGGAAAAAAAAATATGGAAAAGTTACCGTAATGCTAAAGTTCGAGTTTATAGACCGGCCAATAGTTTAAGGAAAGGTACACATTGAAAAATATGGCTAGGGCCCCCGATATTCCGTGAATGTTTAGGCCTGGATTAGTTCCTCAGGTGCTGGAATTCTGCACTGAATTGTCTGGTACCTAGACGGCGATCAATACTGCAGAATTATGGACAAGACAATGTTGCCATCAGTAATATCTGTTTTCCGGAAATTTTCGTTTTTCAGTCTGAAATGAGGCATCTGAAGAGTACCATTTTTAAAAATGAATTTCCCCAATGCGGACACCCTTGCCAAAATTTGGTGATGTTTAAGGAGCTTCTGTTGAATATTGAATACTATGGTCTGTTTCTTTAAGCAAGATAGTAAATGAAAAATCGCACAGTAAATATTTTTACAACAGGTTTGAATAGTATATGTTTGTGTATAGAATATACGTATGTTTTATAAAATAAACTACGCAGTATATTCGTACATCCAATATTCGAATCTGTTTAGAAAATATTTACTGTGCCATTTTTAATTTACCATCTTGCTTGAAAAAGTAAATAGTTGTATGATTAATTACTAAGTAAAACTTTTATTAAATAAAGTAAAACTTATATAGACTAACCTTAAAAAAATAAAGTTGTTAAGTAACTTTGCCTTTTTTTACTTATTTTTACTAATTGTTGTATAAAAAAAGCATAAAATGTTTTTATGGTCTGTTTCATCAAGCAAGAGAGTAAATTAAAAATCGCACAGTAAATATTTTTACAACAGGTTTGAATAGTATATATTTGTGTATAGAGTATAGTTACGTTTTATTGTTTCATTCAAATATAATATCTTTGGGGATATCTTTTTAGGGTTGGTATTAAAACACAAATTTATTTTCTGTTCTATTTTATTCTATTCTATTTCATTCGAACAGTTGGTCAGATCACGACATAAAAAAAAACATCACATGGGAAAGACTAATCAGTTTATTTCAGTTTATTTCAGTTTAGAGTCGTTCAAGGACCTTTGTCGAAAGGTATTTTATAATCTATCTTATATATGATGCTTCTCCCAAGTTAAAATATGTTAAAATTTTTCTAAATTATTAAAAACACTGTCCACATTAAATTAAATACACCAATAAAATAAATCAAATCCTGTGCATATCAATTATAGCAAAATTGTTGGTGGTCAGCCATATTGGCTCCACCTAAACGGTCTTTCTACGGAAAAAAACTTAGCAGAGACTATCAACTTTATTTTCTCTAATTCACTAAAATATATTATTCCGGTGACCATTGTGTTAAAATTTTACTGGTGCGGTAATTTTGACACGAAGTGTATAAGCTGTCACTTAACACGTTCGTGACGTAGCTGATTTGGGATGTGTTAACGTACAGCCCTATTTTTTTTAGTTTAATATGTGAATATTTGCTGTATTTGTGATCAATAAACTAAATTAAAAAATAAACTATGTAAACTATAAACTATGTGCCACAGGTCATGTACCACCTTTACTTAACTTGTTTTCCATTCAGACGTCTCTTTTTTAAATAGGAATATTGAATCGCAACGTATACCACATGTGCGGGCGCAGGCTTCTTTGTACTTCTCAAGACACGGAGGTTCAAAAGAGCTATTCGCTCGGCAGGTACCCCACGGTATTCCAAGCGGAAGTCTTTGCGATACAGGAAGCGGCAAGATGCGAAGAGGTTCTAGGGAGTAACGGATCAGATGTATACATCTGCTCCGACAGCCAAGCAGCCCTCAAGGCTCTCAGTGCACCCGGTACAAGATCCAGGAATGCAGGAATGCATAGAAGCCCTGGAGGAGCTAGCGAGGAACAAAAGAGTTCACCTTGTATGGGTCCCTGGACACAGCGGGATACCAGGCAACGAGAAGGCAGACGAACTTGCCAGGCTCGAAGCCGAGACTCCGTGCATGGGACCCGAACCCATGCTTGGTATTACAAGGAAACAAGTCACATCAGCCCTCAACACGTGGGCTGGAGAAAAACTAAGAGAAAGCTGGTCAACGGTCACGAACTTCAGACAGGCAAAGGACTTCCTTTTCGGTCCAAGCAAGTCAAAAACCGCGTGGCTACTAGGAAGAAGCCGAGCCACGATCAGCCAACTCACAGGGATCCTCACGGGTCACTGTGGACTAGGAAGGCACCTGTTCAAGATGAAGGTCGGTAACGACCCAGTCTGTTCGGGTTGCGGGATAGACGAAGAATCGCCCTTCCATTTCCTAGGACAATGCGATCGGTTCGGCAGAATACGACAGGAGATCTTCGGAGTGGCAACTCTCCGAAGAGAGGAGTTGCGTACCCTTGCCTGGACAGATATCGCGACCTTTATAAGGAGGTCCGGCAGGTTTAGGCAGGGAGTAGGGTAGATGTGTGGCTGGGACAGCTCGGGACTGGCAAAAAGGGCCATAATGGCCTAGTTGCCTGGCTTGTAGCCTCCCCAACCTTACTACTACTACTACTACTATACCACATGTGCACTGATAAAAAGGATTTATTTGGATATGGCGAATTAAATTATTTGGGTATGAGTAACAAATTTTATTTGGGTCAAATAAATATTTAGTTCATGTAAACAAATATTTAAATTTCAAAATGATTTATTAATGGGAACAAAATAGTTTATTTGACAGAAATAAAATTTATTTGTCACAACCAAATAATTCAGTTGGACATATCCAACCAAATATTTTGTTGACACAAATAAACTGTTTTATCAGTGTGGTACACGACGGCTGCTGGGGTCAGCCGTGGTACACAACTTCACGAACATGTTAATAAGGTAAAAATAAAATAAGAAAAAAATTACCATAAAATATTGAATTCCCGTTTTCCTGTAAGTTTTTTTTTACACTGCACATTAGAACATCATTAAAAAAGAAATAAATAATTCCTAAAAAAGATTTTTTTTTACTATTGAACCGGTAACGCTGTACCTGCAAGATTAACACTGGTCGTAAATCAAGATGAATCAAGAACATAGTTATCACATTATCACATTAAATTCAGAAAGACAAATTCATTGAAAACGTATCTGCAGATATATACATGTATATTATACAATGTATAATGTACCTCATCAGAGTGGCATAAAACCAGAAATCTTTAATTTTTTGGAAATAAAACATCTGCCCTGAAAAAATCTTACCAGTTCCTTAAAATTTGTGTTTTTTTATCTGGTAACCACCAAAAAGTTGTGCTGTTGCCCTTACCAGATTTCTGGTTGTAACAAAAATAGTTTGAAATATTTAATTTCTGTTCGTTCAAGTATTACGTAATGTATCGGGGAGGGGGCGTTAGTATCAGCGTTACATCATTACATCAGCGATAACCCTTACCTCCCGAGACTGAACTAATGATAATTTTCCATTTAATTTTGTTTTTTTATATTTGCTATGCCTAAAAATAAGAAAAAAAAATTAAAAATAACAAATAAACCATTTTTTTTTTAGTTTTTGCTCCAGTTTTTGTTTCCTTCGAATTTCAGGAGAGCTGTATTATGATTAGACATCGGATTTTAGGGATAATGCATAGCCGGGTACAATAAAATAACAAATTCATATTAATTTTATTAAAATGTTTAATATGTTGCCAAACTATTACATTACCAAAGAAAATTATATAAATATTATGAAAATCCCGTAACGTTTTATTTAAATAAAAGAAAATTAAAAAAAAATAACAATTCTGAAAATTACGATTTCGTTGAGCTCTTTAATAATCCTAATTTAATTTTATAGTATTGTGGCATGGTGGCTGGGTATTACTTTTACCAAGTTAAAAAAAAATCTGCATGGCTAATCGTTTTTTATTCGCAATAAAAGGTCACGTGACTTTTATAACTTGTGATTAATAAGAATTTTCTATTTTTTTACTTACTTTAAAAATTAAATTGTTCTTGCTCCTGATCTCCTTTATGGGTTTTTGTATTCACACGTCTTAAAATACTAGTTTAAAAAAGAAAATATTGCCGTTGAAGTCTAGTTCTGGATAATCTTCAATCCACGATTTAACCTTAGTAAGAAATGGTTTTACGAATATTTTATTAAGGGATTTAACTAATGAAATGAATGGTAACAAATGAATATTAAATTAGGCCCAATAGGTATATTAAAAACGAAAAAGGTAGAGCAAAAAAAAGAAATTAATTCGCATTGTCAAACGATATGACTCAGTTTACTTGCAATAAAAACCTTGTTTCTGCATGCGCGTGATTCTAACCAATAAAATAACGTACATGGTACACGGTTGATCTTACATCTCACTTATTTCGTCGCACGCATACGGAAACAAATTTAGAGCTTTTAGATCTCTTCAGAGTACATGTTTATAACGAGTTTTCACCTTCCAGTCACCTCTTTACAAACGTCGGTATACCGACGGTATACAAACTATAGTTTGGACTTTTCGATAATCACAACTTTTTTTAGTCTAAAATTACTTCTATTCCCTCGACAAAAAAGAGGCTCCCCATCATCGATTGCTACGCCCTGGTGCCAATGTATTGCTTTTATTGGCAGCTACATTTTTCATGTACCTAATTAAGCAATATCATGTTTTAATTGTATACAATTTATAATCCCTTGCTAAGTTATGGATAATTATAGAAATTTTCACTTTTTAAAGCATTAATTTTTATAATTAGACCTTTCAAAAATGTTCTTATTTTTTTTAATTGGCTTCATTCTTGTTTGCAGGACCTACTTAAAAATAAGTAGAGAACCAGAGGAGTAGAGCCTCTACCGTAGAGGCGATTACTCCATCTCACTCACTTTTGAACGAGTTAAGGTATCGACTTCAAATGTCAACTCAACATTTATTGAGGTTTTCAGCTCTAAAATGTGTACAGGGGGAATGAGGGGTCTTGTGGTACATCATTTTAAAGCCTATTTGACTGTATATATTTTTAGTTTTTTACTCACTTTTTTGGGCCTTAAATAGGATTGAAAAAAAGTATTTTCGTCAAAATTTCTTTAAAGAAATTAAAAAATATTCATTTTATGATGTAAAAACGTAAATTATACTATAGCTTATCATTTTTATTAATATAAATAAAATTATATTAAAAATAATTTTTTAAAGTTAAAACGCTTCTATTAATTACATGTTATGTATAGCTAAAAAGTTGAAAACAAGATTTTTAAAAGAAAGGTTTTGGAATTTTTGATCTTTAAAGAACGTCTTCAAAGCTCTTTTTAACACTTTAACTGCCGTCTTTTAGACGCACAACGGCCCCTCGCTGTGCGCCGTGTGCGTCGACTTGCAGCACATTAAAATATTGTGTAGCTTTTATATGCATGCCTATATTATATATTGTTAATTTCTATATATAGTTTTCAAGCACTGGCATAGTAGGTACTTCATGGCTGACAATTTTACTTTTGTTTGGCTTGGGATTTTTTTTTATAATATAATTATATAATATCATTTTATGACATTTTTAGTGGATGTTTTGCATAAAACATTAATAAATTGACAAACAAGCTTTTTAATGAAAAAAAAAATTACTGCCGGAATGGCAAAATCTGGTTTTTGAAAATTGATATAAATATATTGTATTGTAATTATTTTTTTAGTTTTTAGGTATTTTTTGAGGCCTTAAATAGGATCGAAAAAAAGTATTTTCGTCAAAATTTCTTTAAAAAAATGATTAATTTTATGCTGTAATAACGTAAATTATTCTATAGTTAATAATTTTTATTGATATAAATAAATAAACAAGTTTTTAAAGTTAAAACTTTTCTATTAATTACATTACTATAACTAAAAGGTAGGAAATAAGTTTTTTAAAACAAAAGTTTTGGAATTTTTTATCTTTAAAAAACGTTTTCAAAACTCTTTTTTAAAAAATCTAGTTTTTGAAAAGTTATATAAATATCTTGTTTTCTACTAGTTATTAGTAGGTATTAGTTAATAGAAGGGTTTTATCTCTAAACTTTTGTTTTAATATAATTTTATTTTCAAGTTTTTAGTTATGTTTTGATAATATGTAAATCATATTGGGGTTGAAATAAAGATTTCATACAAAATTGTATTGCCAACGGAGATAAGCATGCGTACCAAATTTTAGCTTTCTAAGTTTTTTCTAAGTAGGTAAACAGAGAGGAGGTTTATTGTGCGAGCTATTTGGGGGGGGGGGGGGGGGGTTATTTTATATAAAATTTTATTGTCACTTAAGATAAGTATGTGTTCCGAATTTTAGCTCGTTAGGTTTATTCTAAGTGGGTGAAACAGAGAGGGCCATGCAGTCTGTTTTTTTTATGAAGTATTTAATTATCACGGGATAGCTAACCCAATTTTAGTTTTAAATTATCTTACGTGGGTAAAAAAGGGTTTCTTTTAATTTTAGGGTGCAGGGGGGTTGAGGGTAAATTTTATATAAAATTGTATGGTCATATGAGATGAGCATTGTATATTGTACATTGTACAGTTGGACCCACAAAAAATGCAAGTTTTAAATATGCCAAAATGTAAATTTTATGAATTATTTTATAGTTTAAATAAGATTTAAAAAAAGAGGTTAGAATAATTTGACATATTGTCGGTTTTTCTTTAAGTTTATTAGTAGTCTCTATTAAGTTATTACAGATAATGCGTGAATGCTAATAATGTTAAATAACAGTAACTGGTGAAATAGAAAACTAGCAAATATAGAGGTTCCAGATCTGCAGAAGCAATAAGTCTCCCCAAGATGGTTATTTATTTTATTCTTTTTTAAAATTTAATGGAGAGCCCCTAGAACAAGCTCGAAGCAAATTTGAGGCTCTCCATAAATCTGTATACCAAATAAATAAATGTCGAATAATAAAATATTACAAAAATATATATACTTAATAAATAATAAACTGAAAAAAACATTTAGAATATTTAATCACATAAAAAATTTAAACAATATTTAGTAAATCTTATAGGAAATAAAACTTTGAACTCCTTAGTAATGAAATATAATTTATAAAAATTAAAAAGTACAATCTTGGAATTATCGATGCTACGGCGGGAGGTGGTTTTCGACCCAAGAAAATTTGTATCGTTTATAGCCTGCACCGCGTCTCGTAAATAATTAAGTGAATGTTCACTTCTTTCTTCCCGAGCTTGCACGCCTTTTAACCGTTTCCTCCTCTATCCATTTTTTCTTCAATCTCAACAAAACTCTACGAAACATTAAACTTTGCCAAGTCCACTTGCTCACATCCTGCTTCCAATAACCTAATATCATAAGCTTTCTTAACCTCATTTAATTGATGCATTTTTAATTATGTACTTAATTAAATGAATTAAATTAAATCTTTTTTATAATAATTATAAATAATTTTGAAAACTATTGTCAACATTGACAACTGCATTGTTTGTAAACAATTATTCAATTTACACAACTAGATTTTCTATCTTGTTTTTTTTTCGGATCCAACTGTACCAAGTTTCAGCTCACCAAATTTATTCTACGTGGGTAAAACAGAGAAGTCTGTCCAAGTTTAACTTCGCTAGCGCGTAAAAAATCTAAAAGCTCAAATATCAAATTTATAATACACTATTTTGGGCACAGCCTAATGTAGATATGTTAACATGTTTTCTCAAAGAGACGTGTGGACATGCATCAAATTCATTGACAACTTGAATAGGAAAAAGAAATAGTGAAATTTCATTAAATTATAGATGTCCATAGTAGGTGCCATGTCTGACAAAAAATCTTTTACGTCAAAAAGCCATAAAGTGTACTTAACATTTTCTTCACAGCACGCATGAGCTAGAAGAGTATAATACGGTAGTTTAGAATTTTATAAAATCGTCGAAAAACTCTGGGATACAAATTTCCGCCTATCCTTTCTTCCGTCGGTCCGTCTATCCGTCTGTCACGCTATCCGTCCATCCGATGTCAGGTTCTTTTTTTGTAAGCAGTAAACTCAAGAACGAACTATTCGATCGACTCGAAATTTTTAGGAAAGTTCAAGTTTTATGAAAGGAAGATCCACATTGTTTAAGAAAAATAATTTTTTCAAAAACCTAAAAAAGTGTGATAAAGCTAAAGGAAAACTCGTCTGACGCATTTTTTTAGAAAAAATTACTTCTACCAATTTTGAAAAATCCATTTAAAAACAAAAAAATCTATAGGGTCGAAAATTGACTAGAAAATACCATTACATACTATACGAAACTTTTTAATAATCACAAACAGCCACGTATGGATAAGATTTTGGGTTGCACGCTCGAATCCCATCCTCTGCCCCTGCTTTTGTTTTAGATTTTTTTTTGTATTAACTGTTTTATTTATTTTACGTTTTAAATATTTTTTTTACTACTTAATTAAGTGCTAGGTGCATAATATACTATTAAAGGCCTATTCAGAAGCTTGCATAAGAACATAATACATAAGAATATGCTTCCGTGATTGGCCTACAAGATACATGTAATATCTACTACTAAATTATTTTTTCTGTAATTCTAATTTATTTATTTATTTTTAAGTACGTAGTTAACTTTTTTTAGTACTTACATGAACTATTTTATTTTAGATTTTAAATTATCTTTCCCTGACAAAATTTCTTTAAGTGGTGAAGCTGGAGCTAATGTGGTCTAACTAACATTTTTGGCTAAAATGAGTTACGGCCATATTTCAATACTAGACATTATATATTTATAGTTTAAACACATTTTAGGTCTATAAACCTGTCCAAACCCCTTAATTTAAACGATAACATTTAGGAACCCTACATTATTTTATTTTTTAAATTTGTTAAAAACGGTTTAACTCATTGTATTTTAAATATTTATTTTCCTATTTCTAAATAATATTTGCCAAAAATATATATAAGCGAGCTTTATATAATATAATAAAATTATTTTGGGTGTACCTAAGTATTACGCAACACTTTTTGGGGTATACTAAATAAGCTTGTTTTTTACAAAAAAAAGGGTCGCAATATGAATAATTTTAGCTAAAAACGAGCAAGAAACGTAGTATAGAACATAAAAAGACTCACCAAATAAGATTATAATTAATTTAATGTAATTTTAAAGCTATTTCACACATAAATTTTAGAAATTGATATTTTTGCCAAAAGTAAAAAAGCTAAAGTGGTCTAACTAACATTGTTTCCAACACTCATTACTTCCCAAACAAAACCAACTATTGCAACAATTATGCGTGAAATAGTGTAGTACTACCTTTAAACTATACTATAAAATTATTTTTGGGTGTGTCCAAGTATTACGTAACACTTTTTAGGGTATACTAAATGAGCCTGTTTTTACAAAAAAAAACATTTTTTTGTAAAAAATAGGCTTATTAGGTATACCTCAAAAAGTGTTACGTAATACTTGAACACACCCAAAAATAATTTTATAGTATAATATAAAGGTAGTACTACAGCATTTAATGCATAGTTGTTGCAATAGTTGGTTTTGTTTGGGAAATAACGAGTGTTGGAAACAATGTTAGTTAGACCACTTTAGCTTTTTTACTTTTGGCGAAAATAGCAATTTCTAAAATTTATATATGAAATAGCTTTAAAATGGCATTAAAATAATTAAAATTATATTATATGGTAATGTTTAAGTATTATTTTACACCTACTGTGCCAACTTACCCAAAAAAAATTAAACTTTTGTGTGAAAAGAGACTATGAGTTTTTTCCTAAAAAGTGTCGCGTAATAATTGAAGGCACCCAAAACTAAAGTTATTTTAATGAGATAAGTTTTTTATATTTTATGCTAACATATGCCCAAAAAGTTTTGTTCTAAAGGTAAAAGTGATTAAATTATAAGTCAAAACGCGTTTTCTTCATTTTCTCCATATTTACATTTTGTTAGTTAGACCACTTTAGCTCCAGCTTCACCAAGTGTATTTATATACTTGTACTTAAAACATTTGATTGCAATAAAGAACTATTATTATTATTATTATTATTATTATTATTATTATTATTATTATTATTATTATTATTATTATTATTATTATTATTATTATTATTATTACATGACGACACCTCAAGCCAATCACAGTATCGCATTCTTATGTATTATTCGTTTTATGCGAGGCTGTGGATATGCCCTAACTTGCGTTTGTATTTGGGAAAATACACTATACCATCCACTAAGAATGGTATATAATGGAATACGAAGCATTACATATCTTCACGGCTTGTTTGTTTTTACGTACCTATTAGATGAATTATAGGAATATATAATGTATAAATTATTACTGCAATTAACTATTTTTTAGTGACTATTTATACCTACCTGTATACAGGTAGAGCTCCACCTCTAGAGGTAAATGTTTTCGAAAATATAATTTTATATGTTTTTGATATAAATAAAATGTATTTAAATAAATCTACTTTTTACTCTCTTTTTGGTAAAAACCTAGTTTGGGTTCAAAACATTTTAGATACTTAATATTTGTGCACCGAAAAAAATCGGAATCTATTAATCAAGAAAGCCGTGTACGCATTTTGGTTTTGGTGCAAAGCGACTTTTTATTGGGAACGACGCACTATGTCGCCAAATGAAAAAAATATTTTTTAATTTCGTTTGCCTATTTATGGATACTTTTTTTCCGTTGGTAACATTGTGCGACCTGTCCAAAAATGAATTTTATGAAACGCAAACAGCAAAAATAATATTCATTACAAAAAATTCTTCGTGCTGTCGGAAAAGGTTAATAAATTTAATTTTAATTCGCTTCAAGAGTGTAGAAAAAAGGGATTAATTGAGTCTTATTAATCTTTAACTATTTTAGCCTTGGTAGTAGTTAGATGGTGGGGAATAATATCAAAAATAAAGTCGGTAGGCTTAAGATTATTGAGATTTCTTACTGCTGATTTTTACTTTCCGACCGCTGCCATGGCAACGGGTGGAAAATGAGAATTGTCTACTAACTAGGTCATAGGAAAAAAATATTTTCATAGTACCCGATTTTGTCCACTGGTGTGGTGCAAACCGCGTTCTATGTAAATAAACGAGGGGCTGACCGCGTCTGAAATTTGTAAAAAAGAGTTCCTTTTTGCAAAGAGTTCCTCAGAGTTCCTCAGAGTTCCTTCGGAGTTCCTCAGAGTTCCTCCGGAGTTTTTCCAGAGTTCCTTGGGGTTCCTCCTGTGTTCCTTAAGAGTTCCTCTCTGGAAGGGCAAATAAGCCGTAGAAATTACCGCGCTATGCAAGCAATCCTGCCATTAAGGCACTCTCTTTGTCCCTGGCGGTTTCAACCAAACTTGGCGCCCCTACAAAAAAAAAAAGTTGGCGCCCAAAAAATACCTTCATGAAAAATAGCTTTGTCCCTGACGACAGTTTCTACCAAACTTGGCGCCCCTTCGAAACAAAAATTGGCGCCCCAAAATTACCTTTACTTTACCTTTAAGAATAAATGCTTTGTCCCTGCCGGTTTCTACCAAACTTGGCGCCCTTCAGGAAAAAATACCTCCATGAAAAAAAGCTTTGTCCCTGGAGACGGTTTCTACCAAACTTGGCGTCCCTTCAAAAAAAGTTGGCGCCCATAGGTAGGATGTTTTGATAATCTAGTTTCAAAATAAAAACGTTAATCCGCATGGGTAATAAAGTAATAAATAATAATTGATTGTTTCTGACAGCGTCTGCAAAGTTCCTTTTTGCAAAGAGTTCCTCGGAGTTCCTCTGAGTTCCTTCGGAGTTCCTCTTCGGAGTTCCTCGAGAGTTCCTCAGAGTTCCTCAGAGTTCCTCAGAGTTCCTCCAGAGTTCTTCAGAGTTCTTCGGAGTTCCTCCAGAGTTCCTCCTGAGTTCCTTTGGCTTGTACAAAAGAGTTCCTCGCGGTCAGCCCCTCGTAAATAAGTAATTAACAAAAAAAAACAATATATATATATATATATATATATATATATATATATATATATATATATATATATATATATATTTATATATTTAAGAAATAGGAACACAAAAGTTAGTTAGTTAGTTATAGTTATAAAGTAGGATAAAAATAATATTTATAAGGCCTTAAGGGGGTTATGAACTTCTGCAGAAGTCATCAATTTCATCACAGTCATGCACATGACCCACATTTTATTTAGCCTTCCTTCGACTTTAAAACAACGAACTAATAACTCTTCTCTCTAGAATACGCATACCGTTAATATAAAGTATCGCCAACATGTCGGTTTGTTTGTAAACAAATAGTAGGTATATTCAGCCTGAACAATAACAGTTACCAGTAACTGTTATTGTTGTATCTATTAGAACAAAGCTGTGCGAGTAAGACAGACATATGTATATGTTGGCTACCTTTTTGTCAGTTTTTACAAATGAAATACCTATTCTAGAGAGAGAGTTATTAGTTCGTTGCTTTAAAAACAATAAGCCGTGAAGGTATGTAATGCTACGCATTCCATTATACAGTGCGGTCCAAAAGTCACCCCCCCCCCCTCTTAAATTTTGAACGAGTTGAGATATCGAATTAAAAAAAATTTAGACTCTTAAATAAGACAAAATAAATCAAAAAAAAAAAATGTTTGAAAAAATTTAAAATTAAATAGTTAAATCTGTATGGTCCACTTGGAAAAGAGCATGCATATTTGCTTTGCTTTGTGTCCTTCTGGGGGAGTAAAAATAAAGTATAAACTATTTATTATAAACCAAAAGGAACTATCAACGCAGGGCCTTGAGCCCGGGTCCCGGAGAAGTTTTAAAATTTTTTAGATTTTCGTATAAAATTTTAGCATTTCGGGAGGGGCCCGGCCCCCCACTGGATACCGCCTTGGTAAAAACTATAATAGGTTTAAAAGTAGATAATAGGGGCCCCCCAGAAATTATGCGGCCTAGGGCCCACTGCACTGTTAATCCAGCTCTGCAGATAGCAGCAACTGTTAAAAAAAAATGGGCCAGTACCCAGTTGTATCATACTCATACCCGTTAAGACTCTCCCCTAATAATAGTTGATTTGTGGAAAAAACCGAAAATTGGTGGTTGGAGATAAAGGGTTAAGAAAGCTCTTGAGAAAGTAACATGAAAATTTGTCTTATGTTTTTTCGTGTATAACTACCTATAATGATTTCCTAATTAAATGAATAAATTTTATTAATTTGTAGGTACTGTAGAATTTATTGATGTTTAATAGTAAAAAAGTATTTTATAAAGACAAAACATAAGACCACCTAAGCTAATCCTAACATTAATTCATGAAGAAGCAGTTGTAACAACAAAATACTGATGTATTAAGGAACAAGAAGTAAAGATATGTAATGCTTGGCATGCCATAGTATACTCTTTACTTTGAACTTGTGTTCGTATTCTATTTTTTCTACTGGTTAAAGGGGCCAATGTAACTTTGTCAATAGCAGTGTTTTCAAATAATTACATCAGACTTGAAAACGCTGCAATTTACCTTTTAGAACCAAGCAACGAACTAACAACTCTTCTCTCTAGAATACGCATACCGTTAATATAAAGTATCGCCAACATCTCGGTTTGTTTGTAAACAAATAGGTATATTCAATTAACAGACAGTTAATTTGAAATATGTCTACGTGTACGGTTCTATAGTTTTGTTTATTGTTCGTAATTGTTTATTTACATAATATTTATGTTAAATGTAGTGTTTTAAGTATGCTAAGCTTGAGAAGTCTTGATTAAAGACGAAACGGCGCTAGTGCATAAAAAAACTTAGTGTTTTTATTTAAAGTCCTAGTCCCGATATTTGTTTATTAATTGTATAATCGAATGAAATTAATATAATTTGATAGTAGGTATATTCAGGCCTGAGCAATATCAATTACCAGTAACTGTTATTGTTGTCTCTGTTAGAACAAAGCTGTGCGAGTATAACAGACAAATTTATATGTTGGCTAGGTTTTTTTCAGTTTTTACAAATGAAATGCCTATTCTACTGTTAAAAAAAAATGGGCCAGTACCCAGTTGTATCATACTCATACCCGTTAAGACTCTCCCCTAATAATAGTTGATTTGTGGAAAAAACCGAAAATTGGTGGTTGGAGATAAAGGGTTAAGAAAGCTCTTGAGAAAGTAACATGAAAATTTGTCTTATGTTTTTTCGTGTATAACTACCTATAATGATTTCCTAATTAAATGAATAAATTTTATTAATTTGTAGGTACTGTAGAATTTATTGATGTTTAATAGTAAAAAAGTATTTTATAAAGACAAAACATAAGACCACCTAAGCTAATCCTAACATTAATTCATGAAGAAGCAGTTGTAACAACAAAATACTGATGTATTAAGGAACAAGAAGTAAAGATATGTAATGCTTGGCATGCCATAGTATACTCTTTACTTTGAACTTGTGTTCGTATTCTATTTTTTCTACTGGTTAAAAGGGCCAATGTAACTTTGTCAATAGCAGTGTTTTCAAATAATTACATCAGACTTGAAAACGCTGCAATTTACCTTTTAGAACCAAGCAACGAACTAACAACTCTTCTCTCTAGAATACGCATACCGTTAATATAAAGTATCGCCAACATCTCGGTTTGTTTGTAAACAAATAGGTATATTCAATTAACAGACAGTTAATTTGAAATATGTCTACGTGTACGGTTCTATAGTTTTGTTTATTGTTCGTAATTGTTTATTTACATAATATTTATGTTAAATGTAGTGTTTTAAGTATGCTAAGCTTGAGAAGTCTTGATTAAAGACGAAACGGCGCTAGTGCATAAAAAAACTTAGTGTTTTTATTTAAAGTCCTAGTCCCGATATTTGTTTATTAATTGTATAATCGAATGAAATTAATATAATTTGATAGTAGGTATATTCAGGCCTGAGCAATATCAATTACCAGTAACTGTTATTGTTGTCTCTGTTAGAACAAAGCTGTGCGAGTATAACAGACAAATTTATATGTTGGCTAGGTTTTTTTCAGTTTTTACAAATGAAATGCCTATTCTAGAGAGGAGTTATTAGTTCGTTGGAACCAAGCCACATATAAACAAAAAAATTTAATTTATGATTTGCTTTGTTTTAAAATTGCTATGAATATTTCTATCTTTGAAATCCTGAAAATTGGGCTTTCGGAGTTTTCCTTCTGTTCAATGATTTTTTAAAAATATATTTTTTTTTTAATTGGAAAAATATTTCTATTTATTAAAGTATTGCTTTCCCAGTTTAAAAATTTTCAAAACTTCTGTAAGCTTTTTATTCGTGCAAAAAATTTTAATTTTTTTTGTGTATTTTTGCGTTTTATGACGATTATGTCGATATAAATCAATTTCGAGCAAACAAAAAATTGTCGCTGGGTCGATCGGTCTGTCCAGAAAATCTCGTGGGCACGATAACTTAAATTAAATTAAATTTGGCATACAGGTATGTTACAAAAAGTTTTCGCTCAGGATTGTTTTTGGTGAAGATTGGGGTGCGGCAAGGGGGGGAAATGGGAAAAAATATTTCCTTCGTAACTACAAATATATAGCACACAAATATTTAGCACACGAAATTGAGATTTGATTCAAAATAAATAATAGTTTCATATAAAAAAAAACCGCGGATTAACATCTCGTTGCATATAACTGACAGCTGTTTTACGATTGACATGCCGGTTGCCTACACTGCACTATGGAACGAAGCGGGCCATACGTTGGACATCGTATCTTTCTTGAAAACGGTAGCCGGGATTTTGATAAAATTTGGTATGTAGCTATTTTTAGGTACGAGAAAGCCTTTTAGCTAGGTTTAATTTTTGGCAAAAATCTGGAAATCTGGAAAATCTGGAAATCTTAGAAAAAATTAAATTAATTTTTTTTATATGATTAATTACCATTTAGCGTATAAGAAAGATATTTAACTAAGTAATATGGATAAGTTTTAAAAAATAAAAAATATGGATAAGTTCTGGAAAATGTGTATAACTTGTAAAATTATTATCTTAGCTAATAAGTTTGGCTTTTTTTCTTCAGATTAATCCCACATTCCATTCGTGAGTTATGTGTATAAAAAAAAACTGGTACACTGCCGGAGAAGAAACTTTTCAAAATTCGATAAAAATAGAAGTATGTAATAGTTATTTTTGTATTGAGAGCGAAAAATAACTGATTTCTTCTTGAGCGTGGAATTTGCTGATCGAGGCGTCTAGCCGAGATCAGCAATCCCGCTAAAGCAAAAATCACATTTTGCGCTCGTAGTACAAACAAAATTTTTTCTACGATCTAAAATAAATAAATAAATTTCAGACAGTAAGTTACCTTACAAGGTAGCAGCACTTGAGTACAATTTTCTGCAAATCTGTTGGTGTAAAAGTAAAATCCTAATCACAGTACCTCTCCATAATTCCTTCGTAACTACAAATATATAGCACACAAATATTTAGCACACGAAATTGAGATTTGATTCAAAATAAATAATAGTTTCATATCAAAAAAACCGCGGATCAGCATCTCGTTGCATATAACTGAAAGCTGTTTTACGATTGACATGCCGGTTGCCTACACTGCACTATGGAACGAAGCGGGCCATACGTTGGACATCGTATCTTTCTTGAAAACGGTAGCCGGGATTTTGATAAAATTTGGTATGTAGCTATTTTTAGGTACGAGAAAACCTTTTAGCTAGGTTTCAAAACAAAATCTGGAATTCTGGAAAATCTGGAAATCTTAGAAAAAATTAAATTTATTTTTTTTTATATGATTAATTACCATTTAGCGTATAAGAAAGATATTTAACTAAGTAATATGGATAAGTTTTAAAAAATAAAAAATATGGATAAGTTCTGGAAAATGTGTATAACTTGTAAAATTATTATCTTAGCTAATAAGTTTGGCTTTTTCGAGTGTAGTTAACACATTTACCTATTGAGTTGAAAATTTCTGGAAAAATTCTGAAAAAATTCTGGAAAAATTCTGGAAAAAATCTGGAAATATTCTAGAAAAATTCTGGAAAAATAGTGACAAAAAAAATTATAAAAAAACGTGATAATAAAACAAACTAAATAAAGTAAATAATTTTTATATAGGTACTTTTATCAAAAACCAGTAATTCCCTAGCTTCCTTGAATAATTCCTTTACTTTATTTTCACAAGTAGGTCTCATACTGGAAATTACTGTATCTGAGGCTAACAATAAGCTATGCAAGATATCCTCATTGTTTGCCTCTCTAGACATTTTTCTTGCGTCATTTTTTCTGAATTTTTCCAGAATTTTCCAACTCAATAGTTAGCTAAATGTTTAAATTTTACTTGAAAACGCCAAATTGTTTACTTAAAATTATTAAAGTTATACACATTTTCCAGAATACTTCCAAATTTCGGATTAAGTACTTACGCAAAAATCTTTCTTGTACACTAAATGGTAAGTATTAAAAAGCAATTAAATTTAATTTTTTTAAAGTTTTCCAGATTTACAATTTTATTTTCCAAAAACAAGGTTAAAACAAAAATTTTTTTTCGAAAATTGAAAAAAAGTTGAAAAAAATATATATTTTTTATTTATTTAAATTTTTGTTATCTGGGCCTTTTTTGGCAATTTTGCGAAATTTTAAACTACCGTACTATTCTAAAGCTTAAGCTAAGCTAAGCTAACGTAATTACCAGATAATATTACCCACCGCAAAGAAATTCTGTAAAAGTTTATGTGAAAAGTTATTTTTTTTTATTGTTGTTTAAAACAAAAATTTAAATTAAAGAGGTTCTGGGGTTTTCTGGGGTCTGATTTTTGCATAGGGTTTTTCCTTACTTAGTCCACTATAATGTAGTTACAAAAAATATGCGGGGCTTTGTGGGACTTTAACGAAAAAACAAGAAATGTCGGAAAATTAAAAAAAAAACGATAATACAAAAAATAGTGGATATACAAAATATTTTATTAAATTAAATTGTTATTATTGCGCAATTAATAGAAAAAGATTATATTGTAAGATAACAAAAAAAAAAGACTACAAATTTTCGTAGCATAATTAAGACATCTAATATAAGCCTTAATTTATCTAGGTAACCTTAGTTATAGATGGAAATTTTGTCTCTACTCAATGTGTATGATAATTAACTATAAGAAAACTGAATTTAAACCCTTATTTTTCATTTTTTGGTTTTTACCCGATGTCCAGCCTATGGCCCGGTTCGTTCCATAGTGCACTGTGGGCGCGAAAAAGATCACTTTTCTGCTTGCTGCTATGGTATCGAGCAAAAAAGCAAATCACTAAGAAATAGGTTATTTTGAAGTCTGAAAACTTCATTTGTTTTTGGAGAAATGTTAACTTCTAGATCGTAGAAATTTTTTTTAATCTAGGCTAGTTTTTAAACATTTTAGCTAGAGAGCTGTGAAGAGTATATATAATAAGAAATTAAGTTTTCAAAATTGATATATTAATCAAGAAATTACATATGTCATGCGATAATTAATTAACATAATCCCTGTATGATTAAATATGTATTTTGTTTGTTTTTGCTTTTAAAATATATGTATCCTAAGCAATAGAGTGACCACTGATTATTCAATGAAGTGAAAAAAATAATAGTTATTTATGGTACTAGTGGGTAAAGTAAGATATTGCCCTTGAGAAAATTAACCTGCGAGGCGTCAGCCAAGCAGGTTAATTTTCGTGAGGGCAATATTGGTTTACCCATGAGTGCCATACAAGGTTTTATCCAATATATTCATATTTTTATTAAAAAATTTAATGACATTTACAAGAAAATAATTTGACAAGTGGCAGTTGAGTGGGTAAAATAAATAATTATCCATTCAATAAAGTAAAAGCCACGCGGGGGTTATTATTGAGTTTATCTATTTAAAATTAAGCTGGTAATTGTCTTATTATCTGTATGTATTGGATAAAATATTTTTTTTTCGAAACCCCTATAAAAAATGTACACCTGAATTTCTTCTAGGAGCTGATCGCTTAAGATTTAATTAAAAGCCAAGCTTTACGTCATATCTAAAAAATACAGCCGAAATAAAAAGTTTAAAATAAGAAATATATTTAAAAAAATAGATTTTTGATAATTTTTATTTATATAAAAAAATCAACATTTTTTCAAAAAAAAAAATAGTTTTTTTTTATTTAAAAAAATCTTAAGCATCTTTTATTCTCTGCATTTTTTCATAGAACGTACCGTTTGGTTTTTATATCTTAAAAATATGTTTTGGGTCACCTAGGAGCACCATTTTTAGGACACGATATCGCACAAGAAGGGCTTGGATCAATGGGATTTTTTTTTTAAAACCCTTCTACGATGTCTCACTAGTATTTATTCTCAATATCGAATCGAATTTCATTTGTTTTCATATTTTTTTCAGTGTATGTTTAATTTTTATTACTGATATAGAAAGAGTTTATTTATTTAAGAGATTTTGTAGAATATCTTTGTTTTTATTATCATTCGTTTCTAAATTATTTAAAATCAAAATTGACAAAACTCATTTTTTAATTAAGTAACCTGTTGTAACCTGTTGTGATATTAAATTTTTTTTAAATAATTGAAAATTAGCTTAACGAAATCTACAAATGTTATGTTACCACATAATGGCTCTAAGTACCAGAACATAATATCTATAGAGTTTAAAGTATTATGGCGCACCGTGTAAGTTGTAGTAAAGAAAGTTCATTTTTTTCGATGAAAAGTAGGTATATACATCAACTTTTATTTTTTAATTAATACTTTATTATTAATAGGAGGATCTAGACTAATATTTTACCTAATATACTGAATATTTTGTTAATTATTCTGCATAATTGCCGCCTTCTAATATATTATTAAGTATTAAAATTTTATGATTTCATTCAGTGGTGTCACTCAGGGTTAACTGATTCGGGGTTAACTGGACTTGGTCAAAATCACTTATGTCAATATTAATTAGTGCGGGGTTAATTGGGCCATGTCCAGTTAACCCCGGACCAATTAATCCTGAGATATATCTAATATTTAACATATTATGTTGTCTATTTTTATGTTAGAATTAAATTTCATTTGATTTTAAATCGTTTTTATTCACGATAATTACAATACATTTTTGTAAGTGGACCAGTTAACCCTGACTAGTGGTCTAGCTAACCCTGGCCTATGGGGTTAACTGGTCGAGCGGGGTTAACTGGTTTATCGTTAATACCTTTTTTTATATAAATAATATTTGTCTGAAGTATTAATATGTTCTAACTATAGTAATAATCTATCTTTTGATATAGAAAATATTTGAAAATTGTTTACACGTTTTTTCAAAAACTCGATATGAAAAAAACTGTCCAGTTAACCCCGGCTTCCCCTACTAAGTTAGAACCATTTTGTGGTAATTTTCCAACATAAAATTTGTAGATGGCGTTAAGCTATTTGTAAATTATTTTAAATTTTTTAAATATCACAACAGGTTACAACAGGTTACTTGATTAAAAAATGTCAATTTAGATTTTAAATAATTTAGATACAAATGAAAATAAAAACAAAGATATTTTACAAAATTGCTTAAATAAATAAACTCTTTTAATATCCGTAATAAACATTAGACATATAATAAAAAAAATATAAAAACAAATGAAATTCGATTTATCTCACGAATCCCTCTGCCGATTACACTAGACAACAAATATCAACTTTTTTTTTCCCCGATCGGAAAGTAATTTTTTCCTACTAATTCGAGGGCGTAGAAACTGAATCTGACCTTAGAAAAATTTCAGCACCTAAAATTTTTGAGATATAAGTCCAGGAAATAATGACGTTTTTTTTCCAAAATCTTAAAAAAAAGAGTGGGATTTTGAAAATTTTAGGGTATATTAAAAAAAAATACGAGGAACTCAAAAATATATACGCCAAGGACCTACTGTTAGAGTAAGTACGCGAAAAAAAAAATAAAAAGCTTAAAATGAAAGTGCAGAGTTTACTTAATTGCTCTTTTGTGGCAAAACTATCAAATCTGTATAAAAATTTTAAAAGACTTAATTTGTAGATTATAAAATTCTCTACAAAAATATTTATACAAATATTTTTTTATTTTGCTTAGTTTCTTCGTAAAAAGTAAATAAATGAAAAAGAAACAAAATTAAAGTACACATTGTAAACTTTTTTCCCGAGCCCAAAAAATATGTTTTTCTTATCAATTTAAAGGCGCAGAATCCAAATTTGACCTTAAAAAAATCCAGCACATCTTTTTTTTTTTAATTTTAGTACAGGCAATTATGCCAATTTAAAAATAATTTATAAAACAAAATATTGTGTATTTTTTTTTTGTTTTTTTAATTCTACATCATAAAAATGTTACTTTATTACATAAGAACCATATTACGTAACATTTTTTTAGTTCATTTTTAAACCCTAGTAATGATTTTTGACAATTTTTAGCATGAGTACGTGGCGATAAGCTTGTCCCCTTATGCACCCTTTTTCTTAACCTCCACCCCTACTTAGTTTTGTCACATTATCCATTTTTTTTAATTTTTTTTTTCATAATATCCCTATTTATTCTACCTATGAATTTAAAGTTTACATGTTTTAAGTTGGGTATATTTTAACTAATATTGAGTCTCCGAATCTAAATTTGTCCTTGGAATATTTTTATCTCCCATGATTTTAGAACAAAAGAGGGATAAAATAATGATTTCTTAACATTTTTATCTCATTTTCTCGGAAAACTTAGGTAATTGAAATTTTCTGAGATTCGGTTTCAGCGACCCAAAATTAGTTAAAAAACATATGACTCCAATCAGGGCAAGAAACCGTGTTGCCTAGTGTTATTTTCATATTGACAATAAATACTTGTAAGTTATTGTAGAAGATATTTATGAAAAAATCCCATCGGTGCAAGGAATTTTGTTTTAAAGTTGATCCCAGCCGTGCTCACGTTAAGCTAACGACATAATTTTTAGAAAATTTTGAAGAAATTTAGAGGGCGCGCCCTAAATCTTCTTTTAAGATCAACTCTACCGAGCATACACGGTGTATTTGAAATAGCGTCGGAAAAAAAAACCAGATCATCTTTGTGACCCCAAAAATCGATTCAGAAAGAAAAAAATTGGAAAAAAAAATTAATAAAAAAATCTTTAGAAAACCTTAAATCCAGCCTACAGACGACGCATCTGTAAGCTTTATCATCGCGCTTCAAATTTGCAAAATGCAAGGTTGTCAGATTTTGTCGATTCCGTATTTACTGTTTGACAAAATAACTTTTATCGTCTTTTAATCATCATAGAATTTTATCAACAATAATTATAAAGTACCGTAAAAAATGTTAAAATAATAACCAAAGATGTACTTGCCATATTCATAATCTTCACCTACAAACTATTTAACAGATGTTCTTTTGAACAGATGCTGAAACTTAACGGGTTAACTTTCACTCACAACTTTAACTCACACTTGCAGATTTTTTAGTAGAAAAAATACCATATCACTAGTAGTGTAAAGTTTTTGGCAACTCTAAATACATGTAATCTATTCAAAATGTGTACCTTTTATTATATTCGGAGATATTTAACTTTAAATTTGTTGAAAATCTTTGAGCTATTCACTTTTGATCAGTATTTTATACAGCACAAATCCAAATTTCCCATTGCACGTAAAAATAGCCCCCTGATGGGATGTAAACAACAGTTTTCTTCTTCTTCTTCGATTTTTGGCTTTGTATTTTACATTTCAGCCATCGGGTTGCATGGTGGTTACATCAGTAACTAGGAGTAGTGAGAGCCAGATTTATAAGACTAACTACCAAAAATTATAGAAATTTTAAGGGAAAACAACAGTTTTGCTACAGTCAAAACAATACGAAAAAATAAATGATCTAACCTAAAAATACCAAACAAAGTGTAGCCAACTGGAAAAATATAAAAACTGGCTTTGGTTTATGAAGCTACGACTTTTTTTAATATATCAAACATTAAACTTTAGTGACTATAAAAAGTATATTGTGATTGTGTTTTAAAAGAAAGAAATCATCAGAGAAGACTTTTCACAGCAAGAGGATTACTTCGTGGCAACAGACGGAAAGGCATGGTACAAACCAGACGGTCCATTTCGTTTAAGTGTAACCGACGAGGGCTGGTTGGATAGCCCTGGCAGCTCAAACCACAGATCTAAAGTGAGAGAGAGAGAGAGAGAGCTACGACTTTTCTAATTCGATCCTCAGAAAATTAATTTGACCAGTATTTTTTGCAATAAATCGTAGTTTCAATAATAAATAGTTAAAAATCATTGCAGTGGTTTATGTGCGTTATTTTCCTGTAGTGATTAGACAATTTTTGTTTAATATTTCAAGTTTAATACTTATCCCGACCATTCTAATGCAAAAAAAGTGTTTCAAAGTGAGGTGTACATTTTTTTACTTTATTATTTAATAAATCTTATAGTGATTCAATCGCTGTGGTTGATAGTTTAAAAAAATCAGTGAAAACTTCTTGTTAAGATAAAAAACAAGGGTTGGGGAAATAGTTCGATGGCATCCAGCGGATAAGTTAAATATTATTATTACCTAGGTGATAATGATATGTTTACTTCATAAAAACATGCCCCTATTTTACTACGGTAGGTAAGTTTAAAAAAACTTTTCTTATCGAGTGAATCTGGCAACGTTGGGAAGATTTCATACATATTTGCTACAAGGTCACCATTAATTTAGAGAATTTCACAGCGTGACATTGACGTACGGCTAAAAGGTACATTTTTTTCAAAAAAATCCCATTCTGAAACTACTGCACATATTTTTTTAATTTTTACTGAAAATATTAGTTATACCATGAGCTATTCGTGTATTTTTTTTCCGACGCTATTTCAAATACACCGTGTATATTAAGACTGGATACCGCTTAACTAAAAGAAACCAAGCGACATTTTTAACGAAATTTTCTTAGGCATGGGAATAGGTTTTAGTAAGGGAACGTCCAAGTATTACGTAGGGCAAATTTTAATCATTTTGGACTTTTTCCTATACCATTAACATAGGCGTAACACTCCAAAATGACCCCCCCCTCTAGGAGCGGTACGTAATACTTGAATGTTCCCTAAGCCTAAAGAACCTATTCCCATGCCTAAGAAAATTTCTTTAAAAATGTCGCTTGGTTCCTTTTAGATAAGCGGTATCCAACTAATCAAATAAAATAGATTCTTACAAGAAATATAATTTATGTGAAATTATATCTATAGATTATAATGAAAAGTGAATAATTTTATTTTTTTAGAATAAAATTATAAACGACCTTCTTAAAACAGTAAAATTAACTGTAAATATTTAGCAGGGCCGCCGAGAGCCAGTTTTAGTTTACCAGCCCTACTTAAAAATATATGTCTCGAGAGGACAGCTACGGCCCTAAATGTGCTACTAGGTTATGTTATGTTATGTTATACAATATTTTGAGGATATTTGACTTTTTCAAGACACAACGATGCCAGATCGTAAAAAGAATTGAATGAACCCAAGCCTGCATTGTGAAAAACAAGCCGTGAAGATGTGTAATGCTACGGATTCCATTATATATTATTCACAGTGAATGGTATATTGCATTTTCCCAAATATTAAAAAAATATACCCGGTGTTTCAGGAAGATGGTTCACCCCCCTTAACTTTTTACTTTTTTAGATAGGATCTTGAAATTTGTAGAAGCTATATTATGTATAATTTATAAATTTTTGACATAGTTAGATTTTTTTTGCGCTTCCGGTTTCGCCGGAAATGAATCGAACTTTCGATTTTTAAATGGAACACCCTGTATATTTTTACAAATTTTGACTCAGAAATCAATTTTGAGAACAAGCATGTGTCACTTGTTAAATCTTGACAGGTCATGTAATTTTTTAGTTAAATCTTAATTTTAAATCTTTTGTGTTTTGATGCCAAGTTCTTCCAAATAAACTATTCATGTGTGGTATCAAAATTTACGCAATAAAATTTCATTTTAACCTAATGAGCCACCCTTTTCCAATTGAAAAAAATTACTTATGGACCAAAGTATGAGTTTCAAACCTTTAAGAAATTTGAGAAAAAAATCAAAATAGTATTTTTCTGAAGATACTAGACCAACAATTAAGCGAATAAGCTAATTTAAGGCACTCTAGATTTAAAATAAAAATTTAAATAAAAAATGACATGACCTGTCAAAAATTGACAAGTGGCACATGCTTGTTCTCGAAATATGTAAATATACAGGGTGTTCCATTTAACAGTCGAAAGTTTGATTCATTTCCGGTGAAACCGGAAGTGCCAAATAATGTCCAACCATGTCAAAAAATCCTAAATTTATACATGATATAGCTCCTGCAAATTTCACGATCCTACATAAAAAAGTAAAAAAGTTAAGGGGGGTGAACCACCTTCCTGAAACACCCGGTATATAAAAAAAATAAAAAATTAGAAAAAAACTTGTAAATAACTTGAAACTACCGTATAATATTATTCTAGAGCAGGCGCTGGGAATAATATAATAAGACAAAACTGAGACCGGAATTTGACTAAATACTGGGCATTACCGACTCCGAATCATTAAAATAAAGTACATTATGTCCTACCTATTAGGTCTCTAAAAAAAACTAACTAAATTATTTGCAAATATTTGAACGAGAAGAAACAAAGAAGTAAAACAAACTTATTTCTATGCAAATATAAATAATCTTAAAAAAAATAAAAACAAACTAAATTCTTTGCAAATATATAAATATGTATAAATATTTACTTTAATTTGGGTTTATCAAAAAATTCATTGCATAAAAAATTAATATTAAAATATATAAATAATTCATATTTAATTAAATTAATTTTACAACTGTTTCTTTCGTTTGTTCTTTTTAGGTTTTATACACACCATATCTTCTCCGAAAAAGCAATTCTGACACATGGGCCTACAATAAATTATTATAAATAAATGTCTTACATTTTTAAGATCAATCGTAAATTTTAAGGACATTTAGGGTACTTTAAGGGTTTTATAAAGGACAAAGGACAGAAATAAAGGACGATTGGCAACCCTATTTTTCACGGTAGACAAATTATTCAATTTGTGGTTGTTATTAACAGAACAAAGATATCAAAATAAAAAATTTCAATTCAATTATCTTTCATTTCAATTTTAATTTCAATTTCTATTATCTTTCATTTGCCCCAAACAAAAGTTCTCTAATCTTTTTTGTTTTTAAGATAGAGCTCCACACACGGAATTATTTTTCTACAGCAAAACACCTTGTGTAGTTCATCGATGCAGGCAAAATTTCAGTACCAATATAGATAAAATCAAAATTTCCGAACGGATAAGGGAACGTTCAAGTGTCACGTAACGCAAATTGTACCAAAATTCTACACTTCATACCCTGTTTCTCGCATTGTAGAGATTTTATGTTAGCTACCCCTCAAATAGGGGGTGTGTTAGGGGGGGTAGCCAAAATATAAAATCTCTACAGCCTTTAATAACGTGGGAACTGGGGTATGAAGTGTATGAATTTTGGTACAATTTGCGTTACGTAACACTTAAACGTTCCTTAAGTGGCATTTGTGTCTTTTTTTACGTGTACACTGTAAAAAATATTTTCTGCAATATAATTACTGGCTATCCGTGCCAGAATTTTAAAAGAAATTGTATATTTTTGCTGAGTTTCATATGGTAGTATTACTAAAATAAAGTGTTGTGCATATTATATACAGGGTGATCAGTAACTGCCATGCCAAAAAAAATATGAAAAAAAGTTTCTATAAAGGTTGGTCCGGAAATGATCCCTAAGGGAGCTAAGGCCCTTCGAAGATGACATATTGAATGCGTAACAAAAAAAGCATCAATAAAATTTTAATTCTGCAGGGAGACAGACTCTTCATTTAAAACTGAGCAAAAAAGTATTCTTCACCAAAACACCTAAATTTAATATTAAAGGAGTAATAGTCTTTTAAAAAGTAAAGTTTTTGGTGGCACAAAATGTACTTTCTCTTAATTGCATTTTTTTTTTGAAAACGGATGCTCCTAGAGTATACACTATATGAAATTTTTTTATGTATTTTTACTTAAGGAATCTATATTTTTTACAAAAAGCCCAAAAAAATACACATACAAAAGTTTGGGGCAAAAATGTGTTAAGCCTCACATATTTTGTCCATCTAGGCACGCCTCTGGATAAATTCAAAAAAATAAATTAACATAAACTTATTGCCCTTGTTAACACAAGTACACATTCAAAAGCTCGTCTCTCTAGCTTAAAGGGTACCAGAGTTATTAATTAAAGACCTTGTTTTTATTACAATTTTAAAGGGCCGTAGCTCTCTTAGGGCTCATTTCCGGACCAACCTTTATATTGTGTAAAAATTTATATTATGTTTTTAAATTAATTAATGCATGTTTTAAATTTTTGTAATACATTTTCTCTAGGACTACTGAACGGATTAAAAAAAATTAAGATTTGTTATAACCAGAATCAAAAAACCTTTTCAATAATTACATGACCCACATTCACATTTAAAATTTCGGACTGGTAGCTCCTGAGTGGTGGGGGTAGTTACGTCAATTATTGGTTACATGTCAAAAGATGTAAAAATAAAAAATTGACCTGTCTCGGCGTTTTTTCTAAAACTCATTAGTTTCGATTTTATCCAAGGTTAAAGTTTTCGTTAGATCACCCGGTATAATGGAATGGGTCTTCACGGCCTGTTTTACTCCCATTTTGTACTCTCTAACTTTACCTCAATTTTTTACAGTGTATATAACGAAAAAGATTAATGTAATTTTAATTAAGAAATTATTTCGTGCATTCCTTAACTTAATCAACGATACCTTGCATGCAAGGATAATTAAAAATTCCTAGATTACCGATAGAGATTAAAATTTTTAATAGGTTCAAGTCGATTTTTTCGCGAATGTAAATTTGTTATTTAACCATGTTGATGAAAGCTAAGTGAAGTATGTACTTTATTGTACTCTTCACAACTATACAGCTAGAAAAGTATACCAAGCCGTGAAGTATAACAAGCCGTGAAGATATGTAATGCTACTCACTCGATTATATATTATTCACAGTAAATGGTACATGCATTTCCCAAATACTTTAAAAAAAATAAATTTCAAAAAAATTATTTAAAAAAAAAATTAAAAAAAAGTCTTCAAAAAAACTTAAAAAAAAAGTTTTTCAATTTTTTTTATTAAAGTTTTAAAAAATCCCAAAAAAAAAACAACGGAAAAAATCATGAAGCGTCGAATGTTGAATATTTATAATCCTTTTAGTGTCCTCTAAATGATTTGAATACATTTTTTTGAAAATGTTTGCGACCTTGCGTAAAAAATTAAATTTAACTGGCACATTGCATACCGGGTGGGCCATTTAAACGGTTATCGATATCGATATCTCAGAAACCGTATAAGATAGGTTTTTGAAATTTGGTAGCTTCAAATTCAAGGGGATACCTTTTTATCAAAGCAGATTTTTTTCATGTACACCCTTAGGCGGGAGCGGGGGTAACTTAAAAATTTTAAATGGAATGGTGGTGTTTTTTATTCAGCTTCAAAATCAGTATAAAAAATTACATAACTGAACAAAAAAGTTTTTTTTTTTCAATCTCAAATTAGGCTGTTAAAAAAACTAAAATAAAAAAAAACGCCATTTAAAAAAATTGAAAAAGTTGAATATTTTAGTAGTTTTCTATTGTGTAGGTTTATTTAATTGTTTTAAACCTAAAAATATATATACTAAGAAATCAAATCTGATTTTTTTCCAAAAATTTAATTTTTTTTACCTGAAGCGTCTGGACGCGTCATGAAGCGTCCGCACATTGAGATAATACCTTTCTATAATTTAATACCTCATATTTTTACTATATTTTAAAATTTAAAAAAATACAACCCTAAAAAAAATAAGTGTAAGATATTGTATATGCAATGTGCCACCTAAATTTAATTTTTTAAGTAAGACTGCAAACATTTAAAAAATAATGTATATACATCATTTAGAGGACACTATAAGGTTTATAAATATTTAACTTTCGAAGCTTCATGATTTTTTTTCCTTTTTTTTTTGGATTTTTTTACCTGTGTGTGACGGTCCGTCATATATCTTGTGCGCGGACTTATAACGTTATGTTTATGGTTCTGCGAGCATTAGGATTAATTTTTGGAAAGTTTTTCTTAGTATGGCACTCTGCTGTATTAAAAATTTTAAATGTTAAATGTTAAAAAGAAATATTCGATTTATGAGTAACCCTGTATATTTATATTTTTTTCGAATTGTGGGTAAAATCATATCAATGTATGTGCCTCTACATCCGGTTGTCTGTAAGTTACATTTTTGTCTGATCAATATGTAAGGATACAAATTAGAAGACAACTTTTTAAAAAATAGAAACCCAAGTCCAAACCATATTTTGGGAAAACTAATTTTAAAGTTTATAAAGCAGAGAAGAACGCAATATACTATTTACTCTGGAGAGTATACAACAAAATTTAAAGCATTACATATCTTCACAGCTTGTTTTGAATCCTTATCTCAAATTGTTCGAATAATTTTCCATAATACGGTAGACTACATATTTGAATTTTATAATCTGTTCCTATTTTTTAAAGGTAAGGATATTAGAATCAAATTAAAAGATTTTTCGATAAGGTTTTACAACTTTTGAATTGCGACTTCACTTACCCGTATATTTATTTCTTATTGATTTGCCATATACTTCGAGAAATGCCTATATTAGAGTGGAATAAAATAGAGTGAATGAGGAATACCTATTTTATACAAAAAAAGAAATTAAAATTATTGATTAATAACCAGAGTTGTTACTTTCATTACAATAACAGGGTCGAATAACAAGAATTTAAAATTATTTCAACTTTTCGTGAGCTTCTTCGAATAAGATTATATTTCTGTATACAGAAATATAATCTTATTCGGCATAGGTATCTAATACATACTATGTATTAAACAAACGCACCAAAAGCTAGAAATAATTTAAAATTCCTGTTGTCCGACCCTGTTATTGTAATGAAAGTATCAACTCTGGTAATAACACAGGTCAACAAGGATTTTGTGATCGGATGTTTTTTTATTTTCTAGTTTAGTTAGGACCTATTATCCGTGCCTGCATTATACTGTAGTGACTCATTTGCGAAAATATGCTAAAAAGTGAGATCATACCAGTTCGTGTGCGGTTCGCGTAACTCCGTCTGAGGGGAATCCGTCATACGAGAGCAGAAAAATACATTTTAGGTATGAGTCACTGCAGTATTATTTAGGCGCGGATAATACTTAACTGTGATCAAGATCCATTCTCATATTGGAGTTTTGATAAATCAAAATTAAAAAATTATTATGTCTACTCCAATCTTCAGGCTAGATGAACCTGAATTCAAGGGTCGAAACAATTGTAGCTATTTGTTATAAATAAAATGCTTCAATAAAAAAATTTGGTGTAGACATAATGTTTTTTTTAATTTTGACGGATAATACTGAATGCCAAACAAGCATTTTTTTTTGTTTCCATCACGTATAATTTTTTTCAGCTATAAGCCATGACAAAAATCTCATTCTTTAACATGGAGTGTAGAATTTTTAAGTTATGGACATTGGTCTCCAACATTTTTAAAAAAATTCGAAACAAAAATAAAATTTTGAACCACCCTAATGGATTTTTTTTTATTTTTCGTTATTTTATTCGAAATCAATGGCATCAAAAATAGTCGTATGAAAAAATTCAGAATTTTGTCCTTGTATTTTTTTCCTGGCCCACTGTGCGGTTGATTAAAACCCTGACTTGATGGACAAAAACGGAAGTTGTATTCGAAATCACCATAACTAAATTACCCAAAATTAGCAGACAGATCCAAATCAACTTTCAAAACTTGAAAATTTGTTGCCCGGTGTAATTTTTACAAAAAAAAAACATAGGTATATTTTTAAAGTTTACACTTTATTTTTAATGGCAGTTTAATTAAAAAGTGTGCATTTTTTAAGCATTGATCAAGAAAATGGTAGATAACAAAGTACAAAATAAAAAAAAATTAAATTAAAAAAATTATAAAAAAAACATTTTATTCTAATATTGGGGTATTGAGTCCAGAAATATAAAAAAAGGGTTGAGTTATTTATGAACATTCATTAACCCAAATTAAAATATTTAAAAATCCTCTTCGAGATATTGACGCCTTTCATCGACACACCAAATTTTAAGTCTCTAGCTTGAAGTATTTTCCAGTTATGCTGTTTACAATCGACCAACTTACAGCCGGATTTTTTTTGACTGTTCTAAAAAGTCGACAAAAGTGGAAAATTCAGGAAACAATTAAAAAAAAACGTTTTTTAATGAATTCTGAAATATATCTAACATTAAAAATTAATTTTATAACATCAAACAAGAATCTGCCGCCGGATTTACCTAAAATTCCGGTAGTACAGTCATTTTGGTGACGTTACAAAAACCTAATTTTGGTACCGGGATGCACAACGCAAAACTTATTATATTTAGTTAATAATGTTGTTCCACTCTAACATTTTTCATACATTTACCTTGTATTATTTTTAACGTTATTCTACTAGTCGTAAAGCTAAATTTCTAAATTAAAATAACCAAAAGATAAACTTTTATTTTATACACTAATTTATGAAAAACACTTTTAATTATTCTACTTTTATGGTTTTTAAATGATGTAAACCAGAGTGGATTATGGATTTTTAAAACCAAATTTTAATTAAAATTTTCACTGCAAGTATAACTTGGTGGTTGTTTGTCCCTCCGTTCAGAGGTCCAGGTTCTCCTTGGTAAATCAAAACCAAACTATAATAGTATATTAAAGTACTAGTTTCATAACACCCGTTTTTAGCGCAGGAGTACAAGTTTAGAAAACGAGCCGCTTGCGGCGAGTTTTCAAAAGTAGATACTAGTGCGCTATTTTGCTCTAAAATTAAAAAAAAACTTACATTTAAATCGGTTATTACGATTTAGGGATTTTTGTTTTGGGTTGGCATTACAATTTTCGTAAAGAACAAACGATATTTTGATATCTTTTATAGTCAGCTCTTCTCTTTTTCACTGCAAGCAACCAAGTCACAATTTTTACACTTAAAAATTAACTTAAAAACAAAATTTCGTTGAAAACTAAACTTAAAAGAGATGTTCACATTTGCACGGAAGACATCAAGCGATAGTGTGTTGTCCTGTTGCCAACCCAAGTCACAAAATATAAAATAGATATTTACGATACAAGTGAGTTAACAGCATCAATAAGATACGCGTGTAAAAGATGCACAACGAGAGCCTATTATTAAACTTTTCGCAGCTTCACAGTACAGCACAGACGTCCTAGGAAACCAAAATACGTCTTTATGACGTCAATTATTCTAACTAACTAACTGAAGTAAACTGAAGTAAATGACGTCATATTATGACGTCTTGCTGTCGTTTGGTTGTGTGACAAGTATAAGTCACAGCCCAGCGATACTACATTATACATTATAATAACGTCAGAAATATGAAGTTAAAATAACATTATATATCTCTTCAACTACTAGTTATTTATGGGTTTTCCCCATGAGAAAATTAACGCACGAGGCTGGAGGCGGAGTAAGTTAATTATAAAGAGGGCAATATTATAATATGAGATTCTGTGGCAGGATTTCATAGAAAATTTCTGCTCTTATCCAGTGAAAGGAATTTTCCACAGGCATAGACAATTCATACCAATCCGATGATGTTCATCAAATTAGTGGGCTAACAGTACTATTTAGTTTACGTAATTCCATGAAAAAACTTTATAAAGTCATCAATCTTTAATCAATATATGTTTTAAAACTTTTTTTAGGAGTAGAAAACAATATGTGGCGTCACCTCTCACGAGTTGTGTAACCACACAAGTATATGACGTGTATTGTACAATATTTTATCTCGCCTGTAAGTTGAGAAGCTCTTAACTCATGTGTTTTAAGTGAGTTAAGAACACATTTAGATAGGAGTGCTGTAATGAAAAGCTCTTAGCTCACGCAAAATCCGTGAGATAAAAGCTTCTTAAATCACTGGCCTAGATAATTATCTTTAAAGACTTTTAAATGATTCACGGAAAAAAAACAAATCTATATTCAAGAATAATCATATACTTAAAATTTTACACTTGTTCTATGTATAATATTCTTTCCATGGTTATAACAAATATTTGAAGCCAATATACTCTTATAATTTTTTTCCAAACATAGTTATAAGTAATTTTTTATTAAAAAAAAAAAGAATAAATATTTTTATATATAAGAAGAATCATTTCATATAAATCAAAATTACTTCTATAACATAACCTCAAAACATATTAACCCGATCAGGATTCATCCACTAAAATAAATTAGAAACACAAAATTTCAATTGTAAAATCAATTTTAATATTTATAATATAAATAGAACGGTTTCAGAAGTATTAATATTATCATAACAAACACATTTCAACAAAAATTAATCAAAGCACTAAGCTAATTTAAAAATGAAACCTCACGCTAAAGAAACGATTCAATTGTTTTTTTAGCGATTTGATTGGAAACCAATTTGTCATGGATAACTAAATAGGTAATAAGACAGTAAAAAGAAATATTTTTTGCAATTTAGAATTAAATATATTTTAATAATTTATTATAATTAGTAACAATCGATAAATCGAGTAAAAAATATTGTATAATACACGGGCGAAAAGTTAAATTATGATTTCGTAGGTTTATTACCCTCGGGCCGGAGGTCCTCGGCTTCTAAAAACCTACACAATCGAAAAATTTAACTTTTCACCCTTGCATTATAATAGTATGCGATCTAAGTCTTTAGTAAAATAAAATGTTGGTGTTGACAATGTATACCGTTCGTAGAAATAAAAGAATGCATTTTGTGTATTTCGGTATAAAACGCATTCTTTAATTTAAGTCTTTAGTGTTCGAGACTGAAGTTTATCTGCTGAGATAGAGTCGAGGCAAAAAAACAGTCAAGAACACTTAAGACAGTTCGCATACGTGGTGCATATACTATTTTTTCTACTACCTAAAGCTAGTAACTCCAAATATCAGTTAAAAATAAAGTTTAAAAATTATTTTGACATAGCTGTCAGTTTGACAAATAAGTTAAAAAAAGTTAGTAGCTGTCTCAAAAATTTTTCATTATTGACCGTCGTCAATAAACAATGCTAACAACGGTCAATAATAAACGAGTTCACTGATTTTATTGGTTGTCAAGGTAAACAAGCATTGACAACGGTAGATAATATGTAAGCTAGCACTTAATTAGGTAGTAGAAAAATAACTATTATTTATTTTAGTGTCATGGATTATCTTATGGTCAAAATTCACTTTAAAATAATTATTCATAATTGATAGCTTCAAGCATCGTGTCATAAATTAATATTGTCACTAAAATTCCTATTATTAATTAAAATATTTCAATAATGTCATGTTTTTTAAAATCACTTAAGCGCATTTATTAAGCATTTTTTTTTCTGCCTCAACAAGCAACTGTTTTAACATATTTTTAGATATACATATAAAACTGTCAAGTCGCTCAATATAACTGTATAGTATTCAGTGTATACTGACGTAATACTTTAACGCATATAAAAATTAAAATTTAATTATCATTATTACCTATTTATTAATTTTAAATAAGGGCAGTCGTTGGTTAACGGTACCCCATGTGAATTTTACCGATAATAAAAATAAGTAACATGGATTAAGAATTCTTTTTAATAATAGTAATTTATTCCATATTAACACATTCAAATTTATTGATTTAAACGAAATAATTTGTTAAAAAATACGTATAATTTTAATAGCATAATTATACTAATTTAAATTAATATCCTATGAGAGATTAGTCATTATAAAGGCTTTCTATCTTTCGTGAGAGGTGTAATGTAATGTAATTAAACTTATAGAATAAAAATTATTATAAATATAAATAAATTAACTTTTTGATTTTTGGGGAATAGGCTTATGACTTAAGCACATTTATTAAGCATGTTTTTTTTCTGCCTCAACAAGCAACTGTTTTAACATATTTTTAAATATACATGTAAGATTGGCAAGTCGCTCAATGTAACTGTATAGTATTCAGTGTTTACTGAAGTAATACTTTAATAAGGACGCATATAAAAATTAAAATTTAATTATCATTATTACCTATTTATTAATTTTAAATAAGGGCAGTCGTTTTTTAACGGTACCCCATGTGAATTTTACCGATAATAAAAATAAGCAACATGGATTAAGAATTCTTTTTAATAACAATAATTAATTCCATATTAACACATTCAAATTTATTGATTTAAAGGAAATAATTTGTTAAAAAATACGTATAATTTTAATAGCATAATTATACTAATTTAAATTAATATTCTATGAGAGATAAATCATTTTAATGGCTTTCTATCTTTCGTGAGCGGTGTAATGTAATGTAATGTAACTAAACTTATAGAATAAAAATTATTATAAAAAAAACTAAATTAGCTTTTTGATTTTTGGAGAATAGGGCTTTGGATCTGACTAAAATTGTTATCTAATTTTGCTGTGACGCGTAATTTAATCCAGCTAGTAGGTTCGGTCGCTGCTTATAGAAAAGTACACTGTCTTAATTTTATTTTTTAACTTTTTTTAGATAACAATTTTAGTCAGATCCAAAGCACTATTCCCCAAAAATCAAAAAGTTAAATTATACAAATCGGGCAAAAACTTTCAATTAAAAAAAAAAGGTGTCCTTACAATATACAAATATAAAAAAGCTTATTTTCTAAACAATTACACAGGTTTACAAAAAAAATATATTCTCTGTTCTAAGGTTCTAACCCATAATTTCCTATGTTTTTTGATGCGCTAAAACCGATTTTACCATAAAAAAAAGATTCATCGCCCAATTTTTTCACAAATTGTATATCAATATTGTAATATATATACGATTTGTAAAAAAAACTGCGCCATGATTCTTTTTTTTTATGGTGAAATCGGCTTCATCGCATTAAAAAACATAGTAAATGATGGGTTAGAATCTTACAACAGAAAATATGTTTGTTGTGCACAATTAAAGGTGTAAATGTACATGTACAATGTACATATACATTGTACATGTACATGTATACAGTAAGGTGTATCATTTTTTAAATATTTTTTTTAATTCACTTCTAATAGTAATTTTCTGATGCTTTAAGTCATAAATAGAAAAACTGTGAAAGAAGAGGGTCCAGAACTGATTTTTTTAGATACCGAACTTTATAAAAGCTTATACGCCGAATATCATTCTAAATTTTTTTTTATTGAAGTATATATACTTCAATCAAAAAAGCATCAAAAAGTGAAATAATTACGAAAAACCTCTCTCTCTCTCCTTTCACTGTTTTTCTATTTATCCCTTAAAGCATCAGAAAATTACTATTAGAAGTGAATTAAAAAAAATACAGAAAAAACGATGCACCTGTAGACTGTCACAAAAAAATTCTTTGTCCTAAGGTTCTAACCAATCATTTCCTATGTTTTTTGATGCTCTGAACCATAAAAAAAAGACTCATCATGCAGTTTTTTCACAAATCGTATATAGTATATACACAGATAAAAAATATCGTCTTAAATCAAGAATGTATGATTTGGATATAACGAAGAGAATAAATTGTGCTTTAAATATGAAAGTATAAGAATATGGTATACTCGAAAGAAGAATATATTCTCAAATATGAAAGGATAAGAATATGGTATGCATAAAAGAAGAATATATTCTCTTTATTATATAGATCACCATATTCTTGATTTAAGACAATAATTTTCTGTGTAATTTTTGAAATTTATACACTTTATATGCGATGAATCTTTTTTATTGGTGAAATCGGTTTTAGCTCATCAAAAAACATAGAAAATGATGAGTTAGAATCTTAGGACAGAGAATTTTTCGTAGACTTGTGTTATTTCCAATTAAAAATAGGTACCTAATATATATTTTTTATTATTATTAATATTAGTCTCGAAATAAGTAAAAGAAAAGCCAAGCCTCCAAGCCCTCCCATTTAATAATTTTTTAATAAAAAAAAATTAAGAAAAAGTCTCTTCAAGAACTTACTAAAAACCTTTAGATTACAGTGATTTTTAACCGACTTCCAAAAAGGAGGAGGTTATCAAATCGACGTGTGAGTTTGTTTTTTTATGTTTGTTCCCGCATAACTTTGGAACGGATGAACGGAATTTGATGAAACTTTTTGACACTTAAATAGGGCATTTATGGTCCCGTTTCAATTTGACGCTCTGATAATGCCGGGTAAGCCGGATAATTAAGATATATCTAATCGTTTTAACAATATTTCACTTAAAACTGGCTTAATTTGGTTCTAATACCAACCAAATTTTTAGAAAAATATAGGATAACTCGGATAAGCTGGATAAGGGAACGTTCAAGTATTACGCAACGCCCCTAGGGGAGGTGGGGTCCAAAATGATAAAAAATTGCGTTACGTAATACTTGAACGTGTTCCTTAACTTTATTAAGGGGTTACTCAAATATTACGGCAGGCTAAAAATCTTTTAAATGCCACTAAACTTGATTCTGTGGACCTGTAATATTAAAATACCAAGAGTAAATTATAAAATTTGTGATCATACCATAATGCGTTATTTGATTATTACTTAACGCTTAAAGTTTAAAAAAGATTTTCTTTAGTATTTCGTTTAAAATAAGGTTGGTTGGACTCTTGGGCGCTGAAATAAAAATACTAATAATTTTTTTTTTTAGAAATTTATTTTTAATATGATGACGTCAGCAGCCTGCCGAGATGGAAGGACAACTATAATTTAGCTTAGATAACGTTACAGATCTACAAGTTCTGTGTCTCTACCATACCGACAGATTGACAGATTATAAAAACTTTTCCCAAAAAAAATTAACCTACCTACCTGTCTCTAAAAAGTAAAAAATAAAAAGTTGGTGCCTATTTCAGCAATCAATTTAACAACAAAAATAATTGTTAGTATTTAATTTGGGGAGTGGTGAGATTGACACGGACACGGACAAACGAAAAGTTTTTATAATCTGTCAATCTGTCGGTATGGTATGTGGACCTCTGGAAGGAAAGGCGAACATTTTATGTTTGCGGTAACATATCTTTTTTCTCTGAGAGATATTCTCTCCCAGGGTCCTTCAAATGTAAGAATAAAACTGTATAGAAAATTCTAGCAGACAATTCATCATATCTGACTATAATATTTATTTCAGCCGTCGAGAGGAATTGTAAGGAGAAGCACCATCAGTAGCGCAAAGCGCTAAGCTGAAACGACCTCATCTCGATCTAATTAGCCATGATTTTCTTGCCACTTCAATTGTTTGGCTTTGCATTGCACCTTGATAATGATAAGTTATTTTATTTCTTAGTGTCTATGTGTTTTATGACTTAAACTAATATGGATCCAAAAACACATTTTTAAAATCTTCTTCATAATATTTAATGATATTCTGATGAAATATAAATACTAAAGATATGACTCTAATTTTTACACGAATACTAATATTAGTATTTACATATTTGCGGTTTATAAAAAAATCAAGGAGAAATCAATTTTTTTAAGGGTGATTGAATTTGCTAATTTCTCTGTAAAAACTTGAATAACTCAAAAACTACTAGAGATAGGCATAAAGTATTCATTAAAATAAAGCAAATTAATGCAGATTTTAAAAATTAAAAAATATATAAGGTATTCCATTCAAAAAATTAAAGTTGAGTGCCACTTCCGGTACAAACGAAAGTGGCAGAAGCATGAAAATATTTTTAATCGATTGGCCATATTTAAAAACCACAGTACAAAATATCAGATTTTTAAAATTATTGGTTCTCCATAAACTTTTAATAGGCCACTTCTGTGAATAACCCTATATAGGGTATATCAATAACATTTAGATACTATAAGATAAGGTTAAGATAACAATTAAAATAGATTGGTGTATCTTACTGTGAAAACCGACACCTGGGAATGTCAGAAAACTAAAATAATGGGGGGGGGGGGCGTTGGTTTACGTTAAAGTTGGTATGGTTTGGTTTTTTGTTGTTTTGGTGTTTTCTTTTTAATTCTCGACGTTGGTTTACGTTAACGTTGGTTTTACTCCTGTTTTTTTTTTTTAGTTTTCGGCCATTCTCCGGAGAATGTCGACATTCCCCAGATTTCGGTCTTTCTCAATTAAAAATTATCAATTAAACCAAATAAAAATATTAATTTTTGTTCCCTGTTACTTTAAAGGCAAGTTATAATGCTTAAAGGTATATCCGTGAGATTTGTTACTCCTTTCTTTTCGTTTTACTTTTTATTTTGAAACAAATTTAAACAACTAGTAATTAATACATCAAAACGTTCATGAATGAGCCTATTATTAAACTCTTCGCAGCTTCACAGTACAGCACAGACGTCCTAGGAATCCAAAATACGTCTTTATGACGTCAATTATTCTAACTAACTAACTGAAGTAAACTGAAGTAAATCACGTCATATTATGACGTCTTGCTGTCGTTTGGTTGTGTGACAAGTATAAGTCACAGCCCAGGGATACTACATTATACATTATAATAACGTCAGAAATATGAAGTTAAAATAACATTATATATCTCTTCAACTACTAGTTATTTATGGGTTTTCCCCATGAGAAAATTAACCCACGAGGCTGGAGGCGGAGTAAGTTAATTTTAAAGAGGGCAATATTATAATATGAGATTCTGTGGCAGGATTTCATAGAAAATTTCTGCTCTTGTCCAGTGAAAGGAATTTTCCACAGGCATAGACAATTCATACCAATCCGATGATGTTCATCAAATTAGTGGGCTAACAGTAATATTTAGTTTACGTAATTCCATGAAAAAACTTTATAAAGTCATCAATCTTTAATCAATATATGTTTTAAAACTTTTTTTAGGAGTAGAAAACAATATGTGGCGTCACCTATAGGCTCAGCATTAAATTGACGTCCCAGCGACGTACAATTTTGATGGATAAATTAAAATGTACCTATCTCCATAAATAAATTGCTAAAAATTAAAAATATTTACCTTCCAGCAATAAAATTTATATATAACATAGCACAGAAATAAATCATATAAAAATTTTAAAAATTTAAGCCTATAGAAATTTTAATTTATTATGAAACATGTTAAAAGAATTTAGATAAAAAAAGTTTAAATTCATAGAAATTTTAAATCATAACACAAGCCCACAAAAAAAAAATTGTGAGTCTGGGATTCCAATATGATATTCCTATGTATTTTTTCCTGCTGAAACCGAATCCGTAACCCGTTTAACCCCTACACGTCAGGATTTTGACATAACCTCAAAAAACACCCGAAAAACTACTGAAACCGCTAAAGTCATCTACTCCATACCACTTTCACCCCCTTCATCCAAATTCGTAATTTCGTAACCCCATAATCCCCTCACCTCGAAATACCATTACTCCATAACCTCAAAATCCCTTAACCTCATTAAGTAGAAAAATCTGGTTCGGGAAAACAGAACAATTACGTGAAATTTTCTTGTAGAATATAGTTATGAATAAGTTACTGTATAAACCTAAAATCCCATCACACCTCCTAACCCCTTCACTCCGTAACCCCATATAATATAACCTCGTAACCCTGTGGAGTTATTCTATTCTGTGGAGAAATCCTGTTCTCAAAATCATAAGAATTTTGTGAGTGAAGTCATGAGTCAAGGTCTACTTCATTATTTTTTAACCGGACTTCTCCACAGAATAGAATAACGGGATTAAGGGGATATAGAATATGGGGTTACCAAGTGAAGGGATTTTGAGGTTATGGTGTTGGGGGATTTTGGGGTTATAGAGTTACTTACCTATGACTATGTTCCACAAAAAAAACTGAAGAATGTTTTCTGTTTTCCCAAACTAGATTTTTCTACTTAATGAGGTTACGGGATTTGGAGGTTATGCGGCTATGGTATTATGAGGTTAGGGGATTATGGGTTTCTGGGGTTTTAGAATTAGCAATTTGGGGAAGGGGGTGACAGTGGTATGGCATAGATGATTTTAGAGGTTTCAGTAGTTTTTTGGGTGTTTTTTGAGGTTATGTCAAAATCCTGACGTGTAGGGGTTAAACGGGTTGCGGATTCAGTTTCAGCGGGAAAAAATACATAGGAATATCATATAAAAATTAACGAATCCAATTAATTGCTTGTCTAAGTTTAGTCTTCCTTCTAACACCAGATTTGCACTTAACCACTGCCTGTTCCGTATTTCAAAAAATGTATGACTCAAAGATTCATTTTATATGCAGCACCAAAATTTTACAATGATTACTGAATATGTTCCTTTTAAAAAAGAAATTAAAAAAAAAATATTTTAAATATAATTGTTTACCACTTTAAGATATTAAGATTTTAAAATTGTTACCCTATCGTCCTTCTCATCACTTTTATTTTACTTCATTATGTTTTCTTTCTCTCTCTCTCTCTCTCTCTCTCTCTCTCTCTCTCTCTCTCTCTCTTTCTCTACTGCTGGCACATTACTACCATAATATTTTATGTAAAATTAATATGTTATTTGTTTATAAATATGCACACAAGTTATACTTAGGCAGTTTATAAACAAAAACTTGTAAATAAATTAAAATGTACCTATCTCCATAAATAAATTGCTAATAATTAAAAATATTTACCTTGCAGCAATAAAATTTATATTTAACATAGTACAGAAATAAATCACATAAAAATTTCAAAAATTTAAGTCCATGAAATTTTAATTTATTATGAAAAATGTTAAAAGAATTTAAATAAAAAAATAAATGTTATTAATTATATTAGGCCTAGTACAAATTAATTAATTAAAAAAAGTTTAAATTCATAGTAATTTTAAATCATAATTTATGAATAAAAATTAATGAACCCAATAAATTGCTTGTCCAAGTTTAGTTGATATGATAATGTTTGAATATTTTACAGGGTTATTTTTTTAAATGATACAGTGTCTCTAACTTTTAAATGGCGTAAGATATCAAATTAAAATTTAAAATAAGTATATTTCATAAAATAAACTATGTTTTTACGTAAATTACACATTTTTATATTTTAAAATAACACTAGGGGGGCAATGGGGAATAAAATTTTAAATGGAAGGGTGGGTGGTGTAGCAAATCATTTGAAAGGCTTTATAATTTTATATTAAAAGGTGTATTTATATTTTGATTTTAATTTATATTGAGGGGTTATATTTAACTTTATATTTCTAATAAATTTGAGTGGTTCAGCGAAAAGGTATAGTAGCAAAACGCAATCGGTTTCCAAAGTACTGTACTACGTTAATTAATATTTTTTTTTGCTAATGTACCTTTTCGTTGATCCACTCACAAATCATAATTGGAATGTGAAAATCCTCCCTTAATAACTTTCAAATGAGACCTAAATGTCATTGTAATTTTAATACTAAATTATATTTGTAAATACATATTTGTTATTTATATCGCCACCATTGGTATTCAATACTTTACTTGCGATATTAAATACTGCAATGTGTCTAATGTATACAAAATGTTGTCATACTAACATAGAGACCGTGCTGGTACATTTGGATCCCCATGCAACATGTGTTTATTAATACTGTAACATTTGGTAAATTATATCCAAACCCCTAATTTAGGAGCGGGGATACTGAAATTTTTATAAAAAATATATAATCGTAATAATTGTTTGCTAGTGGTATCCTTATGTTTAAAAATATTGTGCTTGTCGTGAGATATAGGATATTTGAGAGAAAAGAACCAAATTTGTAGGTTGCCTACTTTTCGTGACCTTTATTGTCACTTCTTCAGGGCAATCTCAGTGATTAACGTCTTTTTAATGGGCCCCATTGTAGTAAGGAGGTTATAATTTCAAAATAACATCCTGGGAAAGTGGGCAGGAAAAATATATATGATAAACACAATTTCAACTCACAAACAGAAACCAGAAACAAATGGTTTGTGTAAAAACTACATTTTTGTTAAAACTTAAATAATTTTGATAAAATTTTTTTATTGTATGTCAGCGTGGCGCAGGGATTTATTGGTTTGTCAAACCATATATATTTTCCGTGCCCACTTTCCCAGGATGTTATTTTGAAATTATAACCTCCTTACTACAATGGGGCCCATTAAAAAGACGTTAATCACTGAGGTTGCCCTGAAGAAGTGACAATAAAGGTCACGAAACGTAGGCAACCTACAAATTTGGTTCTTTTCCCTCAAATATCCTATATCTCACGACAAGCACAATATTTATAATCGTAATATTTTCTTAGATATGTAATACGAATCCGATCGGAGTAGCGGAAACGTATATCGGAGCATTTAAAACTGGTCAGTAAATTAGATTTCCCCCATACTTGCGCCTTTAAGAGAAAAAGAAAAATCCGGCTCACTCTAGATTATTGATCGATACAGTAGGAATTCTATGAACTTAAATTAGGCCAATTGTGAAAAAAATCGAACGATTTTTATATTGCTAAAAATGTTATTTATTTTTTTTGGCTATTCCAAAAATCAAAGTATGTCATGAGATGAAGCGTAGAAAGGAGATTTTAAAGGATATTTGATTTGTTAAAATCGGTCAATATTTCTAGGAGATATGGGCTGCGGTACTAGGCCAAATTGAACACCCAGTATATGTTAAACGGATAGATGGATTTGAAAAATATGATATAGTGGTATATATACCTACTAGTGCTACAACTATTCCAAGTTTGGTACTAGGCCAAATTGAACACCCAGTATATGTTAAACGTTTTAAATGTTTTTTAATTTTACGTTTTTCAAAAAGATACGTAACATTACATATCTTCACGGCTTGCATACAAGTTCGTAATTAAAACAGTTCTTTAATAAAAGTGTCAATAAAAAAATAAAAAAGTTAATATTCACACTAAGAGGAATTTAAATAATTTAAAAAAACAGTTGGAAGTGTGTACCAATTTCTAGAAGATGGGGCAGAAAAACATAGTTGTACATTTTTTGTTATTGTTGATGCAAAAATGCTTTTTTTTAATAATTCCAAATAAAGACAAAAGTAATATTCAAAGTTTGGGCTTTAGAAAAAAAAATTAGCCAAATCCAATAAGAAGTTTTCTAATTGTTTAAGTTTTCAAAAGGGCAATTTTTTAGGTGGTCCAATTTTTTGCTTTCAAGTGTATATTTTTGGGTAAGTACAGCAATAAATAACTTATATTACTACTATTCGTACTAAATTTTAATGTCATAAGCTTTTTGAGTCTTTTTATTATAAATAATAAAAAAACGGCTTTCTTAATTTTATTTTTTTATATATAAAATCTCTGAGGATGATGGAGAAAAATGGCCTTCGGATTTGAATTTAGCGACCCAACAGTAGTAAAAACGAATTTTGAGAATATGTTGGAGAAATCTTTTGATATTGTTATCGAAAAGCCACATAAAAGTGTTCAGTTTAAGCTTATTCTCAGTTAACTGTCAGTTTTGGACTCCCTAATTGATTAGATTTGACAGATAACTGAGAATAATCTAAGTACTCAGTTGTATGGAACGTGCTTTAGTCTTTTAACATTATTTTCTATCAGGAATACCATCAAAAGTTACAGAAAAGTTAAAAATTACAGGTATCTTGTGAATTTATAGCTCCTGAAGGATAGTTCTATAGAATAAAAGTCGAATAAATTAGCCTATAGCTATGGCCTGACAATAACTTACCTACTACCTGCATGAGATTTGAAATTATGAAATGGTAAACTATAAAACAAATTAATCATAATGTTAACGGTTAAACTATACACACTCTACTTTTTATAATAATCCTCTCAGCTTCACCGCAGTGGAATATTGTACGTTTATTTCACACCTCAACAAAAAAAAATTGTCAAAAAATGTACCAATTTGCAACATTTACAATTCTAAACAACCTAAAAAATGTCAGACCGTCCATCCGTCCATCCGCCCATCCGCCCATCCGTCCATCCGTCCATCCGTCCATCCGTCCATCCGTCCATCCGTCCATCCGTCCATCCGTCCATCCGTCCATCCGTCCATCCGTCCATCCGTCCATCCGTCCATCCGTCCATCCGTCCATCCGTCCATCCGTCCATCCGTCCATCCGTCCATCCGTCCATCCGTCCATCCGTCCATCCGTCCATCCGTCCATCCGTCCATCCGTCCATCCGTCCATCCGTCCATCCGTCCATCCGTCCATCCGTCCATCCGTCCATCCGTCCATCCGTCCATCCGTCCATCCGTCCATCCGTCCATCCGTCCATCCGTCCATCCGTCCATCCGTCCATCCGTCCATCCGTCCATCCGTCCATCCGTCCATCCGTCCATCCGTCCATCCGTCCATCCGTCCATCCGTCCATCCGTCCATCCGTCCATCCGTCCATCCGTCCATCCGTCCATCCGTCCATCCGTCCATCCGTCCATCCGTCCATCCGTCCATCCGTCCATCCGTCCATCCGTCCATCCGTCCATCCGTCCATCCGTCCATCCAACCATCCGTCCATCCGTCCATCCGTCTATCCGTTCATCCGTCCAGGCCTCCGATCGTCCGCGACTGTCCTTCCTTCAGGCCTTCCGTCCTTCTGTCCTTCCGTTGGACAGCTCGTCCGTTGGTATGACACGTTTTTTTATCCACGAGACAAAACTTAAAATTTTTAGAAAAGATCAAAATCGGTTGTCCATTAAAATTCAAAGAAATCCCCCTAACCAATAAAATGTTACTAAACATTTAAAAAAAAATGTAGAAGAAAAATTTCGATCAACCAGGAAAAAACTACTAGGAATATAAGTGGTCGGTCTAAAGCCAAAGTGAACCACTTTTTCGAAAATATTATTTTTTATTGCAGACCGTAGGATATTAAAATCTGTACTATGGACTACCAATAGTAAAAAAATGGCTTTAGACCGACCAAGTCTACTATATATAATATTTATACTATACTACAGATTGCGAAGCATAATTTTTCTTCACGGTTTAATTAATGAACCGTTTTATCGATTTACAAACTTTTATTTCCTTTTGTTGTGCTTTACCGACTGGAGATTTAATCGTTACTTTCATCAAAAATTACTGATATTATTATTTATTGTCTTAAAATTAATGGTTTTTACGTTTAGTAGTCAGTAGGACGTAGAAATGGGGTCACCCAAAAAAATATAAACATAAGAAAATTTGTTGATGTTGTAAGTGGGAAATCTGGTTTGCCCCAAACGGGGCGTTAGGTACCTGTGGCAGGCATATTGAAAAAACGTTTTCTTTACCAATGGAGCTCTCTACAACTAGAATTATGAAACAAAAGACGTCTACCCTAACTCTATCTCATTTGTGCTACACTTTCCAGCCAATCAAATAAATACTGTATTTGTTTTTCATACAACAAATACATTATTTACTTGGTTGGCCGGAAAGTGTAGCACTGAGCGGCACGAACGAACATAGCTAATGTGAATCTGTAGAATAAGATAATTCTACTAAAATTGAGATGGCGCCAGTAATTTCTTTAATAAAAATAATCTTCTTCTTCTTACTACTTGGCTTTTAATAAAAATAATAGTTATACTTTTGGCCCGGCCAAGTAAATATTGTATTTGTTCAACAAAGAACAAATACAGAATTTGTTTGGTTGGGTAGAAGTGGGAGTGTATGTATGTCTTCTATCCTTTTTGGGTAGAACTTTTGTCCCTGTCTAATCTAACGGGAGAAATCGCCATTGAATCGTATACACTTTAAACTACATATTGAAAAGAAGAAAATTAAATAGTTTTCCTGATTTCTTTAGAGCAGGGGCGTTTCGAGGGGGTGTGGGTGTGACCATGGGCGCCCGGAGGGGAGACAGGGGGGGCATGTGAAACCTTTTTAGATAATATATTATTTTGTTTTGTTTTTACCAATTCTAAAGTGTTTGGCTATTTATATTTCTAAAAAAAAATTGCCTGCGGCGCTGAAAATTGTTACAAAACGCAAATCCATGAGAAACTTATATTTAAAATGTTTATAAATAATTAAAATTTGCTTTGCAAATTCTGAAGTGTTTAAAAAATAATTTATAATAGTTTTTGCCTGAAGAACCATAATATTATTACCAAGCCGAGTTCGAGTGCCGGCCATAAAATTTATAAAATAATTTGTTTTTTCAAGTCTAAGGAGTTTAGAAAATGTGTATCATTAAAAATCCTAAAAAAATTGCCTGCGGCTCTAAACTGTATAATAATCAGGTGATACAAAAATTTTAATTAATATATTCTATTCAATAATTTGCATACCTTTATCTGAGAATGGTGAAACCTAAATATTCCTAAAAATTCAAAAAAATAATTTTCTTTGTTTTCTTGTTGCTGTTAGGAAAATACGTGAACTTAAAAATTAAAACAAAAAAATTGCCTGCGGCGCTTTACTTGATTCCAACAGTCTAATATCACAATATTTATTAATAAATTTTATAAAATAATTGCATATATGCAGTATTGGAAAATAAAATACCCTAAGATTTCTAAATATTTTCGCCTGAGGCGCTAAATATTGTTTGAGCATTCAAAAAAATCGTGATACCATTCGACCTGTTATATATTACTGTCACGTTTTTTGTTTAGAGAATTACGAATTATCCGGTGGACTCGAAATTTTCGGGAAAAATAAAGTTCTATGAGGGAAAGATCTCTTTTTGAAATTAATCCCCAAAAAAATTAATTTTTTTTAGTTTTTTTAATTTTTCTTTGATTTTTTTTTGAAAAGTTAAAAAAAAACCATTTTTAATTATTTTTTTTTGTTTTTTTTTTGAAAAAACAAATTCAAAATTTTTCGATTTTCGCAAAAAGAAAATAAAAAAAATTGTTGAATTTTTTTCAAAAAAAGATCTTTTTAAATTTTTTTTTTAATTGTTTTTTTTTTTTCGTTTTTTTTTTTTTGAAAAAAAATCAGGGCTTGTTATATTTTTATGATCAAAGCCAAGTGAATCATAGAAGTAATCGCATTAAAAGTCTCATTATAAAGCACAAGTCACATTATAAAACAAAACGTTCGTAGGTATAAAAAAAATGTTTATTTCAATACTTTTAATTTTAAAATTAATTCTAAAATATAAAAGTAATAATAAGGAAATTAAAAAATGCCGTTAAGGCTTTAAATACACAAGTACTTATATGCAGTCTACATTATCAAGTAATAATTTTAATTATTATAATTAAAAGTAGCTATTGAATTACCATTTACGTACACTGCTTTACTAGGAAAAATAGTCCTACCGTACCGTTTAAAAAATTAACCCTGTATTACGTTCTTATTAGGGTGAAAAAAGTACTTTTTCTTCAAGCGTACTAAAATGTTCAATTTTATAACTGAACACACTAGTTAGAAGTGATCAATTTTTTTACAGTAAAAAAATGAGTTCATTGTTGTACGCTGTAAAAAAAAGTTAGTTTGCAAAACCACCACTGGCGGCAGCACTCTTTGACTTTGATGACAGCCTTACTTCAAACTTGTTTGTTTACTATGTAAACAGGTGGTGGACTCGAGATTCTGTGCAAAAACCTTGTGTGAAATTGATTAAACATTATTATAGAAGAATATATGGTTTATACACCAACAAATCTCTCCCAAATTGCAAATGCTATATTAGACAAGTAACCATCGAAATCTCGAAAAGTACACGATTTAGCTTACGAAAAAATTTAAAATGAGCTAAGGAAGGTTTAAGTTTATTTCGAAGGGTTTTATTGGCCTATTTTAATAAAAAAACATACTTTATTACTGAATAAATTAAATTCAAAAATTAATATTAAAAAAAATATATAGGATGCTTGAAGAAAAAATAGTATGTTTCACTCAGAGGAAAAGTGCTTTTTTTTACTCGTCTGTAGTTTCCGGACTTCGCTTCGCATCGTCCGTAAATTCTACAGACTAGTAAAAAAAAGCTTCACGTTTCCTCTTAGTAAAACAATATACTATTTTTAAAATAAAAAATGCTTGGGTCCGGAAAATGTTGAACACCTTGGTGATACTCCGTTTACAAAAAATGAGTAAGTAAAATATTGAGTTCCATAATACAACATAGGTTTATGCAAACCCAGTGCACTCTCGTGCACTAAAAACTAGGTTCGTGTACTCGGTGCGTAATATTCTATTCCTTATCGAGTAATATGAATGTATAGATTTTTATAGATACTCTCATTAAAACTATATTATTAATTAATACTTATGGTATATGTAAAAACGTACGTTCTTATGATAAAAACGTTTCTATATTTACGTTTTCCAATAAAAATAACACAGGCACACAAAAAAAAATTCTGTGCTGGGTTGGAGACCCATCTATTCTTTTGTATTTTAAGGTGCTGAACACGAATCTGTTATAAATAAAGCTTTTCATGGATGCCACTTTTTTGCTAAACTGAAATAGTATATTTTTACCATTTTAGACAGTTTTTTCAGTGTAGGAAAAAAATAAGCCATCGAAGTGCCGTTTTTATGACAGATTCGTGTTCAGTATCCAAAAATACATAAGAATAGGTGGGTCTCAACCCCAGCACATACAGGTTTTTTTTGTGGGCCTGTGTAACCAATAAAAAACTTGAGATATGACATCAAAAGTAGGTACCTACCCTTGAAAAAAGCTTGTTAAATGAAAATTAGGGCCACATTTATTTAAAATGTAAATTTTTGTTTGCTGTTTAAGCACCTAATTGACACTAAGTAAGTCATTTAGTACCTATAACATATTACAAATAAACCAAAAATTTAAATATTCCTAAAAAATTATTCATGATTCTGTATGTAAATGTGATTTAATGCAGATACATATAAAATTTTCTATAATTTACATTTAATTTTAGAATTTTTCATGCTATTTTACGATTTTATTTGAATATGTCATTAGGGGAGAGTGTGGAGGACTGGGACATTTTCAATAAATCCATCTGTCCCGCATGTATGATCAATACAATTTAAATTCTACTGTATATAATTCATAGACATTTTTATAACTTTTTTTAAGTTTTTCTACGAATTATGAAAAAATAATTCTAAGCAAAAAAATACAATAATGTATTTTCAAATAGAAGAATAAAATAAAAAAATAAATATATAAAAAATTCTGAAAAAAGCATAAAAAAAATAAAAAATATTACTTTATTTTTTTTTTAATTAAATTAAAAAATATATAAAATATAAAGTATACAGTATGTATGTATGTATATGTATACATATTTTTTATTTTTTTAGGTAGGTATTGTAATTTGAAAAAATAATCACAATTTTTTCCTTTTTTTTTATTAAAAAAAAAACAAGATTTTACCAAAGTTTTTCATTATTATTATTATTATTATTATAAAGTTTGTTCAGGCTAAGGGCAAGCCCTATTGAGCCTATAATACTATGCATATACAGTTAAGTTAAAATATAAAATTAAAACAGAAAAAAAAAATAATAAAAAATAAAAAAAGAAAAATAAATAAATATTTAGTTCCAAAATTCATCTAGCCTATTCTTGAAGGTATTAAGCGATGGGGCCTGGACCACATACTCAGGCAGCGAATTCCACTCATTACGAATGCGGCAGGACCAAAAATGTTGACGGAAAGAAGTTCGATAATAATCATGAGCTATTCTGAGTGAATGACCACGGAGGCGCGGATCATTATTAATCGTAAACATATGAGACATGTCCTGAGACTATAATACCATGGTATTACCACCATAATTATATTATTATTCTCTTATCTAAAATGCCAAGCCCACTCTGAAATTATCAAAAATATTCCGACTTATCTAAACTTTATTGCAATACCCAAATATTTAAAACAAAATTACAATAAATATAGTTTTATTGACCTCATATTCGGATCTCAAATATCATTTTAACCAACGGTATCAAGACTTTTTTTAAGTATTTTTTTATATTTGCATATTGTTAGGAGGGACAATATATTTCGGGGGGCTCTAGTCAAAAAGTTATACTTACTTATACTAAGACAGAAAAACTAACTAAATTATGACTTTTTGCGCTCTCTGATAGTTTAGTTAGTTAGTTTTTCAGGAGTTAAAGACCTGTTTACATAAATTTAAACTGGCATTAACATATACACTAAAGACCGTAAATAAACATCTATCTACCACATACAGTGCGTGCATTAAGTCTGGAATCACCCGATTAACTTTTTAGTAAAACACAAAAACCCTCGGATAGGTTAATTTTTATTTTTAATTTTGCAAATTATGGTGTAATAAAAGTTATTAAAATTTGCACCCCCTTGTACCCTCACCCCCCAACTTTTTTTTTTTCAAATAGCAACCTACCCCTTGTGACACTTATACACCGTTGGAAAGCTTATTAAATTACCTTTCCAATGATGTATCACAAGGGGTAGGTTGCTATTTGAAAAAAGAAGTTGGGGGGTGAGGGTGCAAGGGGGTGCCAATTTTGATAACTTTTTTTAGACCAAAATTTGCAGAATTAAAAATATAAATCGACCTGTCCTAGGATTTTTGTATTTTACTTGTAACTAAAAAGGGTGATTCCAGACTTAATGCACGCACTGTATAAGCAGAAATTAAATTTAAATTTAAAAAATAAAATAATATTTGACACAGTTCCCTTCCAAATTTCAACTAAAAACATTAATTTTTAAAACACAGTTTTTTTTTTAATTTTGAGATGCTGAAGATTAACATTTATAGATAAAACTTGGAATTTGTTGATATAGATTTGTATATCAAGTTTTACTTTCCCCGCGTTAGTAAAAGAAATATTTTTTATTGCGTTTTTACATTTCTGGATATTTTAATACAAAAAACATGGTGGTCTGTGGGTTTTTCTGTTGATTTTATCCAACCAACCAACGGTATTAAATTATATGTTAAATCAATTTTTGTATACATGGTGTTCCTTAATATCATGTCACTATTAAAGGAGATAATTACTTGGCTTATTCTATAGCTAAAGTGTCAACATATGTCTAAAAATGCTTCGTAAGGAAGTTACGCCCCTTTGAAAAAGGCTAAAAAATTCGGTTTTTATTTAATAACTCAGGAACTTTTTGAGATATTGCAACGAGGTTTTGTGTGTGAACTAATCTTAACTAATAAGGTTCATCGTCGTATGCTATTTTCATATACTTATTTTAATCTGGGGTGTGCGAAACAGGGGGGCCTTATCAGTTTTTTGTCCCAAACTTTTTTATAGTTCAATATAACACTAAAGTTTCAATTTTTAATGCCTAGAAGTCTGTAATAAGTTTATAAATGGAATTTTATAATCCTGGCTGTGTTATAAACTATTAATTAGGGATAACACTTGTTAAGAAATAAAATTTATATTTAATATAATAATAACACTAAGATTCTCCATGATATCGCGTTACATGAAGGTATTATTAACAAATAATTATAGTTTATAAGAAAACTTGTCCGGTATTTTAACACATTAAGAACATTTTATTGTTTATAATTTAATAACTTAATTGCACTAAATACTAGGGTGGCGTGAAAACACTAGTGCTAATAGGGACCTTTTAAGTTATTTTTGTAATACAATAAATTTCTTTAAAAATTACTTTAAAGATACACTGTTAACCCAAGGTTGATGAATTTATATAACCAAAGAATGATCAATAAACCCACAACTTCTACAATAATTGTCTCCCAGAAAAGTTTAGTTGAATAAAATTGACGAAGAACCTGACGATGGATCCTTGTATAGGAAGGTCTGGACATTACAGAACTACTTAAAATCCAAAAGTTTATTTTTGGGAGATATTGCTTGAAATTTAAAAGATTTACTTTGTTAAAGTATTTTTAATCAGACGTCAAATTTCGATTATTTTTCAACTTTGTAGCTCTGAAGAGTAACTGCAAATTTTAAAGTTAAATTCGATGGAATCCACCAGATACCCTAAAACGTATTTACAACTTTTAAAAATTTGATTTTTTCCGTAATGCAAACAGATGACTCAATTTTAAAAACGGATTCGAAATCTAAGATAAAAGCAGTATTGAAATCAACAGGAAGAAAAGTGATTGGTTTAATTTTGGTTTTGGGGATTTCACTGAGGTGTTTCTTGTAATTTTTAGCTTTATTAATGTTTTTTTATGGAAATTACTTAAATGAAACGTAAAAGTATAAAACTATTTTCTCAAAAAATATTTAAATTGAAGTACAACATTTTTACAAGTTAAAAAAAAGCTTCAAAGGACCCGAATTAGGTAGTTAAGGCATAGGCCAGAATTACACCCAATTAAAAAAAAAATACTTACAAAAATCACAAAGTTTGTGAATTCTTTGTGTTTATAGGACAAAATTTGATTAGCATATCCATAGTTCACGGTGTTTACCAAACTCACCACATATTAGACATATTTAGTAAATCATTGCCGTTTCATTTGTATCATCACTTCCATCCGAAGAGCCTTCGGAGTTTTTCTTAAGTTGTTTAGATGTCCATTGTGCCTTTTCACTCATTCTTTTATAAATTAGGGGCATCTCCAATATCAAAACTTTTAAGTTTATTTAAAAATATGAATTATTTGACCTAATAGTAGCCGGTCGGCATTACCCCAAAAGAAATGGCCTTTATAACCCCAAAACGTACGTTTACAAATTTTTACTCAAAACACAAATTTAACTTAATTTAATTATAATATAATAATTATTAATCTATTACATAGTCTTAAACTACACTAGAGACTAATACTACATATTATATGTATGTATGAATCAATCTATTACATAGTCCTAAACTACACTACAGACTAATACTATATATTATATGTATGTAACATATGTATAGAAATTTAACAGCGGAGATAAAGAATCGTATAAACACAACCATTAAGGTAAATAGAATGTTACTGAGTATATGTTTTAGTAAAAGAGAAGTAAGTAAAAGGACAAAAGTAAAAATACACGAAAGTATGATAGCTCCTATTATCATGTACGGGTGTGAGGTGAGTTCTCTCTGAAGAAATAAAAAATAAACTCCAAGCATGTAAAATGAAGGTTTTAAGAAAAATAGAGAGTGTAGTAACACTTTAGATAAAAAGTATCGTAAAAAAATTGAAACCAAACCACTTAGATGGTTCGGAAATATAACAAGGATGGAAGTGGACAGAAAAGTCAAAATAGATAGATGAAAGAACGCTAGAGGTAGACCGAGAGCAACTTGGAACGCAGGAATTGAGAACCTACTGGGTCACAAGCTAGAAGTTAGCAAAGGATAGAAAAGGATGGAGAAAAATTAACACCTCGACATATGGTATAAGAGGTTTCGGGATAAGTAAAGTATATCCAGGGGTGACACGAGGGATTCTTTTTTGGGGGGGCAGAGCAAAAGTTTTCCAACTAAAGATTAAGGAATTTCCCAACTCTGAAAAAAAGCTTTACACCTGGTGCAAAATTTTGATGACCAAAAAAAAGTCTAAAATGATAAAAATTTGCGTTACGTAATACTTGAACGTTCCCATACCTGAGATCGTCAACCAAAATTTTCTCAACTGGCGCTTGATGGGGGGGGGGGCTTTTTGCATGCGTCTCTGTTTTGGACTCAAATTATTCCTTCCTGGACTAGATACCAATAAAACGTTTTTTACATATTATTTTCTGTAAAATCTTTGTATGTTTGTATGTATTGTATTGTAAAATCTTTGTATCTTTGTATGCATAACTTTTGAACGATTTAACATAGAGAATTCAAATAATTGATGTTTTTTTAAATATTTTCGAGACAATTATCAAATTGAAAATCTCCAGGTTAAGAACTTTTAAAGTTATTGCAAAAACATAGATAAAAAATAGGGTCTAGAAAAAGAGAAGGAAAAGTGTTTTATTCACTAAGTAGTACTGCCATTGTTATATTCCTCGCAGCTTCACAGCAGAGAAGTATTATTATACGTTTAATTAGGTCCTAAATTTTAAGACCCCAAAAAAAGAATGTCCAGAATAAAAAATGTTTGCAACAAAGTGCGTTATATAGAATTCTTAACAACTTTTAAAAATATTCATCTGTCTGTTTAAATGTCACGTTTTCCTTCTGGTACAATAACTCAAGAAAAAATAATCAGCTCTCTCAAATTCAAATTTTCAGCAAAAATCATTCTTGGTAAGGAACAGAAAGCCTATTAAAACCAAATAGAATCCCATCATAAATAAAAAAGTTATAATATAAAGGGCTAAACATATAAAATAATCGAAAATAGAGGAAGAAAATCTTTAATCAACTTTATTTTTTTTTTCGGAAAAATTATTTTTTTACAAAGATAAATCATACTAAATTAAAAAAAATCTAAATTTTAAAAAAATTGAAATCATACAAAATAAAAAAAAAAACATTTAAAAAAAGAATTAGAGTCACTAGACTTAGAAATATCACAATATAATTTAATTTAGTTTTTAAATCCTAGATCTATGCACCTGTGAGGAATATACTATAGAATGCGAGACATTATACCGGGTGAGTATTATTTATGTCCATCCCAAAAATTAATGATTTATATAATTTTTCATTGGGGGATTTAATTTTTTTGTTTCACTTCCGGTTTCACCAGAAGTTGCCAAAAAATAAGATTCTATTAAAAACATTGAAACTTTGATGATTTATATAATTTTACATTGGGGGATTTATCTTTATTGTTTCACTTCCGGTTTCGCCAGAAGTGGCATAAATATGTTTTTTTTTTAATTGTAATCTTTTACCGAGTTGACTGATGTTTTTTTTTCTACTTTTTTTTTTCGTTTTCGTTTTTATGGTATAAAAACGAGATTTACATAGTTACCTTTTTTTTACTTACTTAATCTTTAAAGTACATCATAAATTTAGCATAAGAAAAATAGCGAAAAAATACTCTACAAATAAAGTTTACATGGACAAAAAAATAGGATTTAAGAAGAAAAGACCGTTTTCTAAGCTCTAATTCGCTGTCACTGATCAAATGTTTATTTTAATATTGGTTTTATATATTTTTAAGCTTGAGTAAATAAAAACAAGGTAAATTATTTAAATCTTGTTTTTATATCATACGATAAAAACAAAAATGAAAAAAAAGTAAAAAAACAATCAGTTTGTTATACATAGAATTTTTGACTAAATTCAAAAATGTAAATAATTATAGGTTGTTCCATTAAAAAAAAAGATATTTGTGCCACCGGAAGTCGGAAGCGAAAAAAAAATCCGGGGTCAACTTTCGTTCGCAGGAAATCAGCTACATTTTCAAAAAAATTTTTTTTTGCCTTTATGTACCCCCCTGAATCCGAAAATGATAATCTTTCTTTGCGGAAATGCACCGTTTTTTTTCTATGGCGGTTTTTTATGTATTTTTTGTTTTGGTTAAAAAACGTTATGGAAATCTGCTATCGTTAGAAACGAAGTATTTTCTAGTTATTTTGGCTCCCCTGAATCCGAAAATATTAATCGTTCTTTGCGGAAACGGACCGTTTTTTTTCTATGCCGATTTTTTATATATTTTTTGTTTTGGCAAAAAAACTTTATGGAAATCTGTTATCGTTTGGAACGAAGTATATTCTACTTATTTTCGTCCTCCTGAATCCAAAAATGTTAATCATTCTTTGCGGAATTGCATCGTTTTTTTTTAATGGCGATTTTTTATAATTTTTCTTTGTTTTTGCAAAAAAACTTTATGGAAATCTGTTATTGTTTAAAACGAAGTATATTCTAGTTATTTTGGCCCCCCTGAATTCAAAACTATTAATCGTTCTTTGCGGAAATGCACCGTTTTTTTTATAGCTAGTTTTTATATATTTTTTGTTTTGGCAAAAAAAAATTATGGAAATTTGTTGTCATTTAAAACGAAGTATATTCTACTTATTATGACCCTCCTGAATCCGAAAATGATAACTGTTTTTTGAAAAAATGCACCGTTTTTTTTCTGTGGTGATTTTTTTATATTTTTTGTTTTGGCCAAAACAACGTTATGGAAATCTGTTATTGTTAAGAACGATGTATATTCTAGTTATTTTGGCCCCCCTGAATCCGAAAATATTAATCGTTCATTGCGGAAACACACCGTTTTTTTTTCATGGCTATTTTTTTTATATTTATTTGGTTTAGCAAAAGAACGTTATGGAAATCTGTTTTCTTTAGAAATAAAGTTTATTCTGCCTGTTTGGACCCCCTGAGTCCTAAATTGCCAACTTTTTTTTCATAAGTTTTGCCTTTTTTATTATAATTTCAATATTTGTATTTTTAACAAAAATAAATGTTCGCAACCTGCTATTTTAACCTCTGCATAATATTAAAATATTTATAATTAAATGCATCACGTATTATTAATATAAAATTAAATTAAAATAATATAATTCTATTATTTGAACCAAGCCAAGCAAGGACGGTCAAAAACATAAATCAGGCCGAGCGAAGCGAGGCGGGCTTGACCACAATTCATTACGTATTAATAATATTAAATTAAATTAAAATTGTATAATTTATTATTTAAACCGAGCCAAGCGAGGAGGGTTAAAAATATAGTTTAAGCCGAGCGAAACGAGGCGGGCTTGACCATTACGTAATATTCACATATAAAATTAAAATTAAATTATGTAATGTATTATTATATAAGCCGAAAGAAGCGATGATTAATTGATCTGGGGTCAACATTTATATAAAATACTTTATATCAAGGTTTTATGGCAAAAACAAAAACTATGTAAAAAATCGCCATAGAGAAAAACGAAGAATTTCAGCTAAAAGTGTTAATCATTTCCGAATTCAGAGGGGTCCAACTAGTCAGAATATACTTTATTTCTAACGATAACAGATTTCCATAACGTTTTATTTTCGAAAAAAATATTTTTTTAAAAATAGCCAAGGAAAAAAAACGAAGAACTTTCGCAAAAGATGGTTATCAGTTTCGAATTAAGGGGGGGGGGGAGCAAACAGGTAGAATATACTATTTTCCAACGATAACAGGTTTTTCTTTCAAAAATAAAAAAATATATAAAAAATAGCCATGGAAAAAAACGGTGTATTTCCGCAAAGAACGATTATCGTTTTCAGATTCAGGGGGGGGGGCAAAATAACTAGAATATACTTCTCTTCCAACGATAACAGATTTCCGTAACGTTTTTTATGGGAAAACAAAAAATTTATAAAAAATAGCCATGAAAAAAAAACTACGAATTTCCGCAAAAGATGGTTATCATTTCCAAATTCAGGAGGGTCCAAATAGGTAGAATACACTTCATTTTTAACGATAACAGATTTCCATAAAGTTTTTTTGCAAAAATTAAAAAAAATGTAAAAAACAGCCATGGAAAAAGACGGTGCTTTTCCGCAAAGAACTGTTATTATTTTTAGATTCATAGGGGCCAAAATAAATAGAATATACTTCATTTCCAATAGTAACAGATTTCGATAACAGTTTTTTGCCAAAACAAAAAATATATAAAAAATCGCCATAGAAAAAAAACGGTGCATTTCCGCAAAACAAGATTATAATTTTTGAACTCAGAAGGGTCTATTACATAAGCTGGTATGTGATTTGTAACGATATCAGATTTCCTGCGAACGAAAGTTGGGCCAAAATCCGCCAATGTAAAATTATATAAATTACCAAAGTTTAATTTTTATCGAATGAAGATTAATGTTAATTTTGGGGCTGGACATAAATAAAACTCACCCGGTATATCTTTACTTTGTTTTATTTTTTTTTTAATTAATCGAATAATGCCAGTTTTTACTCCATATCAGTAATTATGAATATTAAACTTCTTTGATGAAAAACTGGTTTTAAATCTAAGTACATCATAAAATACTAGTCCATAAATTAGTACATATGTATTATATAATTATAACATATTATGATATATTTATATAATTAGTTGTAAATTTAATATTAAACACTATAATTATTATCTTATTACAAATTTTTATTAAAATATAGACATCAATCAATTTTCTAACTATTATATATTTTTTTAATACATCAATTATAAAATTATAATTATTAAATGCGCCATTATAGAACCCCCATAATTCCTGCACCATTTTTAATTTGTCTTTTTTCATAAAAATTGAAACATACCTACCTTTTGAAGCATTCAAATGCATTCCAGCTATACGGCGATTAATTTGGATACGGTATTGTTCCTTTTCTCTTGCACGCATCCTGCCTTACGACGTTTTAGACGTTGAGTTGAGAGGTGGCAACCGCATCCATAAAAATCTATATCATATTAGGGTAGATTTTATATATTTTATTCTCAACTGTATATGTAATACATACATTACATGTATTAATAAAGTTTGGGAAGCACGTGATTTCTTGTCCCACTGTTTTCACGCCTGGACCTGACCTGTAATGAAAAATAGAGACTAGTAAACTAATTATTACTAGTCTACATTATAAATCATTAATTTCCGCTAGATGGCGCCACCGATTAAAATGTGCAAATGGCTGAACTGCTTTTGTCATGATAAACACCAAAGTACCCCAATAAACACTAATATAATCTAATACATTTTGTTTAAAAAACCTAAATCTACAATTTTAGTCAATGTTTTTTACTTTTAAGACTGAGAAGGATAATAAATGTTATAATCGGCGCGGTGGGTAACGCGTATATAAAACATCAACACAATCATATAAAATGATTGTGCTTCTCTTGTGAAATGCAGTAAAAATTATTTGTGGTAAATATGAAAAGAACTAAAAAACTAAGTATTATAGTATTATTTTCTTAATTTGAATTCAAAAAAGTTAGTACTTTATCTTTAAATAAAAACAGTTGCGAATAAAATAGTATACAGGTCTCCCGGAAAATGGTACTTTTCCTCGATCTATAAATGGCCTGGGCACTTCGTGCCTCGCCCATTAATAAGTCTTGAAACAGTACTATTTTTCGAGTCGACCTGTAATCTACTATTTATTACCTTAAAATTTTCATTTAGGTGCAACTAGAAAATTCTGAAAATATGAGAGTGATAAAACTTATCTAAGGGTCCTAATTGGGCTCCTAAAATTCGTAAATTAGCCATAAAACGTAAAAAAAATCCCTAATTTTTGTATAAGTGAAAAATTTTAAAAGCTTGAAATCTTATTTATTTTTCCATTTGAGCATACAAAATAATGTGCCAAATTTCAAAATGATCAAATGATTTCCACCCGTGCCGAAAATCCCCCAAAGTTACCCTAAGACTAAAATTTACGAATTTCTACCATAAGTGTGAGTCAATTATTTAAAAATGTATCAAACCGGACTAAATTTATTATTATTTAATGCATTCTAATATTTATTCAAAATATTATAATATTTTACAGAATTAAAAATACTTGACGGAACTGACAGATTGACATAGCCTAACTCAGTGTTTATTTTTTAGAATATAGGAATATAGGACCTTTATATAAGGTCAAAAAATGATTGTTAACTACTAAGTAATAAAGAAAATATGTAAAATTGAAAGGTAGGCGATTTTTGCACGTAACAATCCTTCATAAAATACCGGCACTATAGTGACAACTAAATATCTTAGTAACAACAACGTTGTTGTACAATTAAATACTATAAAGTTGTTTAGTATATGGTACGAATAAATTTATTTTTTGCACGACCAAGACTAAAACCTAATTTTACTCTTTCATTTTCAGGACTAAACTTGCCGTTTTTCTCCCAAGGGATTAAAAATCACGGCAACGGAAAATATTAAAATATTATACTTACTATGTACTTTGCTGGTTCAAAAATTAGGTTTGGTGATGTTTTGTAATAAATTAGCGATTCAAACCAATTTATTTGATTTTAACAAAGAAAACCTTCAAAAATAACATTGTTATAACAATTTATACATTACTTAAAATTTATGATTTTCGTCCATTTTTTTTGACGTTTGTGTCAATCATATTAAAAAACAATTGAAATCGCGATAGCCGTGAAACTAACTTTTCGCAATTTACAGGCATCTTGATTAAACTACGAAAATAAAACAACCGATTTTAGACGCATGGTTTTTAAGTTGAATTTTATCTACCTACCTAAATTATGTTTGGCCCTGCAAAAAATAGTGTATATACCTCAGGACTAAACGTGGCTGTTTTAGTCCCTTGGTATATAAATAACTATTATGGTATACGATACAACATTTATATATACAATTTTAATTGTGTTATAACGTTTTAGAATAATCGTAAAAAATGTATTTTATACCTTAAAGTTGTTACAACAAGGCTTAGTTGTACTATTTTTAGATTTTTCTACCAGTGTAGCTCTTACTCGCTGTGAATAGTATAATAATCAATATAGCCCGGATCGAAGTAGCTATTTACCGTGGGCATGCAAAAATTAGAATGTTAAAAACCTCTTTTTTCAAGTAAGTATAATAATTTTTGCATGCCCCCGAAATGGCTACTTCGATCCGAGCTGTAATAATCACAGTAAAAAATCTTTTTATATTTATTAAGTAGTACCTATACACTGAGATAAATTTTTACATCCACGTGCATGGGTAATTTGCTTGCAGCTGCTGCTGATGTGAATTTACACTCGAAGCGTTAATATAAATGCGGTGTGTATTATATTTTTACCTCCAGTGTGTAAAGTTTACACCAATATTATGAATGGTTTTTTATGAATAGTGTTTTATGGAAAAACTACGCAACAGAAAAATAAAACGTATATTCGTAATCAGCTCTACAAAAAGTACCAATATAAAATAGAAACAGAAAACATACACAAGTCTTAGAAACTTAAAATTTGTAGGCCAGTGTTACCGCCTAAATAAATAAAATATTATAAAATGTATGTTTTAAGGATATTGTATTAATCACACTTTTTAAATATTTACTTTTAATCAATACTTACCAATTATTTCTTTGAAAAATCTAGCACACACAAAATTATACTTACGCTCTTACAAACGTTAACAATTATAATGGTCGACAGCCACCAGACTCGATGAAGCAGGGATTATGGCTTCTCGAGTCACGTGACTAGCTTAACGCCCGCAATTGGCTGGCTTGTACATCAGAAGTGTGATTTTTAAACTTCGGGTGTATTGTTGCTAAAGGTATTTTTATAAAAATATACTTTCTTGAGCTCCGAGTGTATTGTTGCAGAAGGTATGGATGTAAAAATACACACTCTAGGTCAAAATCACCTCACGTGTGTAGTTTCACATCAATGTTGATGTACATTTATATAAAGGTGTAAAATTTGCACATTTATAGAGTGTATTTTTTTACACCTTTTCAATGTAATTTCTTTCAGTGTACTGGACTCTTATATTTTAAAATCTGTTTGTTTAAAAACTAGTAGCTTATTATAAAGTATTATGTTTCTTTTCTAATCAATAAATATTCCAACACTTATGTCTTTATTCATAAGGGTCACGCTTTGAAAATATCCAAGTAGTCTTCAAGTAGGCACTTGAGGCTTTTTTACTGTAACTATTGAAACGTGACACCCTTAGGAATATATTAAAGTTCGATTGTTTAAGTAAACACTTAGTCTTGTCTATGATAATTTAATAAGATTTTTTGTAATTCGAGTGGGTCAACAATGGGAATCTATTTAATGTTTAAAACAGGTATTTTTCAATAGTTATACAGAAAATTTCTCCCTCATGTAACAAAAAATACAAAATAAGGTTTTTTTGACGAACTTCGGCACAAAAAGTTATATTAGGGTTCGCCTTACTTTATTTAAAAGTTTAAAAATATATACTTTATTTTAATATGCGATTTTTTGTTTTCCGGTAATCATTGGTCACATGATCAATACCTTAGAAAACATAAATTTGTGTCCTTAATACCAACCCCAAAAAAAAAATCCCTAAAAATATTATATATTATTTATTATACTATAATAGGTATTTGGATTTTATCACAATGCAAAAAAAAAAATTGCGTTGATAATAGCCCGTTGTATGTGAAGATTTTGTACTTGTTTTTGATTTCTACAATGCATATTTATTATTATTAAGATTTTTTGTAATTCGAGTGGGTCAACAATGGGAATCTATTTAATGTTTAAAACAGATAGTTATACAGAAAATTCCCCCCGCCTTCAGGTCCCTCATGTAACAAAAAATACAAAATAAGATTTTTTTGATGAACTTCGGCACAAAAAGTTATATTAGGGTTCGCCTCACTTTATTTAAAAGTTTAAAAATATATACTTTATTTTAATATGCGATTTTTTGTTTTCCGGTAATCATTGGTCACATGATCAATACCTTAGAAAACATAAATTTGTGTCCTTAATACCAACCCCAAAAAAAAAATCCCTAAAAATATTATATATTATTTATTATACTATAATAGGTATTTGGATTTTATCACAATGCAAAAAAAAATTGCGTTGATAATAGCCCGTTGTATGTGAAGATTTTGTACTTGTTTTTGATTTCTACAATGCATAATTATTAAAGAATACAACAGCTCACTAAACATAAAAACAAGTACAACATTTTTACACACAACGGGCCCCCGGACTATTATCAATACCTGTCAAATTTAACAGTAGATTAAAAGTTTCATAGGAAACTTGTTACCTACCTACTGGATACATATGTAGCTATGTCTAAAGATATGTATAAAGATTAAAAAAATGATTTAGGTACCTTAAAAAACAATATCTTACTATAATTTAATATTATATTTTTACCTAAAATATTCATAATTTTATATACTTTTGTCTCTTAATGTAGAAATTCTTTATTAATCCAATCTAAATGTTATAACATGGTTAGCGTATACGCTAACCATTGCTTGTTCACTTACAGGACATATAAAGTGGTCCAGAACTCACCCCCTCTTAACTTTTGAACGAGTTGAGACATCGACTTAAAATTTGAAACACATAAATAAGAAAACTTTATCTATTTGAGCATATTTGATATTTGTAGCTATTACAATGCCGGAGCGGCGGACAGTGGACATATAAAGGATTATTTAAATAGGAAGGGGGATCGTGAGATACATCATTTTAGCGCACATAAAATTCTCTTTTTGATCATGTATTTATTTTTTGTTATTATTTTCTTCGAGGGTTTAAAATGGGTTTGAAAATGGGAATTTTCATCAAAATTTCTTTAAAAAATCAAACAGTTTTTTATAAAAGATTAATGTCATGATGCAAAAAATTAAATTATACTTTTAAACTAATTTTAAATGATATAATAGAAAAATACACAAAAAAAAAAAATTTAAAAAAAATTATTTTTTTAGTAAAAAGGAAAGAAAAGTCAATGATGTACCACAAGACCTACTACATTGAAGCTTTTATTCCCTTTATGCCTCCTGACCACATCGCCAAAAAATAGTTGTCTTATTTTGTGCCTATTCACAGGCTGGCATAAGAACATAAAACATAACAATGCGATGCCGGTATTGGCCTGATGTGCCGCCATGTATCTTGTAAGCCAATCACGGCATCGCATTCTTATGTTTTATGCTTATGCAAGCTTCTGGATATGCCTTTACGTGTCTCTTAGTGATCGATATCTCAACTCGTCCAAAAATTAAGAAGGGGGGTAACTTTTGGACGGCACTATGGTCTGTTTCATCAAGCAAGAGAGTAAATTAAAAATCGCACAGTAAATATTTTTACAACAGGTTTGAATAGTATATGTTAGTGTATAGAATATAGTTATGTTTTATAAAATAAACTACGCAGTATATTCGCACATCCAATATTTGAATCTGTTTTGAAAATATTCACTGTGCGATTTTTAATTTACTCTCTTGCTTGATGAAACAGACCATAGTATAACATATCTTTTTTTTTATTTTTTCAATGTAGTGATATTTTTGGAGGCACCCGTCCATAATTAGGCCACTGTTGTTGTGTTAAAGTCTTCTACTGGATAAAAGACCAGAAGCCATTGAAAAAAGTACGAAGATAAGTGACTACCTTTATTAGTATCATTTTTCACAATCCTTTATAGATCTTTGTTTATATTGACAGTCGAGTAATAAATAGTTCCTATAAGAAAGCTTTAATGGTCATAAAATCAGTATAATATATATAATAGCTCAAAAGGTGCATTTGGTGGCACAACATAAATCTAGCCAAGAAAAGAAGAATCCTATGTACTATTAAGAATCTTTAAAGGTTAACAATTGTTAATACTTAGTAGTTACATTTTTTAATTTATAGATATAATAAACAAACCGTCAAGATATGTAATAAACTAAATAAAGATATTTTTTGTTATCTTTTTATATGAGCTTTTTAAGGTAAGTCTTGTTCAGTTTTAATTAAAAAATCATAAAATAGGTATTTATTTTTTAAGTTAAATATATATTTAGAAATCACATAGCAACTCTCTTGAAAATATTTTTTGATAAGCACATAGAACTTTTTTATTCTGTAAGAAAATAATAAAGTTAAATCTTAATGTAATCTTTAATTAATAAGAAAAAAATTGAAAAATTGAATGTAGAATTTTTTATGTTTGTAAATCCAAAGGCAATTTTTCTTTACAAATTTTACGCTTAGGTTTTACAAGCTTGAATTAAAAAAACGTAAATTAGGCCTAGCGCTGCAGGCGAAAATTTTTACGACTTTGAGGGTCTATGGTCCACTTGAAAAAAGCTCTGCATATTTGCTCGTTTTTACGCCTTTCTTTTGGGAGAGTATACATAAATAAACTTTTATTTATTGTAAACTTTCGACGCCGGGCCCCCCTTGAGCCCGACCCCCGGGTAATCTGGACGCCCCTGAATCCGGCCCTGTTTCTCGTTATAAAAATGTTTTTAAAATTATACTGAAGCTAACATATCATTGAATAAGAGTAAAAAACTATAAGCGTTCAAAGATTCCTTACCCCTATACCTAACTGTGAACAGATATAATAGTTATTTATGGTACTAGTGGGCTATATCGGTTTACCCATGAGTGCCATACAAGGTTTTATCCAATAAATAGCTTAGGAATTCATATTTTTATTAAAAATTTTAATGACATTTACAAGAAAATAATTAGACAAGTGACAGTTGAGTGGGTAAAATAAATAATTATCCACTCAATAAAGTAAAAGCCACGCGGGGGTTATTATTGAGTATCTATTTAAAATAAAGCTGGTAATTGTCTTATTAAATATTTTTTTTCTTTTATTTATAAGATAAAGTTGCCTTATACATAAAAAAACAGTTAAAACAGTAGGATTACGGCAATAATAATAGTTATTTAAATATTTTGAAAAAAAAAAAGTTCAAAGTATCCCCCACTTACGGTACCAATTTCTGGCTCAGACCATTTTAAGAAGTATCTACTTACGTGACAGTCTTTGGTATACTTGTGGTGCTGGCGCCTATCACTAGATTTGGTGCGCTCTGCTTCTTCATTTTAATCGTATCTTAGAAAATAGCCAATACTTCCTGAACGGTATCCGATAAACAATTGCCTTTTCTGGAAGAAGGTATCTCGTTGGCGTACAAGAAAAAGGCTCTAAGCATTTATTTATTTTTATTTTTTATTTATTATCTTTATCAGATACCTACATAATTATATATTTGAATCCTCAAATAAATCTGTATAATTTTGCATTGGTAGTAATATTATTAAAAAAATATTTAATTTTTGACTTGTATGCTGTGTAGAATAAAGTAAAACGAATTTGTATTTCAGCATATATATGTATTTAAAATAGGTCTAGCGCTTTTGAACTCCGTTCTATATACTTTTTAATTGTCATTATGTCAAAAATTTTTGTTTATTTATATATTTATTATTTTAATCTGTGCAACTTTTTAACTGTGATGTTCCCATATTTTTAATCTACCTCTCATTCTGTTGTAATCAGCTCTGACGAAGCTAAGCCCTGAAGATGATCTTTTGATAGAAAGCGCTAGGCCTATTTTAAATACATATATATGCTGAAATACAAATTCATTTTACTTTAGTAATATTATTGGTTACTTATTTTAGAAAATTCAAAAAAAATAGAGATAAACACTACAGATTCATCGAGATCCCCAAATAATTTCTAGGCTGCTTTTAGGGTCTTTCCATTAATATTAATAACAAATGAGTTATTTGAAATAACGCGGGGGTAAATCATTTTATGAGAAACCCTTGTACAAATTTTCAGAACAGACACCTCGAAAATGTGGGTGGATCTATCGATATCCTCAAATAATGTCTAGGCTGCTTTTAGGGTCCTTCCATTGAGAGGCACAGCATAGTGGGCTAGCGCGTGTACATAGCAAGCCAACCCACTGGCGCCGATTTGCCTTTTTCAGTTAATTAATAATTGAAATTTGGCGAAGGCGATAAGTGAAAGGGACACTCCCTATAAACTGGTTAAAGAGTCAGTATAAGCCGGTGGTTCCCTGTACTACTAGCCCACACAAGTCCTGGACTTAGGGTATGCTTAATTAAGTAGAATAGTACGAGGTTAAACAAACAAACAAATAAATGTTTATAATAAATACAATACACTTGGAAGAACTTTTCTTTTTATAGTTTATTTTACTTTTTAATTTTTTTTTTTATTTTATATTTTAATTTCAAATTTTATTACCTAAGTTTTTACCTATCTCATATATAAAAATATTTATTTATTCACCTGATAAATAAGTTATTTGAAATAACCCGAGGGGTAAACCATTATGAGAAGGCCATGTACAAATTTTTAGAACAGACATCTCGAAAATGTGGGTAATTTTTGATTAGATTTTCAATTGCTCGGGGACATATCGAAGGAGAGGCTTGGGGAGCCTTCCTCCATCCTCTTTTGAGAAGTTGGGAAATCTGGGTTATATTTTGTATGTCGTTGTAAATAAAATGTTTTACATAAACTATGGTTTTATTTTACAATCAGATTAGTTCAAGTTCAAGTATTACGTAACGCTCTAGGGTCTCGTTACGCCGCGTTACAGAGGGGGTGGGTATAAAATGTTTATTGGATCAAGTTTTTAACAATTATCTACGCCTAAGATACGGATTCGTTGCAAATTTTATTGCACACGGCGTTCAATAAATCCTCTAAACAAAAAAAAATAGAGATAGAAAACCATAGGCAATAACTGATTTTCGGTTAACCGGTTGCGGAAATTACCTCAAACCGGTTTTTGGTTAAAACACTGAAGCAATAACCGGTTGAAAACCGGTTTAAACTTTAAAGCAAAGTTTCCTTTCAGTTTCTTGACAAAAAAAATGTTAACTAATGTTAGGCAGCGTTACATGGGGGTGGGGTGGGGGTCAGAAATGGCCAAATTTTACGTAATACTTGAACTTTTCCTTACCAGTCTGAAAAGAGTTGGGAAGTCTAAGTTATTATTTTTTAAATACCAACAACAATATTGTTGTAGTTTTAAAGGTCCAAAATGATCCAAATTTGCGTTACGTAATACTTGAACGTTCCCCAAGTTGGGAAGACTATTATATCTTATTATTTTAATTATTATCTTAAGTACTTCCAATCAGAAGTTAATTAAGAAATTCCAAGTTGGAAATTCCAATAAGGAGGAAAGGAAGGGGGCCATGTTCCCAAAGTTTTTTTTCTAAATCTGGAGGTTGATGACTTTTTTTGGTTATTAATGTCTTAATATAGTGAACATTTTCTCCGAATCAAGTCGGACGTGACCATATACCTATCCTTTCCACTTTGGCGTTCACAATCATAGAGTGGGAGAGAGCGCACGATAGTAACGTAACTTGCTTGCGAGAAAATTTTTACTATAGTATTTTATAGTATATTTAGTTTTTCAAAATGTTTAACAGATCTTAAGCTGTATTAAAACAGTTTTAGAAAAAGCGTGCAAAAATATAATTTATTATCGTAAAACGTTTAAAATAACACATAATAAATTTGTTGAAAGAAATTAACTATTAAATTAATAGTTTAATTAATATAATTATTTTAATTAAATTATTTTAAGCATAGAAGATTATATAAATCTAATAGTACTTACTTTTCATTAGATATGAAGGAATTTACTGTTAAACAATTAATTTAAATACAGGGTGAAAATTATTGAAAATTTTAATAATTTATTATTAACTAGCCGTGAGCACGTTCTTCGCACAGACAAACAAGCAAATAGAACGTGAATTTATTAATTAGGAAGAGACAACAATTCTGAAATAAGTAAGAGTTCAAGACTAGCGAGCATTTAAGCTTTTGCGGGATGTAACAAAAAAAGGAGGCATGCTTAATTCTAGAGCAGGCCTGCAGGTTATGTTTAAGTTACCTACAAATAGGAACATCTACCGAATTACAACAAGAAAATATGTATTATTCGATAGAAACATATTTATTTATATAACATAGCACGGTGGGCTTTAAGCTTACGGAGATGAAAAAATCGATCACCCCATAACTGACAACGGGATATTGTTTCTAATGCTTTCAGATTTACATGTTCGTTGAGAACAAAATCGTAGGTGTAGCCGTTATTTATTCCATTAAAAATTAGTATATATGTGACCCAAAAAAATTTCAAATTAAAAAGTTTGGAGGTCTCACCCCTTAAATTTGTTTATTGGGGTAAGAGTTTCATCCCTAATTTTTTTTCAAAATTTTTGAAAAAATCTAGAGGTCGCTCACGGCCATTTTTCAAAAAATATGTTTGCTTAGATTTTTTTATTTTTTTTAAGGCCCAAAGATTTTTTTTTAAATCTTGTTAACATGTGCGTGTAGCCCAATATGTCCTCACATAAAAACAACTATATTTTTTTCGGATATACAGCACGGTGGGCTTTAAGCTTACGGAGATGAAAAAATCGAACACCCCATAACTGACAACGCGATTTTTTTTGAGGTTAGCAATTTACCATCCCTTTATACCATTTCGTGTTAAAAAGATTTAAATAAAAAATCCTTGGGCCTTAAAAAAAAATAAAAAAAGCTAAGCAAACATATTTTTTGAAAAATGGCTGTGAGCGACCTCTAGATTTTTCAAAAATTTTGAAAAAAAATAGGGATGAAACCCTTACCCCAATAAACAAATTTAAGGGGTGAGACCTCCAAATTTTTTAATTTGAATTTTTTTTGGGTCACATATATACTAATTTTTGATGGAATAAAAAACGGCTACACCTACGATTTTGTTCTCAACGAACATGTAATTCTGAAAGCATTAGAAACAATATCCCGTTGTCAGTTATGGGGTGTTCGATTTTTTTATCTCCGTAAGCTTAAATCCCACCGTGATAGATATTTAAATTTAAAATAAATAAATAAAATAATAAAATAAATAAATTTGGATAGTGGACATAATTTGTATAGTAATGACCTAAAACAAAAAAAATTATTTCTTTTACATAAATTATAATCGATACAATCAGGACCTTATCTAGCGCTAAAAGAGTTAATGCGGTAGTTTCGAGTTTTCCAAAATCGCCAAAAAAAGTCCCAGCCAATTAATTCTTGGATAAAAATGTGTTTCATTAAAAAATAAGAAACTTTGAAAATGTTCATCTGTCCGTCCGCACTATGGGCCAGGTGGCCAGGTATTTTGGCAGAAAGTCTTTTAAGCAATTTAGATAAAAAAAATATGTAACTGTAATCAAGTATAATTGAAGTATTTATCATACAAATATTAAGCCTTTTAAATAACTTTTGAGATCAGGGCAATAGCGCGAAATCTAAATTTGTTTTAAGAACTTCGCTGTGTCTGGCTGTTTTAATTAATTATAATTTTGGATTAGTACGGAATTTTAAAAGTGTTTTATCATTTTTTATATTCTTATAGATGCATAAGTTCGATAAAATATAATTACCTAAAAATAGTTTTTGTATGTTCATAACTACTACTACTTACTACATACTTTTTCATTAGATTGCTACTTAGTTTAATAAATGACATTTTAGAAATTCTCCGCAATACAACGCAACACAGTCAATATAAACAAATTATATATCAACTTATTCCTTATGATGCGGTCTTCAAAACAAGTTTGCTCAATTTACCTCATTTTTTTTTTAAAAGTGTAATTTACTTATAAATAAATAATAATTTTACAGTAAAAATTAAGAAAAGTGGGGAAAATTAAGAGAAAATTGGGTAAATTTCTCCAAACAGTTCAGTTAAGGGTATTTATGTATTTTTATGGTTATTGCTTTCCCATTTTATTTTTTTAATTTTTGTAAATCTTTGTATTCGTGCAAAAATTTTCAAATTTTGTGTTTGCGTATTTTTGCGTTTCATGACGTTTTATGCGGATTAAAATTAATTTTGAACAAAAAAAATTGTTGGACGATGGCTCGGCCGGTCGGTCGGTGGGTGTGTCCGGGAAATTTTGTAAGCACGATAACTTAAAATTTTAATCTAGAGACTTGAAGTTTCGCATACAGATATATTACCAAAAGTTCTCGCGTGGGATTGTTTTTGGGTAAGGGGAGCAAAATACAATATTTTTTCACAAAAATGTCAAAATTGGTATATGGGGGTTTTTAACATTGGACTCGATTTTAGCGGTATCGTAAACCCCCATATGCCAATTTTTATGTTTATTTGACAAAAATCATACTTTCTACCAAAAAAATCTGATCTCCTGGCCCATAGTGGTCTAATGTCAGGTTTTTTTTGTGAACACGATAACTCAAGAGCGAACTATCAGATCGACTCGAAATTTTCGGGAAAAATTAAGTTCTATGAAAGGAAGATTCCTGTTGTTTTTGAAAATAATCCCCACAAAAAAAAGTTATCGGGGTTAAACTTTTTAAAACATCGAAAAATGCTGAAGGAAAATTCGGATTGACGTAAGTTATTCATGAAAAAGTACTTCTATAATAAGCATCAGTCCTACCAAGTTTAAAAATAATCCCTTCAAAAGTAAAAAACTTACAGCAACCAACTTAACAAGAATCCCATTGCGGCTACCGTTATTTTTGTTTTCTTTTTTATTTTTAATTTTTGGTGGAATCGACCTTTTTTTATTTTATTTTTTTTTTGTAGAAAAAAAATATATTTTATTGTAGGTCTTTCTTATACATAAAATATAGTAAAAAATTTAGTGTTTACAAAAAAAAAATACTTTTTTTTCATCAGGATTTTTTTTTAAATGGCGGCGTGAACACTCCAAAAATCTTCAAAAAAAATATCAAAAATATTTAAAAAAATGGTCTTACACAACATTCAAATAAAAGTGTTTTCTAACAGGAAATATAAAAAAGCATTTTTTTATTTTCCGAAAAAATTCCCCTCTCAAATAATTTTAACTTGCGTTTAATAAGTATTTGGAAATCTGAAGATTATATAATGAAATGCGTAGAATTATATATCTTTACGTCTTGTTATAATAATAAATTATGGAATCATTTACACTATAACGGCCAAAATAGCCATTAATTTACAAGTTAATACATTTATCTCTCTATTAAAATGTACTCTTAAACAAATTTAAATAATCTATTTTACTGTTAGATATATGATCAATATGACTCTCTCTAAAAAATAACTATTATCCAACACCTTCATAGGAACACTTGTTTTGGTTTGGACTTTCGTTTGCAGGAAAGTTCAAACCAAAAATGACAATCATTTTCTGCGGAAATGCACCATTTTTTTTTTCAATGGTGATTTTTTATAGTTCTATTGTTTTCGTAAGAAAACGTTATGGAAATATGATATAATTAGAAATTATATATATTCTAGTAATTTTGGCTCCCCTGAATCCGAAAATGGTAATCGTTCTGCGGAAACGCACCGATTTTTTTCTATGGCGATTTTTTATATATTTTTTGTTTTTTTGTTATCGTTATAAACGAAGTATATTCTCTTTATTTTGGCCCCACTGAATCCGAAAATGATAACCAGTTGTCCCAGTTTTTTTCAGTAGCATTTTTTTAAGGAGATTGATATCACTGTTATCTGTTTAATAAAAACAGTTTTTTTCCGATGGTGTTTTTATTAACCAAGTTGGTTTGGTTTAGTTTTTTGCTGGGTTGGTGTTTTTTTTTTTATTTTAATGGGGGACGTTGGTTTATGTTAACTTTGGTTTGCTTTAGTTTTGCGCCTGGTTGATGTTTTTTTATTTAAAATATATAATTAATAATATTTTTTCCAAATAAATAATAAAGTGGCTAGTAAAGAAAAAAAAATGTGCATTTCTGCAAAATATACTTCATTTTAAACGATAACAGATTTCCATTACATACGTTATTTTGCAAAACAAAAAATATTTTAAAAAACGCCATAGAAAAAAAAATGGTGCATTTCCGCAAAGAACGACTACCATTTTCGGATCCAGAAGGGCCAAAGTAACTATAATATACTTCATTTCTAACGATAACAAATTTTTGGATTCAGGGGAGGGGGGGAATAACTGTAACATGCTTCATTTTTAACGATAACAGATTTTCATACCGTTTTTTTGTCAATACAAAAATTATATAAAAAATTGCCATAGAAAAAAAAATGGTGCATTTCCGCAAAGAACAATAACTATTTTCGGATTCAGGGGGTCCAAATAACTAGAATATACTTCGTTTTTAACGATAACAGATTTCTATAACGTTTTTTTTGCCAAAACAAAAAATATATAAAGATCGCCATAGAAAAAAAAAACTGTGCGTTTCCGCAAGGAACGATTACCATTTTCCGATTCGGGGTGGAGGCAAAACAAAAATTATTTTGGAAATGTAGCTGATTTCCTGCAAACGAAAGTGGATCCCTTGTTTTTAGCTCTGTTTTAAATATCAAAAGTTTTTTCAATTAGTGACTAAAAAATTGCTTACTCTTTTGCGTATTAAGAAAACTTAATTTTTTGTTAAATTATAGATTTTTATTTAAAATTAACGTGTGTTGGATAAAATTTATTTCTCAACTCGTGTATTAAGTGATTTTATCCACTTAAGACACTAGTTAAGAAAATAACTATGGGACGGTCATTTTAGGTTATATTTCTCACTTCAGAACTCAGAAACGTCTTAATTCATTGATAGGAATGACGGAATGGGGGGTAGGCTAGGGCCCCTCCCCCAAGCACTTTCGAGTTGAAAAATCCACACTCCAGTTTGGAAAATTATGAATTTGATGAATTTGTTTTGGTCATTAACTTTTTGCTGTCGTGTAAAAAGTTGGGAAAATCTTTAGTTGGAAAGTTTTAGTTTCTGAACACCTCCAAAAAAAACTGTAGCGGCATCACAGTTTATTGACATTTATATAAAACAATGCTTAAAAAGACCCCTTAAAAGGGACCTAGCTCCCTTAAAAAGCAATTTAGGACAAATATTCCTACAGTCGTATTAATGGTGGAGGTCGCTTGCAAAAAAAAATTATCCTACGATATTTCCAGAAAGCTTTGACAAAGAGACTTAAATATTGGACCAAAGATTTTCAACGTGGCCAAAAACTTTTGGTTAAAATTTCATGTAAGTAAGTCAAAGCGTTCTTAAAATATCGTAATGTATATTTATTTTATATAATCTTTTTTTCATTTTTGATGTACACTCAGAAAATTTCGTTGTATTTTTAATACTAAATGTTATTTGTTAATAATTATCTTTTATTTATATCGCCATTAATTTTGTTCCCTATATTGAATCCGTAACTTTATTTATTCAAAAATTATTACTATTTTTAAAATGGACGACCACAAAACCCTAGTTTTGCAAAAAAGAAGATTATTTTCGGGTTTTACCAGATTTATGATAAAATTTTGTCAATGTGCGTGAGGAATTGAAAGAAATTGGGGATCAGGGAGGTCTTTTATT
>OY294045.1:59585477-59767237 GCA_958510825.1 Brachypterus glaber | reverse complement strand
AAAAACAGTCTGGTTTTAACTTAAAAGGGTATTTGAACATTTATATATATATATAATATAAAGAAAAAATATTTTTTTTATAAAGCATAATATACATAGTACAGTACTATATATGTACATATTTAGCTATATCTATATTATTTATATAAAAATTTTAATAAAATATATCAAAAAAAACGCGATAAAAGTGCATTATTTGAATTTTGTGACCCACAACAACTCAACCAGACTAGATATTTAAAATCTGCAAGTATTAGCATGAATCGTTTTTATTTAGCAATATTTCCATATATTCTTTTTATCTTTGAGATTTTTTTTTCGGCTTCGAACTAATACAAAAAAAAAACATTGTACTCTATATCTCAAGATTTTAAGGTCAATAATTGTTTTTCATTACCATATTCGTTTTCAGTGCCCAAAAATACGTAGAAAAAATATAGTTTGGTTTATGAAAAACTAACTTAATTTTTTTTGTGGTCCTGTGTTATCAAAACATATATAGTTAAGTATCGGTTTGTCGAAAAACAACTTAGCTCCAACGCACCGTGATTGAAGATTGGAGCTTATGGAGATTCTTCTGATAAATAGGAATAAATCACGCAATTTTCAAATTACCATCTACTGTAAAACGATCCTATCGGGTTACTTTATATAGGTGCTTTTTACACTAGAATGGATAGATATCACAATCTTAACTGAGATGGAGTAGCACTTAAAAAGTGTGATATTATTATACTATTCGCAGCGCGTAGCGATAGAATAGTATTATACCGTAGTTTCAAATTTCCTAAAACGCCCAAAAAACGTCCTAGACTTTTTGGATACAAATGTGTTTGTTGAAAAAATAGGAAAGTTTAAAAATATCCGTCCGTCCGTCCCTCTGTTGTCTGTCCGTCTGTCCGTCTATCTGTCTGTCCGTCTGTCCGTCTGTCCGTCTGTCCCGTCTGTCTGTCTGTCCGTCTGTCCGTCTTTCCGTCTGTCCGTCTGTCCGTCTGTCCGTCTTTCCGTCTGTCCGTCTGTCCGTCTGTCCGTCTGGCCGTCTTACAGTGTTCCCTAAATCACTTTTTGTGGCCATAAATCTGAAAACGTAACTTTTAAGGGGTTTTCAGGGTCGCTGATTACGAAGCTGTACTCAAAATGTCAAAATTCACAACGGCGGATTCAAGATGAAGGACACATTTTTGTTTATTGATCTTTTTCTTAATTTGTACCGTAATTAATACGTTCACTGCCAACGGCTAGTTTTGACAGCGGAGCAATGGGTATGGGCAAGGGAAAAATAGAAAGAATTGATTAATGTTGTTAGGGGCGCCAGTTACTTTAGCTTTTACTCCTTTAGGTAAGTAACAACCTAGTGTAAATACTTAAGCTTTTCAGTTTGAGAAAATATAACCCTTAAATAAAATAAGATAATTCATTTGAGAAATTTATTATAAATAAACTTAATGAAAGCACATCAAGTAATGTATTAATATATCTAAAAAAAATATGTGTAATTATATTAAGATATAATTAAAGAAATCTTAATAAAAATTACTAAATTCAGAAATCATTCGACTTAAATGTATAAAGAAAACATGAAGTTCAGCAAGCACCAAGAAATGTATGTAAACAGCAATCATTTCTTTGCAGTGTATAAAAGTCATGCTTAAATTAGAAATCATTTAATCAAAAGTATGATATTTAATAATTAATAAATGAGATTAAATGTTTTAAAAAAATAAGTACCTAAAAATGAACAAAAGCCAGAAGGGCATATAGTATTAAACAATACTATATCAGATCTGATAAAGTTTACAGTTATAAGAATATTGAAATAAAAGAATTTTAAATATGAAATATTGCTTTCAAAAGTTTTCAGAATGAGTACTTAGCTGGTTTCTGCAAAATCCATGAGGTATGAATTCCATCGTCTCCATCTGTGCAAGTCTCCCCTATGCTGATGAATTAATTTCTCAAATGAAAGAAAAAAAATATAGGCTGTCCCATCTACTTTGGAAAAATCATCTTCCAGGATAAAATGTATTATCGAAATTGTTGTCCGGGATAAAATATACTTTTGAAAATTATGTCCAATGTAAAATTGTCTGCTAGACGGTCATATAGAATTTGTCTATGCCGAAAATTACAGAACCATGTTCCAACAGAACATCACTCCATGCGGAGAACTTCTATATCAAATATACCAAAATAAACTTCAACTTAAATTAATGTAATTCCATATTAATGGTATAGAAATGGTGAGTAATTAATGGTAATTAATTAATGGTCTAGTAATGTAGTAATAATGGTGCTAAAACAATAATTATATCTCAGAAATATTCTAAGAAACAGAAAAACTTAACTTACGTGTCATACTAAGTCTTCGAAACGTTATAAATGCGTAATTGTAGAAAATAACAGTTACAATATCTTCCGCATTGTTTAAATATTCATTTTCACTAACTTTAAATAAAAATACATGAAGGATTACTTCGATGATTACAGAAAATAAACACTCGTCAATATGACACCACCATTGTAACAGAGTTGCTTCCAGAAGAACGAAAATCGACCTTCTTGACCGGTATGAACCCTTCAGGTAAATAAAATCCTATTTCTGAACTATTAGCGACATCTATGTAAGTCATTATCAACTACAGTTTTACCGTATAGGATTCCTAATAAAGGTAACGGCAACGACACCAAAAATAATAACCAAAAAGAATATTTCCTAATAAATCCGTATTAGTGATATCTAACCTCAAAAATATTACTCTAAGAAACAAATATAAACAATACTTATTGTTTATCTGCAAAACTAATAAAAAATACGAACAGAATACTAAGTGTCCTGTGAACTAAGTATAAACAAAATACTGAATCTAAGTGAGCAGTTCCAGCAAACTATTTTCAACAAATTCTGGATTATCCCGAAGGAATAAGCATACACAACTTTCCAGGAGAGACAAGCTACAGATGAAAGCCAGTGAAATCCAACCCTCAATAGACTCTGAAACATATAAAAACCAGGTAAGTCCATAGACAAATGTACCATAGAGAAATAAGTCATATGATTCTTTATTATTAAAAATCATATTCTGATTATGTTTTCTTTATGTTATTTTCAGGTAGAACTATGGAATAGAGACTTATATGGTTAGAATTCAGTTCCTGCTACAAAATAGTCCCAGATACAAAATAGTTCTGTACGTACGTAACTATTTATATACAAAATAAACATAAATTATAACGTAAGTAAACGAATAGTTTAATTAACCCCTTGCTATATTACAAAGTGACGATTTATATCGTTACAAATTTTTTAACGTCTTTAAGTTTATTGGCTCCGCTAAAAATGAATCTGACATTTAAAATGTTTAATTCAAAATGGCGGATCAAGGCCAGAGTTGATATTTTATTGTATTCAATGAAAATTTGCAAAAATATGTATTTGGGTCCATTTCAGATCAAGAAAAAAGTATTTACAACAAAAGTTGAAAAGAACTTTTACAGATGTCAAACATCGATATTTTGAACATGGTTCATTTTTGCATCAAACTTCGCCCATATAATATGTGAATATTATGAAATTTTTAAGAGTATTTTTGCTCTCTCCATTAAAAATCATTTTAAAACTTTATTAAATAGTAAATACATGTAGTTTAAATAGTTTTATTTAAATAAATCTTTATCCAAAAATGTTTTTATGATAAATACAAGTTTTCATGTATTTTTTTATTTAAATTTGTATACATTTTTACCGAAAACTGCCGATGACGTAAATTTAATTGGAGGGAAAGTGAATCTGATAATAACAAAAATTCTAACTCCACCCGCTGAGGGATGGGGTAGTTTTCTTAAACGATGACATATTGGGGTTTTTGAGGTCGCTAAAACTAAATCTTAAAATATATATATATATTTTTTCTAAATCCACCTACTGAGGGACGGGGATTATTTCTCATGAAAATTGGTATATTGGGGTTTTTGAGGTTGCTGAATGTGAATCTGATAATAAAAATCCATTTTACGCACGGAGATAAAAATGGGAAAGCTTTTTTACTGGGCAGAGTATTTTATTAAAGGTACGTTCTTTTATATTCAGAAAATATGGGTGGCTCAGAGTTACGTGCGTCTATTAACTATCAATTTTAACCAATCGGGTTTCTAAATTCATGAAAAATGGCTTAAGCCTGGAGGCCTAATACAATGAACATCTTTAATTAATAAAATTGAACTTAAAACTAACAGTGATCTTGTTAGTTATATATTATTATTATTAACAGTAACAGTAAATCTAACAATTATTATCCATAGCTGTGCATAGATTAAACATTTTTGCTTTAGCGCAATACAACCAGAGAAAAAAATCTAATATAAAGCCTTTGTAATACTTGTGTTAAATACTTGTGTTAGGTACTTGTATAGTATAAAAAATACTGGATATAAACACATTTTACTAATTAAAAAAAAATCAATAATGGCCAGCACTACATTTTGATTAGACAAAGAAGGAAGTTTTACAAAGAGGGATGAATGTATAAATATTATTTGAAAATTATGCAATAATTTTAAATTATATTTTAAATTACACAAGTTTAAGATATTTGTTCTTTTAAGTGAAAAACCGTTTTTTTTTAATCTTTATGAAATACAACTGTTGCACTGTAGATCATCACAAGGGAACTTATGACCTACTATTAAGTTACTTGTTTTTTTTTTTGTTTAGTGAGCTGTTTTATGTAGGCATTCTTTAACAATTTTGCATATAACGCACATTTTTTGTGATTTTATTTTTGGGTTGGTATTGAACACACAGATTTAACGTATTGTGGTGGTAGTGATAGTACTTGTTTCCAAGAAATAACTATTAGTATTACTTTTAATTATTTTTAGTATTTTAAATACTATCTAATTGCCATCTTTTTTTAAGTTTCGCAGTAAAACTCAGTACAAGAAAATGTATTATTCAAGTTTTCAAAAGAATAAAGCAAATAATTTAGTTTAGATCTTAACATACTTGACAGTATTCAATCTTTTGAGTCACTTGATCTAAATATCAAGCTCTTGTTTTTAGTAACCAGTTCTCTGGGTTTGGATTTCATGTTTCTTTTATTGAAAAAATTATATTTTTTAGATCTCCTATTAAAATAAATTGTTAATAATAATTTCGTATTGGGTTGTTAAATAGAAAATTATATACCTAGTGCAATGATTCAGCAATAATTTTTAAAAATACATGGTACCTACAATTCTTATACTCTTTGCAGCTTCACATTGGAGAAGTTTTATACGTTTGCTTCTGACCACGAAAAAAAAATGCAAATAAAATTCCGTTCGTCCGTCTGTCCGCCCCACAGTAGTTCGTTTGGATCAAAAAGTGGTCACTGGTCCACGATAGATATTTACTTAAAATTTTTACAGCATTATCCCAAATAGTTATATATTAGATTACCTTATTTAAATTAAAATAATATTTTCAGTGGCATCCGTTATAAGCTGGTGAATTTAACAAAACCTGTATTTCTTAAAAAAAAAGTCAATAGCCCATATCCTTTTTATTACGCAAATTTTTTTTATGATAATTGCAAAAAATCATACTATAAAGCTATAGATTAAATTACATAAGCCAAATTTAAAAAATAATTCCAGTGGTTTTCGTTATAAGGTAAAAAAATGCATTATAACTTCCTTTTCTTTTAAGGTGTGCGTCCATTCCTCCAACCATCTCTCCGTACCTATATCAAGTTTCCCTGTCTGCCCAATAACCCAAGAAATAATAATCGACTTCAAATTTGCAGGAAAAGTAAAAACTGGTAAAATTTGCCAATAGATCTAAAACAGTGAAATTAATAAAATTCAGCTCGGAAATACTGTAGGATACCTACCTAGATTTAAAATAAAAACTGTTCTATAATACAGGGTGATCAGTAACTGCCATGCCAAAATTTAAGAGGTTACTCTTCATCCAAAAATATGAAAATAGTTTTTATAAAGGGTGCTTCCTAAGGGAGCTACGGCCCAAAAGTATTCTTCACCAAAACACCCAAGTTTAATAATAAAGGAGTAATAGCCTTTTTAAAAAGTAACGTTTTCGGTGGCACAAGATGTTACTTCCTCTTAATTGCTTTTTTTTGAAAACGGTTGTTCCTACAGTGTTACACTATATGATATTTTTTATGTATTTTTACTCAAAAAATCTATATTTTTTACAAAAAATCCAACAAAACTACACTAGAAAAGTTTGGGGCAAAAATATGTTTTGCCTCACATATTTTGTCCGTCTAGGCACGCCTCTGGATAAATAAAAAAAAATTAAATTAACATAAAATATTGATCTTATTAATACTAGTATACATGCAAAAGCTCGTCTTTCTTGCTTAAAGGGTATCAGAGTTTTTAATTAAAAACCTTATTTTGATTACAATTTTAAAGGGCCGTAGCTCCCTTAGGGCTCATTTCAGGACCCACCGTTATAGGAACTTTATTGATATTTGTGAATGTAGAATTTTGGAATGCCAGTTATTGATTGATAATACATTTATTATATTCTTAAAGGTAGATAGTTTTTAGTTTAGTTGTTTCAATGCGGGGTTCATAGCCCTCAACACCTGGTCCCTAGGGACCTTTGTGTTTACCGCAAAGACCTCCTCAGAGCATCCCTGTTTCTTTTAAAAAGTCCAGGTATGGTTTCAGGGGAGTGTTCATGATCTCGTTTGGTTCCAGAGAGTCGTTCCCAAAGTACTTCCATCTTAGGCCTATTAGCGTAAAGGTAGATAACTTATTTAAATTACTTTTTAGATTTTCAGTCTGGGAACATTGTGTTTCCGATTTAAATCTTCTGCAGTATTTCTTTGACTATCACAGCTCCGTGTGACACACTTTAAAAATACAAAGCCTATTGGCATTGAAAAGAATCGCCACAAAAATAAGAAAGTTATGGAAGTCTAAATATTAAAAAAAAAAATCAAAAATAGTCGAATAAAATTTTTCAGAAAAACTTACTTTTATTAAAAACAGCAATCGTACAAATTTTGAAAAAAAAATGCCCCAAAAACAAGCAAAAATATAGGATGCTAAAATAGAAAAGAAAAATGATTAAAAATAGACGCAAAGTGCAATCAACGTTATTTTGTAAAAAAAAAGTTTTATTAAATGGATCGATCCTGCCAAAATTGAATTAAAAAAAAATCCCAAAAACAAAACAATTATAATTTTAAAAATATTGTATAAAAATTAAGGTGTTATGTCATTCAAAAAAGTACCTTTATTGAAAGAGTTAATTTTACCAAACAAAAAACAAAGAGGTAAGTAATGGGGGCGCCACCTAAAAATATTCCAATACAATTCAATTAGGTTTAAAAGCCACTTTACACGGAGCAAATTGTGCGCAAGTTTGATGCTATGCAAGTTTGTTGCAAGAATGATTCAGTCACTGCGCATGCCTTCAGGCAAGTTTGAGGCCAATTTCGTGCCATCAAATTATTTAGACCATGTTCTATTTTCGGCGATTTTCACGCAAGTTTTATGGTTATTTGCGTGGTACCAACCTGGAAAAAAGTTACCAAATCGATTTTATTTTACTAATATAGTAGCAACTGCACATGTTATTAATTATTATTATTAATAATAGCTCGGTCTGTCTAACTAAAAAGCTTCCTTAAAAAAGCAAATGCTAGGTTATATTTTTGTCAACAAACGAAGAGACACGTCAAAATTGTCTGGTTGGCAGCGCTGTTTACCTTGCAATATATAGCTACAAACTTGCGTACAACTTGCTCCGTGAAAAGGCAAATTAATGTCCAATTGTCCTCATACTATATCTGGCAGCAAACTTGCATAGCATCAAACTTGCGTACAAATTGCTCCGTGTAAAGTGGTCTTAACTTAAAACATCACCAGGAAAAACACACAGATCTGCGAGGAGTATACTATATAATACTAAGCATTATATATCTTTACAGTTTGTTTAATTGTTTGTCGAAACAAAAAACTATTTTTTTTTCGGGAATGTAAACTGTAAAATTTATAATTGGCCCGTGCGCGGTATGCAATTAGGTATTGCAATTATTGCATTACTATCAGGTGTGGAATTTTTAAAATCTATCAATGTGAAATAGTATATTACATAACTAGTGTGGAAAGTGACATATTTCAAGCGAGTGGGAAAGTTTACGAACGAGCCGTCAGGCGAGTGAGGAAACCCCATGAGTGTCAGAAATACACTTTCCAACGAGTTATGTACACTATTTTTCCTACGAACCCGAAAAAATATTAAGTTTAAACTTTAAGAATTCTTAATTTAATATTTTCTAATTTATTCTTATTCCGCGAATTTTTGAGAAAAGCCAAACACAAAATAGCATACAATTTATATATGTATGTCAACAGCAAATATGTTTTTTATTTACCTTTAGTTTTTTTGGTTTTATATATACAACATATATTGGAAGCTCAACACTGTTTAAAGGGTTGCCTAACCGCAAGCATCTTTTAAATCAAGGAAAATTTGACAGTTTACTAATTAAATTTGATTTCTGTGGGTATGATACAGGGGCGGATTTATTTCATTTTAGTGGAGGGGGCCATCCATAAGGAAAAAAATTGAGCTTTCAACAAAAATATAATTTTGAAGGTATTTCTATGCTAATATATCTCGCTGGGGGGGGGGCATGGCCCCCATGGCCCCTCCCCTAAATTCGCCCAGGGTATTCTACCACATAAGACTGTAAAATTCTACAATGATTTACATTTCATAAGAAAATATTGATGTTTTTTATAAAATGTAAGGTAACTAAATTACAAATTAAGTAATTCTTATAAAGTTTAGACATTAATAAAACATATTAAGTTATATTGGCCTGGGTCAAAGTAGTAAGGTTATAATTATAGTTTTTATTTTTGACATGAAAAACAGAAATATTTGGATTGAAAAACGTAAAAGACATCAAAATGTCTGTAATAAAAGTTGGAAAATGGCTTATAAAACGAGGTGAGTAAAATTCGTAGAATTTACAACGTAAATATCTAAACAAAATTAGGCAAACCTACATACATAAATATCAAACTAGGGTGATATGAAAATATCAAATAAGGCGTTTTCTAAAGAACAAAAGAGTGTGCTAAATGTCATTTTCATAGAGGATCGTAGGAAATATTTAGTTATTTATAATACAAGGGCTAAAAGTTAAATTTTTCGATTGAGTAGGTTTTTATAAGCCGAGGGCCGGTCGTAAAGAAAAACGTCTTAGCTGTTTGACTAATAAAAACCCAGAGTTTTTATTAACCAGTTTTAAGTACCTGTTTAAAAACAGGTAGTTTTTACAATTTTGGCGGAGGAGCGTAGGGAAAAAATCGTTGTTTTACTTTTATTTTTAAACATTTTTTTTTATTATTTTTTTTATTAGAAGCATTAATTTAAAATATTCTTGTAAAATATGCAGAATTATTTCTCATAAATATATATCTTTGCAATTCTAGGTTATAAAATCCATTATATTTTGCATAAATGTTCAAATATTCAGAATTTTAGCAGAAATAATAATAAAACTAACTGTTTCTTAATGTTTAACTGAATCACAATGCATTTAAGAGAACGAACAAAGTAGAAAGCTTATCGAAAACAAATTTCGAACATGTAAAATTTTTAACAAACTGTTACAAGATAAGATGGTACCAGTTGGAAAGGTACCTTTATTATAAATATGTAGATACCTCCAGAAGAAAAGGTCCCACACAGTGTCAGACATACTGCCAAAACTTATAGTAGCAGTATTTTTGTCACCAGTATCAACAATACTAAGAATTGTTGTCCTATCTGCAAATTAGATGTTTTGAGATATGGCCAGTTTTATTGTCTTTGTTTGCAATTTTTGAAAACATGTTTAAATAAATATGGCGTTGGGTTCTGCTTTATTTTAAAACAAAAATACGTACAATAAATATTATACGAGACCTACTTACAACTGGAAATCTTGACCCTAAGTTATGTAAATTATTTGAAGCTTGTCTGACATCTACATATTTTCTGATACAGGGAGAGTTCTATGAACAAGTGTCAGGCGCCGCAATGGGGTCCCCATTATCACCCCCTGCGGCCAATGTTTTCATGGAATACTTCGAGAAAAAAGCTATTGAGTCATTTCCATTAAAACCTAAAATTTGGCGCAGATACGTAGACGATGTCTATGCTATTTGGCCCCATGGCATGGAAAGCCTTCAAGGTTTTCTAAATCACCTCAATTCCCAACATAAATCTATACGGTTTACGATGAAAATTGAGAACAACGGATCACTTCCCTTTTTGGACGTTTTGGTTTACAAAACGGAAAATGGCTCAATAGGACACTCGGTATACAGGAAGAAAACCCACACTGACAGATACCTAAACGCATTTTCACATCACCATCCCTCTCAAAAACGCTCGGTAGTTAATTCACTTGTTCATAGGGCTTTCATGATTTCAGACAAGAATTCCCTAGACACAGAACTCCTTAAACTAACCAAAGCCTTGACCATGAACGGTTATACCAAAAAAGACATTAATAAGACCATATACAAATACAGAAATCCCAGACCCAAACAACAGGACAATAGTGACAATGACAGACAGACACAAGTTATACTTCCCTATGTAAGCGGTATCACGGATAAAATAGGTAAACTTTTGAAGAAGTCAAATATTAAGCCTATATTTCGGTCCTACCAAAAATTAGGTCAATGTTTGACTTCAACAAAAGACAAAATACCCCTGAGTTCAGAAGGCGTATATAAAATACCCTGCTCCTGTGGTACGGTTTACATAGGTGAAACTAAGAGAAAAATTTCTACAAGACTTCAAGAGCATGAGCGCAAAATAAGAAAGAAACAAATTTCCTTATCGGCAGTAGCCGAACATGTACTGAAACAGGTCATAAAATCAATTTGTCTGAAACAAAACAAATATTAACAGAAAACAGAAAAATGCCAAGGAAGATACGGGAATCGATATAAATCATCAAGCATCCTAACAATATCAATCGGGACACTGGTTACCACTTACCTGCAATATGGAAGTCTTTGATAAGAAAAACCTCGTCACGGATGAATAACCACAACTCGTCATAAATAGTGACACAAGTTGACTCGAAACTTAGTTTCAGATTAATCCCTGAAGATGTCTCTAGTAGTAAGAGACGAAAAAGTCCAAACGAAAATTGAGAACAACGGATCACTTCCCTTTTTGGACGTTTTGGTTTACAAAACGGAAAATGGCTCAATAGGACACTCGGTATACAGGAAGAAAACCCACACTGACAGATACCTAAACGCATTTTCACATCACCATCCCTCTCAAAAACGCTCGGTAGTTAATTCACTTGTTCATAGGGCTTTCATGATTTCAGACAAGAATTCCCTAGACACAGAACTCCTTAAACTAACCAAAGCCTTGACCATGAACGGTTATACCAAAAAAGACATTAATAAGACCATATACAAATACAGAAATCCCAGACCCAAACAACAGGACAATAGTGACAATGACAGACAGACACAAGTTATACTTCCCTATGTAAGCGGTATCACGGATAAAATAGGTAAACTTTTGAAGAAGTCAAATATTAAGCCTATATTTCGGTCCAACCAAAAATTAGGTCAATGTTTGACTTCAACAAAAGACAAAATACCCCTGAGTTCAGAAGGCGTATATAAAATACCCTGCTCCTGTGGTACGGTTTACATAGGTGAAACTAAGAGAAAAATTTCTACAAGACTTCAAGAGCATGAGCGCAAAATAAGAAAGAAACAAATTTCCTTATCGGCAGTAGCCGAACATGTACATGAAACAGGTCATAAAATCAATTTGTCTGAAACAAAACAAATATTAACAGAAAACAGAAAAATGCCAAGGAAGATACGGGAATCGATATAAATCATCAAGCATCCTAACAATATCAATCGGGACACTGGTTACCACTTACCTGCAATATGGAAGTCTTTGATAAGAAAAACCTCGTCACGGGTGAATAACCACAACTCGTCATAAATAGTGACACAAGTTGACTCGAAACTTAGTTTCAGATTAATCCCTGAAGATGTCTCTAGTAGTAAGAGACGAAACGTCGGAAAGTGAAAATCCATTAACACGGTCTAAACCCGAAAGTGAAAGTTCTTTATATCTTAATGGCCGTGAAAGCTTAAAATCTAAAATACGTGATATCCTTTGAAAAAAAAAAAAAAATATATATATATATATATATATATATTTTTTGTCAGAAAAATAAATTGACACACTAAATGCAATTGTTCTATCTGAGAAAGTTAAGACAATTTAATTTAAAAAGTCCAGTCAATATCTGCAACGTTGCAACATCTCAAAATGAGTGGGTGAGGCATACGCCTTATGTAAGCAGTTATGTTACATTTTTATCCTTCCCAATATAAAACTAACATCAAAAACGTTTTTTAATATAAATAACCCTAATTTTTATAGCGAGGACCAAAATTTTTTAGAAAAGCATGCCTACATAATTCAATTTGCAGACGATACGACAGCAGTGGTGCATGGCTCCAGTTTAAAAACCATCATGAATTCCCTTCAAGACCTTATAAACAAAATCACCAAATGGTTCAATAAATGGCGACTAAAACCCAACCCTACAAAATCCCAGTTAGTCCACCATAAAATCATTCCACTATCACCAACCATTACCATGTATAACACCCAAATATCACCTAGGCCCCATGCAAAGTATCTCGGAATGTGTATTGACTCGAAGCTGAAAATGAACCAACACGTAAATGCTATTAAAACAAAGACAAAAACTAGAGCAGCCTACTTCAAAGTCTCATATTCAAACAAAGAGGAATAAGTACTAAAACAGCAAGTACAATCTACCAGTCAATATGTAGACCGATGCTCGAATATGGACACATTATCCTAACAAACTGCAACAACCCTGTCAAGAAAAACCTGCAGAAACCAACTGTTTGCGTAAAATCACCAAACTCAGACATCCCCAAAACCCGCTTCACAACCCCTCAAATGAACTCCTCTATTCCTCGACAAAAGTCAAACTAATCTTGACTAGATGATCTCAGCAGCAGATTTGCCCACAAGGATATTAATATTAATTTAATTGAAGATTTAATTATTGAGAGAGATAGACTAAACCCCAAATACAAAACCCCAGTCAACACTATTTACGAAAATATGTTGCAAAGAAGAAACACTAATTAATTTTTTTTTTTACTTTATTAATTATATAAGTTTTTTTTTATACAAATATCTAAAAACATTTTATATACATATCTATTATATATAAGCTATATTGTTAAAAACATGGGCAGAAGGACTTTGGTCGATAGCCCTTTGACGTGGTCAATAAATTTCTATCTATCTATCTAACCCTAATCCAGCCAAATACTATCTAATATTATTGTTGGGTTACCAAACCAAGCTTAAACATAAAATTAGTGTTTCTTTTTGATACCAAAATTGTATAATATTTATACTTTTAAAAGCAGAAATTTTAAATATGACATAAAGCATACTGAAACATGCAATTTAATTAATTAGTAATATTAATAAATAAGCTTTTATTTTTTTTACAATTTTAGTTATCATTAATATGGAAAAACAAAAAGGTTGCTAATGTGGATTGCAATATTCCGTGTATTAAGCCTATGTCTGCTACTTTTATTGCTGCTATTTAGTTTTATATTTTTACATTAAATTGTTTTTTTTTATGACAATAAAATATTTATTTTATTAGAATAATACATATGTGTGTGTGCATTGCAATACCGATACATGTATTATTATTATCAATATTATTATTATCAATATTATTATTATCAGTATTATTATTAGACAATATTGTCTACTAGGGTGGACGTTATATTTTTTTATCATCTTAAAGTTTTCATTTAGGTGTGACTAGAAAATTCCGAAAATATGAAAGTGATAAAACTTCTCTAAAAATTCGTAAATTTACCCATAAACCGTAAAAAATCGTTGAAAACTGTGTGTAATTTTTGTATAAGTGAAAAATTTAAAGGGATTAAGATTTTATTATTTTTTCTTTTAGGCATAAAAAATTATGTGCAAAATTTCAAAATTATCAAAACATTCTAATATCTTCACGGCTTGTTTTATGGTAAGCTATGGGTGTAAATAACGAATGTAGGTAAATATCATTCAAACGAGTATAAAAATGTATTCACATGAGTGTAAAAATTAACATTCTTTGTTTTTACCACTTAAAACTTAAAATTAAAACATGTAAACAACATAACTCAATTTATTTCTTGATATATATTTAATATGTGTAGGGGGCACAATATAGTTAGTGGGCAAGGAGGGATTTATTTTTAATGTAAAGGGGAATTCTGTAATACAACATTTTAAAGCTTATAAAATTTTCTTTTCCCCAATATAGTTTTTATTTTTTTTTTAACATTTTTTCGAGGGGATTAAAAAAGTTTTGAAAATTGTAATTTTCGTCAAAATAAAAAAATAATAATTTTTAATTAATCACTAATTTCATCATAAAAAACCTAAATTACACTTTAAAACTAATTTTAAAATACCACTGCCAACAAAATAATACTTTCCCCTATATACACGGTGTATTTGAAATAGCGTAGGAAATTTTAACATGATAAAATATGACAAAAAGTTCCTATAAACATATGTCTAAAAATGCGTCATAAGGGAGCTACGCCCCTTTGAAAGTGGCTAAAAAAATCGGTTTTTATTTATTAACTCAGGAACCCTTTGAGATATATCAACCAGGTTTTGCACGTCAACTAATCCTACCAAGGCCCGTTTATATGTGTTATTTACATGTACTTATTTCAACCAGGGTTGTGCGAAACGGGGGGGGGGGGCTTATCAGTTTTTTGTCCCAAACTTTTTTCTGTGTAACTTTTTTGCAATTTTATTTTTGAAATATGATTCCTCAGGTCAAAATACATAAAAAAGGTACTCTTGTTGTAATACTGTAGGATTAACCGTTTTTGAGAAAAATTCATTTGAAGGTGAAATTCCACGGTTCGAGGACGAAAAATTAAATACTAAAATGTTGAAAACCAAAATTTTAATGATGCAGGGCGAATGTACATTAAAAACTAAGAAAAAAACCTCATATACAGGTACTTCCAAAATCAATCCTAATGGAGCTATGGTCTCCTAAATATGCACCATTTTTAAAGGGCTATGGTAGCTTCATTAAAATTTTGGTTTTCGACATTTTAGTATTTAATTTTTCGTCCTCGAACCGTGAAATTTCACCTTCAAATGAACTTTTCTCGAAAACGGTTAATCCTACAGTATTACAACAAGAGTACCTTTTTTTATGTATTTTCACCTGAGGAATCATATTTCAAAAATAAAATTGCAAAAAAGTTACACAGAAAAAAGTTTGGGACAAGAAACTGATAAGCCCCCCCCCCCCGTTTCGCACACCCCTGGTTTAAATAAGTACGTGAAAATGACATACAAAGATGGGCCCTTATTAGGATTAATTCACGTGCAAAACCTCGTTAATATATCTCAAAGTGTTCCTGAGTTATTAAATAAAAACCGATTTTTTTAGTCAATTTCAATGGGGCGTAGCTCCCTTATGACGCATTTTTAGAAATATGTTTATAGGAACTTTTTGTCATATTTTATCATGTAGAAAAAGTCCAAACCTGTTAAAATTCCCTACCCTATTTCAAATACACCCTGTACATGGCTCAATTAAACAAAAAAAAAGTTTTTCAAAAGAAAAAAAAATTCAAAAAAAGTTTCTTTAAAAAAAAAACGAAAAAAATATGTTTTTGAAAAAAATAGTTTTTATCCCATTTTACCCTCACGGTTCTCAAAAAAGGTCAAATAAAATAAAAAATTTCCCAAGAACTTTGAAAATAAAATTTGATTCCTGGCCCTTTCCTTAAATAGGAAAAGCAAAAATAGAAAAATTTCAAGGACAAAATTTTTTTTATCGCACTTTTTTGTTTTAAGTATTATAAAATAGATACACGCTGATTTATAATTTTCCCAATTCACCAATATTTGCTTCAGTTTACTTTTTTCTGCTTAAATTTTTACCTGTAACACAAAAATTAAATTTTAAATAATATCTAACAAATAGGACCCCCTTGGGGGGCCTTAAAGAAGACGAAAGCCTAAATTTTTAAATTTTCCTGGGTTTATCTTGTATGCTCTATTTATATACCAATATAAGCTATTCTAGTAGTATATTCAATATTTTTTTTAAATAGGGGGGTTTGGGGGGTCTCAAGCCAATTTTCAGATTTTTTTTTAGAATTTTAATGTACAAAAAATATTATAATATAAATATATTCTAGATATTGTAAAAGAGTGTTTAAAACGTCGGTTTGGGGGTTAATTATTATATAATATATAATATATATTATTATATTATATTATATATTATTTTATATTATATTATATATTATTATTATTATTATTATTATATATTAATATAAAAAAGATATATAATAATATTATTATTTAAATTTAAATTATATTTAAATTTGGTTTATATTTCTCCTGAAAGTTGTTAAAGAAGTCTCTTATAAGAGACTTACTATATCTAATAATTATACATACATAATTATGTACATAATATTTCTATAATACATCATGCCTAAAACTTTAAAATCTCTACTTTCGGCTTAAAGAAGAGATATCAGACGATCGGAAGAAAAAGAAAAAACATTTTAAAACTTACATTACAAATCAATTTTTTTTAAAGGTTTGAAGGGATTTTTTAATTCCAGAGGAAAGGCAATAAATTAAAAGCAAATAAAGTAATAAGTGTAAATTATATTTTGTATTAAACAAAATTGAAATATAAAAGTACAGAAAAAATAAAAGCAAAAATATTTTTTTTCTAAAGCTTGGTAAATAAACATAATAAAAATTTAACGCAAACTATATGATAAACTATAACATTAAAAAAATAATAATTAATATTTGATAGTAATTATATATGAGAGTTGTTATAAAATATAATTGAATTTTTAAATTTTTTACCATATTCTGCATGGTTTTCTGATACTTTATATCGCCCAAATACAGCAGCAAAGTCTGAGTGGGAGGATCGATGATTTTTTCGGTGAACACACCTAGGTCTTTATTTGTACTGTCACAAAACTCAATTATATGGAAAAGTACGCAATGGATTTTTGGAGTAACTTTAATATCCAAATCCATGAAATCTTTTTTAAAGTTTTTAATACGTAGGGTAGATACCCCAGTTATGGCCACCTTAAGAAAAATTCTGTTTTTATTTGTTTTTATTATGTTCCATTATAATGTTAAGGTTGCAAGTTTTGGTTTTTCTGAAACTTACAATATATCTCTACTATAAAATAAATGTTCAAACAATATAACTTCAGCTGATATGTTATAAAATAAAAAAAATAATACTAATTCTCAAGTTTTAGCCACCCAAGCACCGGTTTTAGCCATAAAAATTCACCAGATATAGCCACCATTAAAAAAAACTAAAAAGATGTTAAAAATAAATTATTTATATTTTTGTAACAGTTTTAGAACATTTAAAATTTATAGTTTTTTAAAAATATATACTTCTTAATCAATATTTAAAATGATTTCGTTTTTTATTAAATTTTTTCTTACATACATCTTTTCGTTTGGACTTTATTATTTGTATGAACTTATAATGTTTATTTTTAAAAATAACCATTTATTTCAAAATATGAGATGTGTAAGTGGGCGAAGTCAAAACTACAATTTACCTCATCACAGACTAACTCAATTTGAGAAAGGCTGCTTTTATTCATGCATATCGGTCTTCAATAGGTTACCGGATAAGATTAAGTTAACAAGAAACTTGGTTAGGTATAAAAGGCTTGTTTTTGATCACCTGGTACAAATGGAACCTTATTCAATGGCTGAGTTTATGTTGTAAGCTTAATTATATTTATTTTATTTATTTTATTTATTTTATTTGTGTAAAATCAGCTTGTAAGTTTACTTAGTTTTTTATATATTATATTTATGACAAATTTCATGTTCAAAATTGTTTATTCATGTGTGTCCACGGTGGAATATTCCGTTTTAATTTGTGAAATAAAGATTATTATTATTATTATTATTATTATTATTATTATTATTATTATTATTATTATTATTATTATTATTATTATTATTATTATTATTATTATTATTATTATTATTTTCTTGGATAATTATCCGATAATTATAAATATTTATTAATTTTATTTATTTTTGATTTATTTGTTTAGAGTCTTTTGGGATCTGAACCAGCTGGTAGTTTATACCATATTCGACACTATAAGTTTTACAAAAAACTTTACATGTATGTTACAATTTCACATTGTGACATGTTTAGTTTTCAGCTTCAGTCTTGAATCATTTGAGTCATTTTGATGGCCCGTTCTCGACTATATTTTGTATAATACTCCTCCTTTTTTAATTTAAATGTATTATTGGCTAATATTTAAAGGTGGTTTTCGTTAAAATCTTTATTATTTGTATAGTAATTTTGACATATTGATATTTTTTGACATTGGCTATAACTGGTACTACTTAGGTTCCAGTTTTAGCCAATTCTGTGGCTATAGCTAGAAAGAGAAACATATTAGTGTCCCAGTTATCGCCATGCAAATTTAAGAATAAATTCTGCAAAATATGTATTAAAATATTAATAAAGTAACTGTTTAATGACTTTTTGCTTTTCCTATTTAAGGAAAGGGCCAGGAAACAAATTTTATTTTCAAAGTTCTTGGGCATTTTTTATTTTATTTGACCTTTTTTGCGAACCGTGCCCTTTTACCCCAATCCGATTTTTAACAAAAACAATCCTAGCCTAGAACTTTGGATAATCAACCTGTGGTCCAAATATGAATTCTTTAGTCTTCAATTTTCATATTTTTTTAACAAGAAAAAAGTTTTTTTTGTAAAACAACATATTTTTTTAAAGTTTCTTTTTTGCAAAACATTAAAATCAAAAACGAACAAAATTTTTTAAAAATTAAAAAATAAATCTAAATTTTAGCTTTCTTGACTTATCGTGGTCACAAATTTCCCGGACACAACGACCCTGTCGGTCGACAGACACAATTTTTTTTTTGCCGGAAATTATATTTTTTGGATATAAAACGTTCAGAAACGTAAAAAAGCAATAAAAATTTTTGGAAATTTTTTTACAAACGCAAGAAAGTAAAATTATTTTAAAAAATTAAAAATTATGTGGGTAAAAAGAGTATTTAATAAGCCTTAAAATAATATATATAACGGCCCGACTTTCCATTTAAAAAAATGTTCCACCTTTTAAAGCTTAAAAGCCCCTGGCTCCATTTTCCCCTTAACAAATTAAATAGATGCCAAAAAATATTTCGAGTTATGTTATTTAAGTGCTCCAAATTTTATGTTAATATCGTATGCATGTATTGATACCAGTTATTGTAGATATACACGGTGGTTTTTTGCAAATTTTTACTTTTTGTTTCCGACCCCTGATTTTTTTTCATAAATTGATTAAACACGCCATAATAACCAATTTAGGCAAATATAAAAAAATCGAGCTGATCGATAGTTTTTTTACGTTTTTTCTAATTTATTGTACTATGTGCATAGGACGTGCCTAAAAAGCAGTAAATAGAAATATATATATATATATTTTATATAAACACTGTAAAAACTGCATGTAAAATAATGTAAAATTACATGAATTTACATAGTACGGAGTAGTAAATTTACTATTCTGGACTATGCATAATTCATGAATTTATGTAAAATAATGTAAAAGAAAGTAAAAGAATGCAAAAGAATGTAAAAGAATGTAAAAGAATGTAAAATAATGTAAAAAATTATATTTACATTGACTTACATATTTTTACATGATTTTACAATGTCGGGCTATGTTATTTTAAGACGCGCGTGCGCTTTGGACAATAACCAAGAAGTCGCATCATGAGACGGACCGTTTAATATTGTTATTGTTAGAGAGATAGCGACGCATGCTGCTAGGTTAAAGTGTTAAAAGTGTAAAAAAAGGTAAATATTATTTATGAACGATATTTAAATGCTTTATTTGTGGCCTAAAATTTACATTTATTATAAATTACGATCTTTATCAACCAATAGATCTTTAAAGAAAGATTTAAGCAGTTTATACTCTTATTAAGGGTGCAAATAGTTTGGTTTATTAAACCAAATGAACTTTACACTACGATATTTCAAAAAAGCTTTGACACAGAGACTTGTAATTTGGAACAAAAAAGTAGTAAATATGTTTTTCCAAATTTCAAGTCTATGCAAAATATTACCATTCTGGACTATGTAATTTTTACCGTTCCGGTCTATGCAAAATATTACCATTATGGACTATGTAATTTTTACTGTTCCGGTCTATGCAAAACATTACCATTACGGACTATGTAATTTTTAGCATTCCGGTCTATGGCAACATATTACAATTTACAGACTATGTCATTTAATGTAATTTATTTTTACCGTGTAGTAGTAAAATTATTAATTATAGTCATTACATTACAAAAAGCCCTATCTCCAACGCCAAAGGTCGTATATTTTTTTTCTAATCAATTATTGTTTTGGAGTAAAGTCGAGCGAAATTTCATTTTTTTGCATTTTTGGATTTGAAATATTGTTTGTTTGTTTTGTTTGTTTGTTTGTTTAACCTCGTACTATTCTACTTAATCAAGCATCCCCTAAGTCCAGGACTTGTGTGGGCTAGTAGTAGAGGGAACCACCTTATACCTTATACTGACTTTCGAACCAGTTTCTAGGGAATGTCCGTTTCACTTAGCGCCTTCGCCAAATTTCAATTATTAATTAACTGAAAAAGGCAAATCGGCGCCAGTGAGAATCGAACTCACGATAGTAGACTTGCCTAAGGTTGAAAATATCGGTATTTATATTTCTACACCGTTTAAGGCCTATCCAGAAGCTCGCATTAGAACGTAATACATAACAATGCGATGCCGTGATTGGCTTGATGTGTCGCCATGTATCTTGTAAGCCAATCACGGTACCGCATTCTTATGTTTTACGTTCTTATGCGAGATTCTGCATAGGCCTTTACACAGCATATTAAGACCTTATTTTTATCGATTAAAAAATGAGGTTGAAATATATTCAATAAGACAGTTTTTTTAATTATTAAAAAAACAAGCTTTTAATAATAATAATAACAAGGCCAACAGAGATTTTGTGATCGGATGTTTTTTTTATTTTCTGGCTTAGGGAACGTTCAAGTATTAAGTAACGCAAATTGTACAAAACTTCATACACTTCACACCCCGGTTCACTAGTTGTTAAAGGCTGTAGAGATTTTATATTTTGGCTACCCCCCTAACATACCCCCTATTTGGAACAGAATATTTTTTTTACTTTTCTAAATGATATAGATGAAAATAAAAAAAAAAAACAAGAAAATCGCATTTTTTACCAAAAAAAAACGAAAATTTAGCACTTTCAAAAAATTATTTTAAAAAATTAAAAATTATGTGGGTAAAAAGTGTATTAATTAAGCTTTAAAATAATATATATAACTGCCCGACTTTCCATTTAAAAAAATGTTCCACCTTTTAAAGCTTAAAAGCCCCTGCCTCCATTTTCCCCTTAAAAAATTAAATAAATGCCAAAAAATATTTCGGGTCATTTTATTTAAGTGTTCCAAATTTTAAGTTGATATCGTATGCATCTATAGATACCATTTATTGTAGATATTCCAAACGTATGCACCTTTCAACTTCTACCTATAGGTATCGTATACGAGCTAAATTTAATTTAATATGAAATTGCTTTTATGGAGATTTATTATAAAGTTAATTCAAATTAAATTTTCACACCTTTAAAAAAATAATTAACATACAGTTTTATGATAAATTTTATGTACCTAATTATTAATTACTATATAGCCAATTTTTAAAAAGGCAACTAACAAAAATACATTCTTTATTTATTTTTAACAATTACTTTGTTTACACTATAAATAACTACCCGAGTAACTTCCGTATTTCTTAATATTCATTAAATCCAGAGCGTTTGCACAATAAACAAAATAAGTACCGAAAATATTGCCAACATTCAGAAAAAAAACTTTTCGCAAAAAAAATTAACCGACTTCTGTTTCTAAAAATAAAAAAATAAAAAATAAGCCGGCGCGAATTTCACCACTCCCTAAATTAAATACTAACAATTATTTTTGTTGTTAAATTGTTTGCTGTGAAATTGGCACCGACTTATTTTTTATTTTTTACTTTTTAGAGACAGAAGTCAGTTATTTTTTTTTTGGGAAAAGTTTTCATTTTTTACTTTTTATGGAGACAGACCTTTTAGATTTGTAACGTCATCTAAGCTAAATTATAGTTGTCCTTCCATCTCGGCAAGCTGATGACGTCAAAACGCACTAACAGTGCGTTGTGACGTCATCATCTTAAAGATAAATTTTTAAAAAATAAATTTAGTAGTTTTTTATTTTAGCGCCCAAGAGTCCGATCAACCTTATTTTAAACGAAATACTAAAGAAAATACTAAAGAAAACTTTAAGTGTTAAGTAATAATCAAATAACGCCTTATGGTATAATCACAAATTTTATAATTTTCTGATGGTTGTTTTAATATTACAGGTCAACAGAATTAAGTTTAGCGGCATTTAAAAGATTTTTAGCCTGCCCTAATATTTGAGTGACCCCTTAATCAAGTTATCCGAGTTATCCGATCATTTTCTAAAAATTATTATCATTATATTATTATAGTATTAGATCCAAATTAAGCCGGTTTTAAATGAAATTGCCTTAAAACAATTAGATTTATCTTAATTATCCGGCTTACCCGGAATTATCCGAACGTAAAATTAAAACGGGACCACCTCATGAATGTTGCAAAAGGTTTCATCAAATTCTGTTCATCCGTTCCAAAGTTATGCGGGAACAAACATGAGAAAAAAACCAGTCACAAGTCGAATTGATAACCTACTTCTTCTTTGGTCGGTTAAAAAAGCAACACTACCTAGAAAGTATGGGTATGGGGTAGTTTGTTTCTTTAGCCTAGATTGGAAATATCGGTATTTATAATTCTACACCGTTTACACAGCATATTAAGACCTTATTTTTATCGATTAAAAAATGAGGTTGAAATATATTCAATAAGACACTTTTTTTATTTATTAAAAAAAACAAGATTTTAATAATAATGGGATGTTTTTTTATCTTCTGGCTTAGGGAACGTTCAAGTATTAAGTAAGGCAAATTGTACCAAAATTCATACACTTCATACCCCGGTTCCCGCGGTATTAAAGGCTATAGAGATTTTATATTTTGGCTACCCCCCCCCCCCCTAACATATCCCCTATTTGGAACAGAATATTTTTCTTACTTTTCTTTTCTCAAAAAAACGTCTTGTGCTTTTTTTAGGCAAAAATATTTTGATTTTATTATATAATAAGAAAAATTGTTCTTTGTTTAAGAGAATGGATTAATAACTCACGATTAATAAAAACTCGTAAATACCGCTGAAAGGTGTATTTACGCAGAAAATACATTTATACATACCGCATTAATAATAATAATAGTATTAATTACGGTATTATAATAACATGTACTACTATATATAAAATATATATTTCTATTTACTGCTCTACAGGCACGTCCTATGAACACAGTGCAATAAATTAGAAAACACGTAAAAAAAAGATCCGGTCGATTTTTTTATATTTGCCTAAATTGTTTCTTATCAATTTATGAAAAGAAAATCAGGGGTCGGAAACACGTAAAAAAAAGATCCGGTCGATTTTTTTTATATTTGCCTAAATTGTTTCTTATCAATTTATGAAAAAAAAATCAGGGGTCGGAAACAAAAAGTTAGAATTTGCAAAAAAACCACCGTGATATAGGTATCGTATACGAGCTAAATTTAATTTAATATGAAATTGCTTTTATGGAGATTTATTGTAAAGTTAATTCAAATTAAATTTTCACACCTTTAAAAAAATAATTAACATACAGTTTTATGATAAATTTTATGTACCTAATTATTAATTATTATATAGCCAATTTTTAAAAAGGCAACTAACAAAAAAAAATTATTTATATATTTTTAACAATTACTTAGTTTACACCATAATTAACTAATTGCCAATATTCAGAAAAAAAATCAACACTATAGCCAGCGCTATATCGAAACGCAACGTTAGATAGAATAAGCCCAGGCCATTTCGAACCAAAATCCCTAGATTTAAAATTATCGAGTTTACCGTTCTAGAATAAAAGGCGTATATTCCATGTCATTTAATATTTTTTAAAACTTAAAATGAGACAATATCTGATTGAATTATGTTTTAATGATGGTTTGGTGTTTGAACTTTTTTTTTTAATGGGTTGGTTTACGTTAACGCTGGTTTGGTTTTTTGCTGGTTTGGTGTTTTTTTTTTTAATGGGGTTGTGTTGGTTTACCTTAACGTTGGCTTGGTTTGGTTTTTTTGTTGGTTTGGTGTTTTTTTTTAATGGGGGGTGTTGGTTTACGTTAACGTTGGTTTGGTCTGGTTTTTTGTTGGTTTGGTGTTTTTTTTTAAGGGGTGCGTTGGTTCGTGCGTTGGACCTGATGTTGTGCGCACCGGCCCCACTATTTTTTTTTTTAATTACATATTTCTGATTATTAGAATTATCAATTTAAATTCTATTTTAGCCCGGCGGAAGGTAGGTAAGTCCCGCCCTGTATATTGGAAAACAAAATTTTAACTTGAATGAAATCTGTGATTCCATTATTTAAAACAGATAAAATTAAAGCGTATACACTCTTTTACCCTATTTCGGCTATCTTTAATCTGTTTTCCCCCAAAAAAACAAGCGGCACCCTTACATCGAATTTTGTAGGTTAAAAAAACCTACAAAATTCGATGTAACGTTACGTACTCCGCTATAGACGATTGTGCCTCACTTTCACGCATCCTGCGTTACGAAGGTTAAAGCGTAAAATTGGGAGCGCGCTCTGCTATAGTGAAAATTATTACTATACCTAGAAAGTATGGGTATGGGGTAGTTTGTTTCTTTGGCCTAAGGTTGGAAATATCGGTATTTATATTTCTACACCGTTTATCGATTAAAAAATGAGATTGAAATATATTCAATAAGATAGTTTTTATATTTATTAAAGAAAAAACAAGGTTTTAATAATAATAATTACACAGGCCAACAGAGATCTTGTGATCGGATGTTTTTTTATTTTCTGCCTTGGGGAACGTTCAAGTATTACTTAACGCAAATTGTACCAAAATTAATACAGTTCCCGCGTTATTAAAGGCTGTAGAGATTTTATATTTTGGCTACCCCCCTCTCATGCACCCTATTTGGAACAGAATATTTTTCTTACTTCTTTTCTTTAGGCAAAAATATTTTGATTTTATTGTAATAAAAAAATGTCCTTTAAAAGAATTAGATTAATAACTCACGATTAATAACTACTTTTAAACACCGCTGAAATTTACGCGGAAGATACATACCGCATTAATAATAATAATAATAATAATAGTAATAACTACGCTATTATAATAACATGTTAATGAATTTTTTCTTTGCGTAATTATGCATAAATGTATTTGTAAAAAATTGCCTGATAAATTCTTTAAAATTAAATTTAAAAAAATTTACCGTTTCATCCACAAATAGTTTTATTGATAAATGAATAAAATTGCTTTAAATTATTAAAAATAGTTCATAAAAAATAAATAATGATATATTTATTTAAAAAAACTGGTAGTAAATGCCACATAAATATTGCAAATTGGATTTGATTTTTAAGATAATTTTTTTTATCATTTAAAATCTTATGTTAATCATTATTACGATAAGTTGTAGTTTATGTTATATTAAGACATCAAAGTCTTTATTTTTAACCGACTTCCAAAAAAGGAGGAGGTTATCAATTCGACGTGTGACTTTGTTTTTTTTATGTTTGCTCCCGAATAACTTTGGAACGGATGAACGAAATTTGATGAAACCTTTTGCAACTTAAAGAAGACATTCAAGAGGTGGTCCCGTTTTAATTTGACTCTCGGATAATGCCGGGTAAGCCGAATAATTAATATAAATCTAATCGTTTTAACGCAATTTCACTTAAAACCGGCTTAATTTGGTTCTAATATCAACCAAGTTTTTAGAAAATGATTGGATAACTCGGATAAGCCGGATAACTTGATTAAGGGGTCACTCAAATATTACGGCAGGCTAAAAATCTTTTAAATGCCGCTAAACTTGATTCTGTGGACCTGTAATATTAAAATACCAAGAGCAAATTATAAAATTTGTGATTATACCATAAGGCGTTATTTGATAATTACTTAACGCCTTAAGTTTAACAAAGATTTTCTTTAGTATTTCGTTTAAAATAAGACGGACTCTTGGGTGCTGAAATAAAAATACTACTACATTTATTTTTTAGAAAATTATCTTTAAGATGATGACGCCACAACGCACTAATAGTCCCAAAAAAAAATTAACCGACTTCTGCCTCTAAAAAGTAAAAAATTAAAAATAAGTCGGTGCCAAAAATAATTATTATAATTGTTAGTATTTAATTTAGGTAGTGGTGAAATTGGCACCGGCTTATTTTTTATTTTTTACTTTTTAGAGGCAGAAGGGGTTCATTTTTTTTTTGGAAAAGTTTTTATTATATTTTGAAATAATTATTTTAAAAACTGGTTTATCATAATCAGTACCCGGCGTATTTCCAGTCTTCAGGTCAATAAAAGAGGCTTTACCTGGAAATAATTCAGGGAGTTTTGATTTTCGGTTTTGGGTAGGGTTAATGGCAGCAAATAAAAAAACAATTTTGCGACGTTGAACTTGATTTGGTACTGTTATTTACTGTTTTTAACAAAAAAAAAGGATTTTTTAAATATCTCTTAAACGTTACACTATACGTTTTTAGATTTTTGTTTATTTATTTATTTATTTTTTCGAAAAACCAAAATTGTTCTTTATGTCCCTTAGAACATTTTGGGTGAAAATTACAAAAATCTATGTGACACTTTCTTTTTAATTTTTTTAAAATTCATTTTTTTTAAGAATTCTTACATTTGTGTCCCTCGAGTAAACCGTTCTTCGGTTGAATCACCATTGTATTAAGCATAAAAAAGAAAAAACCTTCCTAACCAAGTCATAAAGAAAAATCTAAAACCCTATAGTGTAACGTTGCCGTAAATTAGATATAAGTCGTACAAAAAAAAATACATGACACAAAAAATTTTGGAGATTTGGTCCTCTTTATTTTCATATCAAACGTTTTATGTCCTAGGATGCACCGATCTTGAGATATAATCCTACTTCTCTTGATTCCCTAACTCCCTAACATCCCACTCTATAACATACTCTTGTATATTTTCTTATAGGGGCAAGCCTATTCAGCTTTCGAACAGTATTTATAAAACGTTTTTAACAAATTACAAAGATGGCCTAGTTAGTTCGACTTTTTCAAATTAGTGGTAATTAAGTTAGCGCTGAATACAATAGTTTTTTTTTTAACTTTTTGAGGTCACTTTTTTTGCTTTAAAATTTCAAAGACAAATAATTTAACAAACCAACCCCCTCGAGGCGCTTGTGCCTGCAACAACTTCGTAACATCCTCCACGCTTCGTCTGAAAATCCAAAATGATAAAAAAAATTGTCCACAAAAACTGACCCTGTGGATTCCTTTTCGTTTTCTATTAAAAAAAATGTATATTAAAAAAAAAATCTAGGACTTTCAGAATGAAATTAAATAGTCGTTCTTACAAAATATTCTACCTAGCAATTTTTGAAAAAAAATGAGGTCAAATTTGAGATATGGTCTTTTGCTAAGTTTTGATCTTTTTTACTGCTCTATATATTGGAAGCGACAAGCGGAATTAAAATTCTAAATTCATATTCAAATTCAGCATTAAATTTTGCCTTAAAAAAAGTTTTTAACAGAAAACGATAGATTTTTGAAGAAGCGTGCCTCGCTCTCCAATAACCCTTCTCCGCTTTATGTGCGCTCAGTTGGGGAGTTCGCTTTCAAAACAAAATTTATCAACTTTTATAAAATTTTCAGGAAGTGAAAAAGACTTCAGATCTTTACTTTGAAAAAAAAATTATATTTTGTAAAAGCGGTTTTATTAAACTGGTTTAATTAAGCAGGATAATTTTTTTTGTAAAAAAAGTTAACAATTCAGTATTATTTGCAAAAAATCATTAGATATATTTGTTTTTGAACACAAATGAGTCAAGTTTTTTCAAAAGTATTATTTATTTAAAAAAAAAATCAAAATTAACTCAAAATAAACAAAAATTACTTTTGTTTCTCAAAATTAAAAAAAAAACATTTTTTTTCTTTAAAATTATTAAAATTTAATTTTTGAAAAAATTATAGAGCTTTCTTCGTGGAAGAAATCACATAATTTGTTTTCGCCTTCTTGAGTTCCATTTGGTTTTCATTTTTCTCCATGGCACCTTCGATGGTTGCGTTTGAACACAAAATTTGGATATAACTGGTTTTGCTTCAAAACCTTAAAGAACATCGTAATAATTCTGCTACAGAAAAACGGCTTCCATGCTGGAGTATATAATTTGGTGGAATAACATATCAAAATTTAAGCAACATCTGTGGTATCACAGAATCATTATATACTGATAAAACTGTTTATTTGCGCCAACTAAATATTTGGTTGGATATGGCCAATTAAATATTTGGTTGGGACAAATAAACTTTATGTGAGTCAAATAAATTTTATTTCTGCCAAATAAATTATTTTGTTCCCATTAATAAATCATTTTGCAATTAAAATATTTGTTTACATGAACTAAATATTTATTTGACTCAAATAAAATTTATTTGTCCCAACCAAATAATTTAATTGACCATATCCAACCAAATATTTAGTTGACGCAAATAAACTCTTTTATCAGTGTATAAAAACTTTTCGCAAAAAAAATGACTTCTGTCTCTAAAAAGTAAAAAATAAAAAATACTTAAATCGGTGCCAATTTCACTATTCCCTAAATTAATTACTAACAGTTATTTTTTTTATTATTTTATTATTGTTTGCTGTGAAATTGCCACCGACTTAAGTATTTTTTATCTTTTACTTTTTAGAGACATAGAAGTCTGTTCATTTTTTTGCGAAAAGTTTTTAATTTTTACTTTTTAGAGACACAGAACTTGTAGATTTGTAACGTCATCTAAGCTAAATTATAGCTGTCCTTCCATCTCGGCAAGCTGCTGACGTCACAACGCACTGTTAGTGCATTGTAACGTCATCATCTTAAAGATAAATTTCTAAAAAATAAAAGTAGTATTTTTATTTCAACGCCCAAGAGTCCACCAACCTTATTTTATTTTTTATACTAAATAAAATCTTGTTAAACTTTAAGCGTTAAGTAATAATCAAATAACGCCTTATGGTAAAATCACAAAATTTTTCTCTTCGTATTTTTATATTACAAGTCCAGAGAATTAGGTTTAGCGGTATTTAAAAGATTTTCAGTGTGCCGTAATATTTGAGTGATCCCTTAATCAAGTTATCCGGATCCGAGTTATCCGATAATTCTCTAAAAATTTGGTTGGTAGTAGAACCAAATTAAGCCGGTTTTAAGTAAAATTGCTTTAAAATTATTAGATTTATCTTAATTATCCGGCATTATCCGAGTGTAAAATTAAAAAGGGACCACCTCAGGAATGCCCTCTTTAAGTTGCAAAAAGTTACATCAAATTCCGTTCATTCGTTCCAAAGTTATGCGGGAACAAACATAAAAAAAAAACAAAACAGAGTCACACTTCGAATTGATAACCTACTCCTTTTTGGAAGTCGGTTAAAAATAGTACAGTTTTTTAGCGAACGGTTTTAATAGTTTATAATAATAATAATAATAATAATAATAATAATAATAATAATAATAATAATAATAATTTATTAAATCCGTAAGAGATTATACAATCTGTGGATACGTCACAAATTAGGAATAAAAATATATAAATAATATGTACAAACACATTAAAATCATTTGTTTACAATAATTAATTAATTAATTGGGTAAGCCCAGGAAATTATTTTCCCTAACTTCATCATAGTACTCTTCCAGTGTATAAAAGGGGTTATTTAAGAAGAAAGCCTTAATTTTGTTTTTAAAGGTGTTAAAATTTGTTATTTCCCTAATGAAGGGTGGAAGGTGGTTGTAAACCTCCATCCCTCTGTATCGCGCCCCTTTTTCGTAGGTTACTGTCCTATGTCTTGGTGTGGATATAGCATTATTATGTCTTGTTGATATACCTTGATTTAGTTCTCTATTTATAATAAACTGTTTATTATTTTTCTTTACAAAAAGACACAATCTATAAATATAAAGAGAATAAACTGACATTACACAGCAACGCTTAAATAGGGGTTTGCAATGCTCATCAAACTTTTCAAAACAGATCGTCCTCAGGATCTTTTTTTGAAGTGTTAAAAGCCTTTCAGTCTCTGATGAACCCCCCAAAATATAATTGAGTAATTTAAGCGGCTTTGGACAAAAGCATTATAAAACAGTAAAATAGAATCAAGACTAACCGTGTTTCTTAAGTTCAATATTGCATAGTTTGCTGAACAAGGTGGGTACCCAAAAATAAAACTTCTTCACTCTGATGGATACTTTTACCATCCATCCTTACCAGTAAGCTGGAGGAACGCTGGTTGGTTAGCTTGTAGTGTACTAATTTGGTTTTTGAATGGTTAAGTAAAAGTGCATTGCGGTTACACCACTGCACCATCCCCTCCACCACTTTATTAGCTGTACGTACAGCTTCAGATAGATTTTTGCCAATAATAACTACAGATGTGTCATCTGCAAATTGTGTTACTCTTATATTATTTTTTACTTCCTCACCAACTGAGTTTAATAAATATTGGCACAAATCATTAGAAAAAATTTAAAAAAGGAGAGGATAGAGGATGGATGGATAGCACTTTGATCTAAAATGAGTACATAAATCGATAGATGTCACGAAGAAGATTTGAACACCGTCAATTAATAATTTTATTTATAATTTTTCCGTAAATTTCGGGTTAAAATTTTTGACTAAGGCGCGCTGAGAATTCGTTGCGTAGTAAATACTAAACGTTTTTGCCTATTTGGAACCCCAAGCAACATTTGTTATTAATTACAAGTTTTTACAGTAAAACATAACACAACAACGTTATTGTTATCAAATACAAGTTGTTACAGTAAAACGTAACAGAACAACGTTATGTTTTACCATACAGTGAGGCACAGTTAAGAGCCAAGCAGTGGTTTGACTCGAATATGCTCTGCTTAAATGCTGATAAGACCGTCAACATGATTTTCTCTTTGCGTCATTTTGATAGTGATGGTTATGCTCAGAGCACAAAATTTCTAGGTTTATATCTAGATACAAAACTGGTATGGAGTGAACAGGGAAGTGCAGTTGCAAATAAGCTAAGTCAGGGCTGCTACCTTTTGCGTAGCCTCTCTAACTCACTATCTAAAAACACTACGTACTGTATACTTCTCTGTAATCCAATCTACCCTATGCTATGGCATATTAGCCTGGGGACATTCTTCTTCCTTAGGGAGAATTTTTGCATTGCAGAGAAGAGCGGTGCGGGTTGTTGATGGAGTTGGGTATAGAGAGGACTGCAAATTGAACTTTATTCGCTTGCGAATACTCACTTTCCCTTGTTTATTTATACTAGAGTGCTTACTTCATATAAAAAAGAACATGCATAGATTTTTATAGCAAAACTCTCTGCATAACCATAACACCAGAAATGCCACAAATATATATCAAAATTTCCTGAGACTGGAAAGGACATCAACCGGAACAAATTATTTCTGCATCAAATTTTTTAATGTGTTGCCTTCACATGTTCGCAATTATGAGTTAAATATATTTAAGAGTAAACTTAAATCATACCTGGTTTTGAAAGCATTTTACAGTTTCGCTAAGTATCTTTCTAATGATTTTGGGGACCTGTAAATCCTATTTTTTTGTGATTTTATTTCTTGATGTATACCATCTTATTTTAAATGTGATTTCTATTTATTGATATACTTACCTGTTTAATTTTTATATTTTATGTATTATTATTGACGTATGCAAAATACGGTGTGTGTTAAAGCATTAATAAATTTTATTCTATTCTATTCTATTCTATTATATTCATAACAACTTGTATTTAATAACAAATGTTGCCTGGGGTTCCAAATAAGCAAAAACGTTATTCCATAATATATTATTCACAGTAAATGGTATGAAAGAAAATATAAGTGGCATATCAGACAGAAGAGAAAATTAGAAAAAAAGTCAGGTCTCAGTCTAGATTCGAACCAAAGTCCCCACAGTTTCCGGCCTTTAATTATTTAATTTAAAAAGTCAGGTTTCCGGCCTGGTGCTCTACCAACTGAGCTACCGAGACGCCTGTTCGAAAACTAACTAATTGGACATGCCTTCTTTTTAATTCCTCTCAAATTTGTTAGTTGTTAATTAAAGGAAAGATGGTTAATTTTGTTAGTGGGAATAAACTCAATATACAATGTCTTAAGAGCCCTTTTACTCCTTCACCCTTGTATCGTTCACATATAGGAACTTCAACAGAGATCGAGATGCGGGCTCTTAAGACATTGTATATTGAGTTTATTCCCACTAACAAAATTAACCATCTTTCCTTTAATCAACAACTAACAAATTTGAGAGGAATAGAAAATTTTTCAAAAATTTTCAATTTTTTTTATTTCTTTTTGCAAAAAACAAAAAAAAATAAAAAAAATTGAAAATGATTGTTTTTATGTTTAAAAAAAGTTTAACCCGGATGGACGGACATTTTCAAAGTTCCTTATTTTTTCATGAAACACATTTCTATTCAAGAATTTTTGTCTAGGACGTTTTTTGACGATTTTGGCTAATTAGAAACTACCTTATAATATTATTCTAATACAGACGCTGTAAATACTATAATAATTTATAATTAAAAAAAAATCGATTTCACGCGCGGAAGTGAAAAATGGGAAAGCTCTTTTACTGGGCAGTGTATTACTTATAAGTATTACACGAAAAGGTTTGATTGAACATAGTTTTCTTCGACATTTTAAATTAAAACACATGTTATATTTTAAATTAAAAAAAAAACATTTTATTAAATAAAAAAAATATTGCACAAAGTAGACGTATTTGGTAATAAATATATTACAAAAGGAACATAAGTTACACACAATTATTTACATATAAATACATACCAAAATATATACTAAATATTGTCAAAAAACAAAATAAATAAATAAATAAATAAAAGCAAACTGTATAAGAGGCAAACTTTAAGTTTAAAACTTAAATAATTTTTTATTGTAACTTTTAAATAAATATCGACACGTATTCAAAAAGGCCTTAAAAAAGGGTTAATTTTTTAAACATAATTTTAAAATGACGATTTTAAATCATACTGTTTACCGAACAATAAAACTATTTCAAATAAATAAAAAACAGTTTGTATGTATATATAATTTTAAAAATAACAGCCTTAAACTATTAAAAATATATAAAGGCCTATTCAGAAGCTTGCATAAGAACATAATACATAAGAATGCGATGCCGTGATTGGCTTACACGATACATGGCGGCGCATCAAGCCAATCACGGCATCGCATTCTTATGTATTACGTTCTTATGCGAGCCTGTGGATATGCCCTTACTTATGTTTTAGTGTCCTATGCTTAGTAAATTTCCATTAACTGGGCTTTACGCAGGACTTTATTGCCCAGTAGACAATAGACAGTCAGATTTGTTTTCTGTACCTGAACTTGTTACCGTATTTAACGCTTAATTATTTTATATCGGTATATGGAACCCCAAGCAATTTTAATTATGAATACAACTTCTTACAGTAACAGTAACAGTAACAGAACAATGTTTTACTGTAACAACTTGTTTTCAATAACTAAAGTTGTTTGAGGTTTCATATATAAGTATATACAAAATCGTTTGGTATTTAATACGGTGTCAAATTCTTATGTATGTATGTCAAATTAGTGCTAATTTGTATTAAATCCATCTTACACGATACAAGCAAGTGCAAGACAATACGAAATTAACCAATCCAATCTCTGAATTTTATTTTCAGCGGATCTGTCAATTTGGTCTTGCATATCATGCATGACGGGTTTGACATTCATGCATGGTCTTTAAAACAAAAAACTGGAATTAAAACAAATCTGTTTAACTTAAAACCAAGTAATCCTAGTAATGTGGATTGCTTGGACCTAAAACAAAATTAATTATAGTCCTAAATTTAAATACACTTTTGTTTTCACTTTTGTGTTGGGGCAAATTTTGTTCACAGATGCTTCGAAGAGGTCAAAGTTAATGTTTTACACTGGGGTGATGATGCGGAATCATCCCCGGATAAAAAAGACCTACTTTGACTTCTTCTTAAGTATTTGAGGAGCATTATTTCAAAAGTTAACTAATCCAATATACGTGTTAAGGATTTGTTAAGTTTTAAAACAATGCTCCTCATTTGTGTTCGGCGAAAAGGTATATTATCAAAATAAAAATGATTTTTTTTTCATTAATTAACAATGAATCGGAAACCGCAAAAATAAATCTTTTTTTTTGCTAGTATACCTTTTCGCTGAACCACTCACATTTATAAACAAAATCACTAAAGTGGACACAGAAGTGTAACTATTTTCTGGACTATAACTAAAAATCTCTTTAAAAAGACTATTTATCTCGATTTAAGTGTTTATAGCAAGAAATCCAATCATAGTTATTTATTATCAAGAACAAAAAAAACAAAAATTATAAAAATAGGTAAAATTCTGGCTTTAAAAATTTTTATAAATAATTTTAGTATTTAAAATAAATATTTCATTCTCTTAAAACTAAAATGTACTAATACTGAATAATTAAAATTATTTATTATCTAGTATAAAATATTGCACATGACCCCTACCTCAAAATATTCTCTTAAAAATATTGCACAAAGTTTCTCATAAAAATATATATTTTAATATATACATTTTTTTTATTATTTGAGCACATAATAATCACTTTTTTTTAACACTATACATAAAATCAAGAAACTATGATTTTTAAAAAGGTACACATGTGTGAGTTAAATGTGTAAGTTTAATGTGTGAGTTTAATGTGTGAGTTTTTAAAAATTAACATTATCAGTTCTACAACACAGTTTTTTTAAATTTAAAAATAAAAACCCTATGAGGTGCTTATAAAATTTACCCCCTCTTAACTTTTAAACGAGTTGAGATATCGACATAAAATTTGTTAATCGAAAATAAGACACCTTTTTTACATATATTTTTTATTTTAAGCTTTTAAAATGTGGGCAGGGCATGAGGGATTTTTTTAATGAAAAGTTGGGTGGTGTGATACAGCATTTTAAAGCATATAAAATTCTGTATTCAACTATATTTTTTTATTTATTTAGACATTTAAAATAGGGTTGAAAATGGGTGTTTTTGACAAAATTTATTTAAAAAAATCAAATAAAAAAAAATAGTTAATTTCATGGTGCAAACACTTAATTATACTTTTAAATTTTAATTCATATAAATAAAAATCTACAAAAAAAAACTTAAAAAGTTCCATTTTTAAGCAAAAAAATAATTATAAAATTAAAACCTTTAAAACAAATTTATGTAAAAGTAAAAAAATATATTGTACACTAAAGTATTTTATTTTTTTTTAAATAATGTATCACACGACTCTCCTTTGTATTTAAAAACATTTCCCCCGCTATCCCCCCAGTAGACATTTTAGGAGCTGAAAATATCAAATATATGCAACGTGTCAAGTTGTCTTATTTAAGAGTTTTAAATTTAAGGTCGATATCTCAACCTGTTCAAAAGTTAAGAGGGGGGTTTGAACCAACTGTATACCCTAGTACCTTTGCACAGACTTATATTATATTATATAATATATAATATTATATAATATTATATAATTCACAAAGGATCAAGGAATAAATTATTTATTCCTTGATCCTTTGTGAAAAGCAGTTTGACTTCCTTTCATTTGACATTTTTCAATTTAAAGATCTGTTAAATTATGTATTTTTATCTTAATAAAAAAATAAATAAAACACGCTAAAAATATTTTTACGATTTTTAAGTACTTCTCGTGTACAAATTTTGAATTAAGTATTCTGTCATAAAATATTTTTTTAACATTATTTAAAATGCATATTTTTACGTACAAAAAGCAAATAAACAGTAAATCAAAAGAAATAGTTACATTATAGCCATGTCAAAATTTCCGGCATACTTAGATGTACTAGATAAACTTATTCTAAAAATTAAAAAAATTTATGTTATAATTATATTTATTTTGTACATTATGTAGTAAAAACTGTTTTTAAGAAATACCAATAACATAATATGTTACTATAGTAGTGTCGCGATAATCTGAATTTTTATCAATCAGAATGATGCGGTAATCCGAATCATGATGTTCACTACCATTTTTTTTTTCATTATTTTTTCTCCCAGCTGTATTAAATATACAGTGCGGTCCAAAAGTCACCCCTCCTTTTAACTTTTAAACGAGTTGAGATATCGACTTTAAATTTAGAACTCTTAAATAAGACAACTTAAACTATCTTTTAGCATATATTTGATATTTTCAGCTCTTAAAATGTGGGTAGGGGGGCATTTGGGAACATTTTTTTAAATGGAAAGGGGGTCGTGTGATATATCATTTTAAAGCTTATAAAATTCTCTATTTTTACTAACATTTTTAAATTTTTTAAAAATGTTTTTTAAGGTTTTGATTTTTCAATTTTTTGGGCTAAAACATTCGATTTTTTAAGTTTTTTTTTATACATTTTTATTTATGTCAACTAAAATTATTTTAAAAGTATAATTAACATTTTTTTATGATGAAATTAGGCATTTTTAAAAAATTATTTGTTTTTTTTAGAGGAATTTTGACATTAATACCCATTTCCAAATTTTTTTTTTTTTTATTTTAAAAATATGGACTTAAATGGAGAATTTTATAAGCTTTAAAATGATGTATTACACGACCCCCATTTCCATTTAAAAAAATGTGCCCCCATGTCCCCGGGCACACATTTTAAGAGCTGAAAGTATTAAATATATGCTAAAAGATAGCTTAAGTTGTCTTATTTAAAAGTTCCAAATTTGAAGTCGATATCTCAACTGCTTCAAAAGTTAAGAGGGGGGGGTGACTTTTGGACCGCTCTGTATGTCTTAAAGTACATTTAAATTACGTTATTTTCAAATTTCTAGGCTTCGGATCCGGTTCCTTTGGGTACTAGAAGCTCCAAAAGCTCTGGGGCAGCAGTCTTTAAAAAATGCCTTTGACATAATATGTCATATTATGTGATACTTAATGTTTCAAAGAAATGATTATTTAAGAAATGAAAATTCTTTAGCATTTTTTTACCCCTTGGCCTACTAAATAAATGTGTAAAACTTTACAAATAGACAAATCTGAATGTAATAAATGTGATGTGATTTACTCGGTAAGTTTAAAATGTATTTTTCGGGGACCCCATTTCACTAACTTTTCGAGCCTTTTAGAATCCAAAGGACGCAGGACATGGCGATTTGCAAATAGCTTAATTTGAATGTAATTTAAGACATACGTATATAAAATAGGCACAGCTGGAAGAAAATAATTAAATAAAAATGGTCACCAGCTCTTAGACTAAAACTACATGTACGTTGTAGTTAGAATTTCACTGTACGGATTCACAAAAAGCATGATCTAAAAATATTCTCGAATTATTCCATTGGGAATGATTTTACAATAAATTTTTAAATATGATACCGTTATGTTTAAAACTTACGCGTAAAATGCATATTCTTAGTACCTATTTTCTCATACAGTGCGGTCCAAAAGTCAGCCCCCCCCCTTTTTAACTTTTGAACGAGTTGAGATATTGACTTCAAATTTAGAACTCTTCAATAAGACAACTTAAACTATCTTTTAGCATATATTTGATATTTTCAGCTCTTAAAACGTGGGCAGGGGGGCATGGGGGGACATTTTTTTAAATGGAAAGGGGGGCCGTGTGATACATCATTTTAAAGCCTATAAAATTCTCTATTTAAACTAACATTTTTAAATTTTTTAAAAATGTTTTTTTAAGGTTTTGATTTTTCAATTTTTTGTGCTAAAACATTCGATTTTTTATTATAAATTTTTATTTATGTCTAACTAAAATTAGTTTAAAAGTATAATTAACATTTTTTTATGATGAAGTTAGGCATTTTTAAAAAATTATTTGTTTTTTTTTAGAGGAATTTTGACATTAATACCCATTTTCAAACCCATTTTAAACCCAATTTTTTTTTTAATTTAAAAATATGGAGTTAAATGGAGAATTTTATAAGCTTTAAAATGATGTATTACACAACCCCCCTTTCAATTTAAAAAAATGTGCCCCCATGCCCCCCTGCCCACATTTTGAGAGCTGAAAGTATTAAATATATGCTAAAAGATAGTTTAAGTTGTCTTATTTAGAAGTTCCAAATTTGAAGTCGATATCTCAACTGGTTCAAAAGTTAAGAGGGGGGGGGGTGACTTTTGGACCGCTCTGTACAATTCCTTCAACACATAGTTTAAGAACGTTCTGTAAGTATCATTTAGATGTTTTTTAAATTTGCCTCTTTTCTGCAGCGCGTTGTTCACGTGCTGACTTATTTACATACAGAGCGTTCCAAAAGTCACCCCCCCCCCCTCTTAACTTTTGAACCAGTTGAGATATCGACTTCAAATTTGGAACTTTTAAATAAGACAACTTAAAATATCTTTTAGCATATATTTAATACTTTCAGCTCTTAAAATGTGGGCAGGGGGGCATGGGAGCACATTTTTTTAAATGGAAAGGGGGGTCGTGTAATACATCATTTTAAAGCTTATAAAATTCTCCATTTAACTCCATATTTTTAAATTAAAAAAAAATTGGGTTTAAAATGGGGTTGAAAATGGGTATTAATGTCAAAATTCCTCTAAAAAAAAACAAATAATTTTTTAAAAATGCCTAATTTCATCATAAAAAATTGTTAATTATACTTTTAAACTAATTTTAGTTGATATAAATAAAAATTTATAAAAAAAAACTTTAAAAATCGAATGTTTTAGCACAAAAAATTGAAAAATCAAAACCTTATAAAACATTTTTAAAAAAATTAAAAAAGTTAGTTTAAATACAGAATTTTATAAGCTTTAAAATGATATATTACACGACCCCCCTTTCTATTTAAAAAAATGTCCCCCCATCTCCCCTTGCCCACATTTTAAGAGCTGAAAATATCAAATATATGCTAAAAGACAGTTTAAGTTGTCTTATTTAAGAGTTCTAAATTTGAAGTCGATATCTCAACTCGTTCAAAAGTTAAAAGGGGTGGTGACTTTTGGACCGCACTGTATTTAAAAGTTGATACAATATATGCTTTTGGTGATTGCAATCATGTATTGGGTCTTGTGATTTCTGATTTTAATAAATCTAGTGTTTGTGAGCTATATAAGATTGCCTAAGCAGGAAAAGGTCTTTTTATTTTATAACTCGAGTTAGTAAAATACATGGAAATGAAAAAAAAATCCTGAATTTAAAATGTTTTCTATTATATCTTGGATATTTTAAGACTTAGCTTTACCCGATACAATATTACACATAAAACTATTATGGACATATTCTGTAAGTTTTGTTTTTAGAATGATAGAAGCTTCTGCATGATTGAAATGAATATTTATTAAATGTCTTAAAACCTTCTGAAAATTTTCTCCGTAATACAGCGCATACTCTAAGAATCATACTACATTCCCAATATTTATTTTAAGAATATTCTAGGACTGTTTTGTGCTATGTGGGTTACGGCAACTTCCGGATTATCAAAGATCGGGATTATCGCGACACCACTGTATTACTACCCACAATATTTAATGCAATTGTTTTTTCTTTTGAATAATAATAAGTAATATGCGTTCTCAGCTATATACCTGACGGAAATTTTTACATGGTTTTAAATGGTAATATCCTCTTTAAACATTTTTTAAAATTTGTCAAGACGTCATGCCTATTAAGATGTGTTAAGACATGGATTCTAATAATTAATTTTCTTAATAAAACAGTATTTATATAAATATTTATAAAAACAACGAAGAAGAAAATATATCACATATATTAAATATATAATTGATAATGTATTGTTTATTAACTGGAACCTAGAAAATGTTCTAGAAATTATACCTACATAAGTAGGCAGGAAGTTTAATAACTTTATATAAATTTAAATACCAAATTTGAATAAATTAAATTTCCCAACATGGCGGATAGACATTTAAAAATTATCCAATGTTTTACTAGTTCGAACTGTCCAATAAACAGTTCCAACTGTTTAGTTAGTCGTAACTGTCAATAAAAATAGATTAGTCTCTTAGATGGTTGAAACTGTCTATTAGACAGTTGTAACCGTCTATTAGACAGTTTTAACTATTTATTTTTATTGACAGTTGCAACTGTATAATATACAACTAAAACTGTGTATTTTTATTGACAGTTGCAGCTGGGTAACAGACACTTACAACTGTATATTTTTATTGACAATTCTACTTGTCTAATAGAGACAACAGTTACAGCCTTGAAGAGACTGACAACTGTCTGATAGACAGTTTCAACTGTAAATTACAAAAGAAACATAACGCGAGCCGTCTACGCCCTCGTACATTACGAAACTGAAATATAAAAACTTATTAATTTTTTTTAGGCAGTTAAGTTTTTAATAGTGTAGGCATTTTTCAAGAATATTTTCTACTCCCAACTATGCCAATAACTCAACTATAACAGGATAAATGAAGCGCACTTACGTTTTATTTTTATACAGTGCATGTCAAAAGTCCGTCAACTATCTTTCGAACGATTTGAGGCTTAGACTTAAATAATTAATTAAGTGGTGCAATAAAAACTATTATATTTTATATTTTAGTTTTTTTAAAGAGGATAGAGGAGGAAATTTATCAAAATTTAGACCTGTACTGCCCGACTAAGCTATAAAGAGTAATTCAATTTGTTAACAGAAGCGTTTTCTAAATATTACATCTGAGTTGGCTTAAAAACGTCCCTATGCGACAAATGGAGTTAATGCTTTCTAGCTTAGAGGGCAGTATATGCCTAGAACTAAAATTTACAAAAAAAAAAAAATCGATAAAAATTTGAATAAATATGAAATTATGTATAAAAAGCTATGGAAAAGAAATCCTTCTATCTCACTGCCGTCATTTTTTAACCTAAAACCTACAAATATTAAATATATTAATAAATATTAATAAACATTTTAATAAAATTAAAGTCGATATCCCATAACGTTAATAGAAGAAAGGCGGACTTTTAAAACGCACTATGGTATTAACTCTAAATTAATTAAATAATTATAAACTAAAATCTACTATTAAAAATATCAACATAAAATATTGCACATATGATATTCTTAATAACTAATATTGCACGGTTTTTATAGTCCCGAACCTATATTAAACAGGATTTTTTACACACTGAAAAAAGATGTTGGTTGCTGAAATAATAGTCCACTAAACTTAGTAAAATTATTGACATGCAATGGGGGTAAAATTAGAGTAATATTACGATTAAATTATAAAATTAATATAATTTAAACTGATTTTTTTACTGTTTTATAGAAAATTTATTTGAAACTTTTAATTTGCCCTTTTTTACGATGATACCAACAGTGGGTATTTAAATTTCAGAGAATAATTTTTACAGTGTATTATATAGGTAAAGAGTCACCCCCCTATTAACTTTTGTACGATTTAAGAAAAAGACTTCAAATTTAGAACACTTAAATAAGACAACTTAAACTATATTTTTTGTTTTTGTTTATTTGATATTTTCAGCTTTGAAATGTGGACAGGGGGGCATTAGGGAAATTTTTTTAAACGGAAAGGGGGTCATGCGATACATCATTTTAAAGCTTATAAAATTCTCTATTTGACCATATATTTTTCTGGGACATTTTTTGAGGGTTTAAATTAGGGTTGAAAATTGCACTTTTCGTTAAAATCTTTAAAAAAATCAAACAATTTTTGAAACATGGTTAACTTTTTGATAAAAAGTTATACATTTGAACTAACTTTATGTGATAAATAAAATTTTAGGAAAAAAGTCTTATAAAATCGTATTTTTTAGCAAAAGAATTAAAAAATGAAAACCTTAAGAAAACATGCTAAAAAAAAATAAAAAATATACGTTCTAATAGAAAATTTTATTTGCTCAAAATGATGTACGTGTGGTCGTGGTGTGCAGTCATGTGTACTAAACTTTTCATTCATTTCAAAAAATCCCCTCCTATGCACCCATTTTAAAAGCTACAAATATTGAATATACGCCAATAGATGGCTAAAGTTTTCTTATTTATATGTTCCAAATTTAAACACAATATCTCAACTGGTTCCAAAGTTAAGAGGGGGGTGAGTTTTGAACCGCACTATCCCAGTAAACACAAAACTTCTAAAAGAAGTTCTCACAAAGTTGTATCAAGAAGTTGAACTTCTTATAAGACTTCTTGTTTCATTTTTCAGAACGTGATGGAGAATTACGAATGTCCGCCACGCCAAGAATTCTACAAAACTTCGCAAGTTACACATTTTTTTTTTAAGTTTTACTATAGGGATGTACGTTATATTCATAAACAATTCTATATTTATATGTACTTCTAAGAAACTTCGTAACTTGCAAGTTTTTTTTAAATAACAAGCTTGTTTGTTAAAGGGGAAAGCTGTAGACTACATAGCGTATTCCCAATGGCAGGCATAGAGGGTCCCATTTACTAATCCAGTGATGTGCACTAAATTAGCATGACCTAGGCCTTAACTAAAATTAATATATTAAGTTAGGTACTTATTGAAAAATTACATGTAATTGCTGGTAGGATACAAATGGAGCAGTGGAAGTAGAAAAAACTTCTACAAGAAGTGCTGAAGAATTACATTGTTATCACAGAAAAACGTTTTATAAAAGTTGCATAGTGGTTGCGCTGTGAAGTCGCAATGTATCCTTTTTTAAGAATTCTTCAGGATATCTTCAACCTCACGTGTTTACTGGGTGTTTACTGGGATATGTATATGACTATTTCACAAACAATATATAGGCCAATCAAAACTTTGCATTTTTAGTTTCTTGACCAATCAGATCAAAATGAATCTGATAATTTTTGTACAATGCAGTTATCACTTGGTTACTATGGAAACAAGAAACTGACAGTTACTGACATCTTAATAAATTAAGAAATTCTTGATCCTTACTCATATTGGAGTTGATTTAAATAAACCATAGAAAAAATATAAATTTATTGTCTATTAAACAAACATTACAGCGACAATTTTTTCGACTTTTTTAAAATTGATTTTTAAATTTTAGATTTCATTAATTTATTTTATTTTATTTTAACTTATTGTAGTTTTCTTTTTGTTTAAATTTTTAAGATTTTATAAAAAAAAATAATATAGTTAAGGTCAGTATGACATTTCTAATAATGTGTATCTACGTTAATTTGTTTATAAATTTAAAAAGTAAGTTTTTAAATTAATTTTTTTTTTTAATTTATATTTTGGAGAGATAACATTTTTTCTATGGTTTATGTTAATAAATGTTATATTTTTGCAAAATGTGTTTTTAATTTGTGAAGCTTATCTTTAGTTGATTTATTTTTATTGATAAGCAATATAAATGCTTATTTTAATACCAAAACATCCTAGGTATAAACCCTAATTAATTTCAGATAATATATTATATTTTATGCACTTTCCATCTTAAAAGCTTTAAATCACTGATATTCATAAATTTTAATTTATTTCATTGAATCTTGGTATTACAAACAGGCCACTAAAAACTAATTTAAACACTTATTAAAAATATATTTGCAGTAAAGAATTACGGAAATCAAAACATCAAATGACTGAGCTAGAAACCGATAGAAAATTGTTTTTTTTACGGGTGGAAACACCCGTTATTTTATTTCTTTTCAGTTGAAAATTAAACTTTTTAAACCAAAACAGCAATGATCTTTATTTAATTGCTAATATATGTGATAAAAACTATTTTATTGGAATAATATCAAGCATAAAATATCCCTAGAGCCAAGTTTAGGCTTGGCAACATTTGCGAACAAGTGAACATCGTGGATTTAAAAATCGCGGTAAATTTGAGATTTAAATTTTTAATTATAGTTGTAAAGTAATATTGTTATTTAGTTCTTAAATTTTTAATTTAAATATGAAACAACTTTAAACATGGTAAAATTATGTACTTCCTTATTTTGTTTGTGAAATAGTCTTTCAAAGTACCATTCGTACATGTTGAATTATACATATTTTTTTTACTGTATATAAAAAAATATTTTGCTTAAGGAAATTGTTTTCGTGCATTTTTCGTGTTACAAAATTCCGAGACCGCAGGTCTCGGAATTTTGTAACACGAAAAATGCACTTAAACAATTGCAAAAGCAAAATATATTTTTAATACAGTAAAAAAATTATCGATAATTCAATATGCACTTATGATATTACTACTGAAAAAATTCTATGTCTGAATTGTTTCTAAATTATTTTAGCAGCCAACATCCCGATCAGTGTACGTTAAACGTTTTGTTTAAAATAAATAAATACATAATATTAACTAGATTTATGCACTGTACAATTGTTTAAAGAGCATTTCTTAATAACATCCTGTTCTACATAAAATAATATTGTGATCATAATTTGAGTTATTGCTATTTAACGTTAGCAATTTAAAGTATTTTATATGTAAATAAAAAGAAGAAATACTATTGCACTTTCAAATATTTTTGCTAAATAGGTACATATTGAAGGCTTCGTCTGCAAAGTTGTTCTACAATTTTTCTAGAAATTAAGATTTTGTTTTTAAACACTTTTTTATAATAAAAATAGTGTTAAAAACCAAAATTTCGATTTTGATAAAAATGGCAGTTTACAACTTTGCGACGTATTTATTAGAGAAATTATTAATATTTTGATTTAATTATTTTTCTTACATAATATAGCAAATGTTTTACAGCGATGAAACCAAAGTTATCTTTTGCTAAATTTAATTAAATTTGTCATTAACGTTTTTTTATTTAGGAAATAAATCCCTCGTTTTATGAATTATATTTCTGAATAATGTATCTATACTACACTCTTTTAAAAATAATTTCAATTTAAAAAAACACGGTGCACTTCTGAGGGTTGTTTTCCGAACTTGCGGCGAACTTTAGTATTTCTTTATATTCTTTTTATTTTGTAGTAGCCAACGATTTAGGACCAAAATTAAAAAAATCTATCGGTTAGTTTATTTTATTTAGATTTTTTTATAAAAATCTGCACCTATTTAATTATTTGTCTATATCTCAGCTATTTCTAATTATAACAAAAATATGATTGAAAATAGAATAAAGACTGCTTAATTTTCTACAAAAAAAGTAAATACCATTTTTTTATATCTTTTGCCGTTTTGTCACAATACGTGATTAAAGTCTGAAGTAAAACAAAAAAGTATAAATTCATCTTTCTATTTATAAAAATTATCTAGGGAGGCTTATTTTACTGTGAAACGTCAAATTACCTTAAAACACATTACTTCTTTTAGTTAAGGTGGCTTCGAGCAAAATTTGAAAACTGACGTAAAGTTGTTTATTTTTTTCAATGTTAAGATTTAATGTATTTTTGTAAGAAAGAAGTTTTTTAAATAAAAATGAATTTAGATAATCATGAAACTAATCGAAAATTATTGTGCGTTGTTTGCTTTACAAAAATCAAAACCATTAAGCCAATTCCAAGTACATTATTTTGTAAAATGTAATTTTGATGTCCGTAAATAATTATTATATTTTAGTTTTTAAAGTAAAAAAGTTAAAAATTTACTTAATTACTTTTTTTATGCATAGGTAATAAATTTTTATTTATTTATTAATAAATTTATTTATTTAGTGGCAGGTTTTTATGCAACAGTGTCATGGAGAGTCCCAACAAACATGCTTTTGGACATTTGGACATCATCATAACCTTTTCTTTTATTAGTAACCAAAATAATGTACTTGGAACTGGTTTAATGTGTTTGATTATTGTAAAACAAACAGTGTACAATATTTTTTTATTTGTTTCATGATTATCTAAATTCATTTTTATTTAAAAAACTGCTTTCTTACAAAAATATATTAAATCTTAATATTGAAAACTATCTATCATAAAAAATAATAAACGTCAGTTTTTCCTCAAGCCACCTTGATTAAAAGAAATAATGTGTTTAAATGCAATTTGACATTTTACAGTAAAATAAGCCTTTCTAGATAATTTTTAATAAATATAAAAATGAATTTATACTTTTTTGTTTTACTTCAAACTTTAATCACGTATTGTGAGAAAACGGCAAAAGATATAAAAAAATGTATTTACTTTTTTTGTAGATTATTAAGCAGTCTTTATTTTATTTTTAATAATATTTTTATTATAATTAGAAATAACTGAGATATAGCCAAATAATTAAATAGGTGCAGATTTTTATAAAAAAAATCTAAATTAAAAAAAAACCAACCGATAGATTTTTTTAATTTTGCTTTTGATTCGTTAGTTACTACATAAATAACAAGAATATAAAGAAAAACTAAAGTTCGCCGCAAGTTCGGAAAACACCCCTCAGAAGTGCACCGTGAACATGTTGTAAATATTTGTTAAAAATTTTACTCCATCAAAATATCCTTCGTGCAGCTTAAGACATTGCGTTTAAAGCAATTATCACATCAAATTTTCAACTAACAATCACTAAATATGTAAATAAATATTAACTAAATAATATTCAGTGAAATATTAAAATTAAGAAAACAAATATTTATTTTAATGTTTTTAGTGCCATTTTAGTTCCTATAAGTTACTTCTTTCCAAATAGCATACTGAAATGGAAGTATAATAAAGCACTTAAAAAGCATTTAAAGCAAAAACCATCAATTAATTTGATATTAAGAAACGCTATTAATAACATGATCATATGCGTGTAAGCTTTCATATTCAATAAATAAATATTTGATGGTTAGAATTTCATAAATGCTTCTTTTTTTAAATGAGGCATGTAGGATCAAAAGATGATAAGTACGAATTTAAAAAAAAATTGATTTTTATACCATTAAATCTACATTCAAGAGCTATCAAATAAGGTGTAGAGCATGCGTCAACTTCTTTTTTAAAGGTCATAGTAAAGAAGGGAAATAAATACAAAAATAAAAAATATTACGTACACATTTTTTCTACGACCCCCTACACCCTTGAGGGGCCCTATGGGCCTGGGGATCAGATTTTTTGGCAGAAAGTCTGATTTTTCTCAAATAAACAATGGGGGTACAACACTGCTAAAATTGAATCCAATATTAAAAACCCCATTATAACAATTTTGAAATTTTCGTAAAAATATTGTATTTATCAAAAACAGTCCCGAATGAGAACTTTTGGTACATAGCTGTATGCGAAATTTAAAGTCTCTAGATTAAAGAGTTCTTAAGTTATCGTACTTACAAGATTTCCCGGACATACCCACCAACCGACCATCGAACAATAGTTTTTTTTGCTCAAAATTGATTTTTGCACGAATACAAAGCTTTAAAAAAAAAGTAAATGGAAATCAATAACTTTAAAAATACATAAATAACCTTAACTGAACTATTTAGAGAAATGCTTTTTAATTTTTCCTTTAATTTTTCCCACTTTTCTTCCATTTTTACTGTAAAATTATTATTATTTATTAGTAAATTACACTTTTCTAAAATAAAATATGCTAAACTGTGCTCATTTTGTACTCATTTTGAAGAGCACATCATAAGGAATAAGCTGATATATTATTTTTTTATATTGACTGCGTTGCATTTTGTTGCGAAGTATTTCTAAAATGTAATTTATTAAACTAAGTAACAAACTTATGAAAAAGTATGTAGTATTTGAACACTCAAAAACTATTTTTAGCTAATTATATTTTATTTAAGTTATGTATCTATAAGAATATAAAAAATGATAAAACACTTTTAAAATTCTATACTAATCCAAAATTATTATTAATCTAAAACAGCCAAGTTCTTAAAACAAATTTACATTTCGCGCTATTGCCCTGATCTCAAAAGTTATTAAAAAGGCTCAATATTTGTACATATGATAAATACTTCAACTATCCTTGATTACAGTGACATATTAGTTTAATCGAAATTGCTTAAAAGACTTTTTGCGAAAATTCCTGACCACCTGGCCCGTAGTGCGGGGCACTGAATGAAAGATATTGAAAATTTGACGGTATTTAAATGCTTTGGCGGTTTCACTAGTCAATATCCGACGGCATACCAGTATATCATAAAATAGTCAGTTATTATGGGAGATTTAGCTCAGCGGTCTAAGGCATCGATATAGCATTGACACTGAGCTAATGATCGTGAGTTCAAACCTCACTGGCGCCGATTGCCTTTTTCAGTTAATTAATAATTGAAATTTGGCAAAGGCGTACTCCCTAGATATATTGGTTCGAAAGTCAAAAAAAAACAAACAAACATTTTTTTAGAATTAACAGAAAAGCAGTATGAACTTTAAACGAAATTGCTCAAAATAGAAAACATTTCATAAAGCACACTATCCTATATACTATCCATAAAGCTTACTTTTCATTAAATTTTACTTGTCTATAAAAAAATTGCCTCTTCTCGTTTTTTGACAAATGCTTTTTTGAGAAGTTTTGAATCACTAAGTTCAAAAAGTGATAAGTAATTTTTTTTTTTTAATTTTTCGAAAACATTTATTATTTTCTGGCAATTTTTGTAGTAATGATAACTCCATTAATAAAATGTCACAGGTTTAAAATTTATAAGTATCGTAGAAAAAGAAGAACTTTTTCGGTTATCCAAAAGTTAGCTAAGTTGGACTTATTACATTTTGATCCCATATGCCTCAAATATCCTTCGTGACCTTAACTAACTGCATCACTGATTTTTACCATATCATTTTAAATGAGGTAGAATTTGATTTCTATAGGTGTATATATTTATTTAAAAATTAAAATATGTATATATATATATATAATTAATATCTTTAACTGTAAAAATATATTTTTTCTTTAAATTTTGATCATATCAATTAAAAAATTTAGCTTTAACATAAACCAATCTTTCACCTTTCTTCGCTCATCAACATTTGAATAAAATATACATTAAAATTTTTATACCTGTTTAGATATTGAATACTCAAGTGAAATTAATTAATTTTATAAAATATGATTACCTAGTTTGAAGAAATATAGAACAGGACATTAGAAGAAAATATTAAGTTTGTTTGGAAACAATTTTAAGGCATTTTAATCCATTGAAAATATATTACAAGCTTTATTTATTTGGATTTATTTCTGTAATAGTTATCATAAATTAGCTTATTCATCTTCCTAACTATTACACTTGTCAATGCCAAAACCTCGGGAGTTCAGTAAGTTTTGTTATTTCTTATAACTAGTTATTAACTAGGTTATTTTCCTTTATAAGTTAATCTTTCCAAACGAATGTTACAAATATGTGGTATTGTTAGTAGGTACGTATACGCTATTGAAGAAAATATATGGTTAATGTATGGTATATTGAAGAAGTTTAAAACTTAAATGTATTTTTTGCAGTTTTTTAAATGTAAAAAAATAATGAAAACCCTGCAAGTATTATTTTGTGGAAAGGAATCAAGCCTAGATTTAAAACAAGGAAATTATTTTTTGCTATTGCCAAAAGCTAGAAACTTGAAACATTTAAAAGCTTCAACTGGATCATTTACATATTCTAATAGACTAAAATGCTTTATATTATTTCTACCTCATCTAATCTCTTTGAAGAAGCTCATGTAGCGCCGCTATATAAGTTTGTGCCATTTGCAGTGTTTCAAATTTGGACAACTTCCTATCGTTACCTAACGAAGGTACGACATCCCTAAGTCTATCGAAGGCATCGTTTAAACTATTCATTCGTCGTCGTTCCCGAGCATTTGCTGCCAATCGTCGCTTTTTCATCACCTCCACCCCGGTTTGTGGTGCCGCTTGACCCTTTTTACTCTCTTTTTTGTACTTACTTTCCTGCGCTTCCCTGTAGTAGTCCTGCGAGGAATAATTGTTATTTCCCATTCCAGAAGTGTAGTTGGAGCGTTGCGATTTGTATCTGCAATCATATTTGTTGTAAATATTGTTGTTTTCCCCATAGTAGTCATGACTACCCCAGGCCGTGTAGTTTGGAGTGTAAGGTTGGGAAGACATCCCTGGTTCTGACGCGGTAGATAAAGGGCTGGTTACGGTATAGTGGCTATCAGGCGAGGAAACCCTCGGTGACAAGCAGCCATCAGAAGAAGTCTCGTGTGACATTGGTATATAATTGTTAAGGAACATTGTAGGGTACCATGTCGTGGAGAATTCATTTAGCCGATTAAGTGTTATAGCTTAGACCGCTCTTCAGGGAAAGTCAGAAATATGCATTTCCTCGACAATTGACGTGTGTAAATAGGAAAGCGTATTTTATTTATTTCGCCTAGTTAGGAACTCGTTCTTGTAGCACAAACACACAATTTCATACCGAAACGGAAGATAGAATTGGCTTATCGCAAACTAAAACACTTCGCGGACGTGTCCCATTAAAAATAACTGGTCGCGTGCTCTCTGGTCGCGATGTTTTCCTTCTGGCTAAGTGGTACACACCGCGTAGGCTCACGCTATCACGTGCTCTGGGTGAGAAGACACAGCATCTGTCTTCGGATCTTGTGGACGACTGAAGATGACGGCCGTGCGCCTCAGTGTTAAATCAAAGAAGTGGAAGCGCTCAACTAGCGGCGACCTTAGCTCTTCGGAAGAACTGCCAATGTCGAGGTGACGACACTGACTCTGATTCATTTGTCTAGATATAACAAGCCGTCAGGATATGTAATGCTTCTAAATCTGCAGTATACTCTTTGGGGAACCCTCGAGGGATAAGGGTGAATAGAACCCTGTGTCCAAATCGTTTAAATTTTAAGCTAAAAATAAAGAGTTTTTAAAAGGTATGCCTGTTTTATTTTACACCTTCCCTTTTTAGTTCTGATTTGAGCTTATTAGTCTAGCTTTTAGTAGACCCACACTAATAATGTGAAACTCAATTCTATATGAAGAAAGTTTTACAAAAGCAAAGAGACTATAGTATAATTCCAATAAAACATGCAGTGAATAATAACCAACTAGTAGTATGCTGATTTTATCTAAGGGATCTCCCTTAGACGAATTAGAACGAAATTACGCGAATCGAACCAGATTTAATATGATCTTCGCCGTTTGCAACGCTCTCGCAAATTCTCTCGCAAACGCAAAAGTAACTGCACGTTTATTTGAAACCATACTATAGATCTTCGCACAAAACCAAGAAAATTTTGATAAGTGTATCGGTGTGTGTACTCCTCAGGGACCTTCGCTGTTTTAAAATCAACCTCTGTTTGTACGAGTACACTAGTAGGAGCACTAAGAACGATATGAATGAAATATTCTTACAAGCTTTTATTTAACTTACAGTGTTTGTCTATTTTTTTATTTATTTGTTTAGGTCAAATCTGCCAAAGGCGTTTTAACCCCCTCTCTGTTTCACCCAGTTAGAATAAATGTAGAGCTGAAATTTGGTACCCATGCTTATCACTAATGACAATACAATTTTATATAAATTTAACCTCAACCTCCCCACCCCTAAAATTAAAAAAATCCTGTTTTTACCCATATTTTTTTATTAGATGTGAGACCTTTTTTTTAGTCATCAACATTTCTGTCAGTCAATCATATACATGTAAGGATTACCATGCATTGAATAATACACAGGGCCGGCCTTTGCATTTCGGCGCCCTGAAGCAAGCTTTTGGTTCGGCGGCCCTATTTGAAAAAAAGTTTCTATCCTACAAAATTTTGACGACTAAAAAAAATAAATTAAGTAGAACTTTATGTATTTTTTATAAAAGAAATGTACACAGAAAAATCTCGCGACAAGCTCTTATATCATATTAAATTGTATAACGTATAAAATGATGGGTTTGATTTACTTGAAAATTTATTTTCTTCTTTTTAGAGGACTTAAATAAAAGCTTGTTCTTAAAAATGTTTTTTTACTATTAATTTATTTAAATTTAAATTTGAATACATAAAGTCAATGATTCTTCCTCTAATAGTGAAGAGTACGACAAGCGCAAGGTGTATTCTTCTATTATCGCGTTATTGTAGTAGCAGAGTAACGATCGCCTGCTATGATTGAAAGGGTAATTCGGAGTCGGATTCCTGACGATGGGATTTACTGATATAATAGTCAGAGATTCTATCATTATAGCCGGCCGAGAAAGGCCTTTTTAAATCCAGGTTGGTCATTAGTAGATTTTAGATTTTATAGAAAATGTTATTTTATTACAAATTATAATTTGTTATAAAATAAGATAATTACACTAGTTTATAGTGGTTTTATATTCCAGTTGCTTTTCACATTTTCTAATATATTTTTAACCGACTTCCAAAAAAGGAGGAGGTTATCAATTCGACGTGTGACTTTGTTTTTTTTTATTCTTTTTCTTGTTCTTTATGTGTTATATATTGATTTTAATCTTGCTTTTAAGAACACAGTAAAAAAACTCAAAATTATAGAGCCAACGTTTCGCCCCTTATTGTTGAGGCTTCTTCAGGGCAAATTTATTAAAAAAATATATAATAATTAAATATAAAAACTAGTGTAAATGGTAAAAAAATTAGTTAGTTTTTAAGTTTTCTATTCTCTTAATTATTTCAATTTATGTAACTGGCTTTAAGAAAATAGATTTTTTTACCCGTCGTACGTGTGTATTTGCGATATCAGATAAGGGGTAATTTTTGATGTTTTTTGCCATTTTTTGCCCGAAGTTATTTATGATATATACTAGTGGGTAAAGTAAGATATTGCCCATGAGAAAATTGACCTATGACTAATGACTCATGACATTCATGGGCCATAAGTGCCATGTTTTTTGCCATTTTTTGCCCGACAGTCGAGAACTGATTAACAATAGTTATTTATGGTATGTACTAGTGGGTAAAGTAAGATATTGTCCATGAGAAAATTGACTCATGACTCATCACTCATGGTACTCATGGGCCATGAGTGCCATACAATGTTTTGTCCAATACCCATTTCAAACTTTTTTGTTTTTTTAATTTATATATTAATTCTGTGCAAATTTTTAATTCAAACTTATAAATTTTACCTTTTAAAAGGTGGTATATTAAATCAAGTAGGCTGCCTTGAAGTTTTATCTGAAACAATTGCAAGTCAACATAATGTCAGTTTCATTCGCAATAAAAATTAAAAGAAAAACATGTAAAAATTGGTCAAAACTAATATTTTTGTAAGAAAAATAACTTTAAATAACAGATAAGGTATGTAAGTAGAAGAAAAAATACGGATATTTAGCTCTAGAAGTAATTTTATAATATAAAATTTGTAGTAAAAAAATTTGACAGATGAATGGTTTTTACTTTGCAAGTAATAAAGTAAAAGTCACGCGTGGGTTATTAACAAGTTTCTCTATTTAAAGTGAAGCTAATTGTCTTATTACTTTTTGGTATTGGACAAAAATATTTTCTTTATCTTTTTTATCCGTGCCAATGACCTTATTTTCATCAAATAGTTAGGAAATGGATTGCTTTTCTGTATCAGTTGAATTTTTTATTATTTTCCTAATTTTCCCTGTTATTTTTTGAGTTTTCTAATTGTTTTGATAAATAGTTTTGCTTTATTATTTATAGTAATTTAGTTAAATAATTTCTATAATTGCAAAGGTTTTTATTAGTTTTTTCCCTATTACATTTTTTTCTTTAGAATATAATATAAAAGTTAAAATTTGTAAACTAGTGTTGTTATTCATATCCATGTATTCTAGCAATCTAGCTTAGTCCTCAATACATTTTAATGCGGTGCTCCACAAGGTTCTATTCTTGGACTAATCTTATTTAAACCGCTCAAAGATAGTACTTATTAATGCAAGGCTTGCTGTTCGAGTATTGCGGGTTTTATGTAAAAATATATTTTGAATAAGATTATAATTTCAACACATTTCAATGCGATATACTATAGAGGCTCTTAGCCATAGCAATCATTTATTTTAATTACGACATTACTCGAATAAACCCTGATTTTACTAAGAATTTGTTATCGTATCCTTTTATTTAAATTTATCAATATCATATTAACAGAGTAATAGGCAAAAGATTAAGAATTCCATTCGGTAAAATTTTATATTAACCAATATTCCAAACTAGATATTATTGCGGTGTTCCACAAGGCTCTATTCTTAAACCACCTTATTGGTAATATATATTTTTTGTTTGTTTATTTCCACAGGGTTTTCCTTTTATCCTAAAAGTTTATTGCGTGGATTTTGGGATACGTTTTGTAAAAATTAATTCATAAGATAAGGTAAAAAGTATGCTTCATAAGTTTAAAGTGTTTAAATTTCATTATTAAGATATTATCTTTAGGTATCGTAATTTAATTAAAAGACAGGAGATGGAATTTCCTGATATAATATATCGCTATAGCGAGAGATTTGTTTATACTAGCTAATCGAGAAAGTATTTTTTTAATCTAAGGTTTGTGCCCATTTGGGAAAACTAGCATTAAAACCCTTGAATTGTTTAATAACCAAAATACAAACTTTATGGGCACCTGGAAACACTATTCTTCATGTTTGAGTATCTATTGAAAGATGGCAGTATCATATATTTGGGGTAAATATTTAAACAGTTAATTATTTCATGCACTTTAAAATTTAGCCGGAGTCGAAATTTATTAATGTGCTAAAAATTGTTTTGTTGATTACCATACATAATTTGTGAGTAGATATTACACTGAAAATAATTTTGCACCGATGAACACTTTATTATATCAATGCTTAAAATTCCTTGCCTTTATGCATAAATTCATTATAACAACGAGTTTTTTTATTAAATAAATTTTACATTAAGACAACCAATCTTAAGCATTGATATAATAAAAATTTTATTGTCATAATTAAAAACGTACATCGGTGCAAAATCAATATAATTTTATTAATATAGCGTTCATTTTTATTGATATCACGTTAATTTTTGGTTCAGTGTAGTATTTTTTAGTTTTGTTTTCGTTTTTGTTATTTATATGCACAATGGGTTTGAACAAAAAAAAATGTAACAAAATTGTTGAAATAGAAGAAAACTATTTTTTCAATATTTTTTATGAATAAAGGCGCCTTTTTGCTAAGCAATTTGTACCCAAGTTTGGTGCTATGCAATTCAGTCACTGCGCATGCCTTCAGGCAAATTTGATGCTATTTTCGAGCCATCAAATTATTAAAACTAATGTATCCTATTTTTCGACGATTTTCATGCAAGATTTATAGTTATTTTCGTGGCACCAACCTGGAAAAAAGTCACTAAATCAATTTATTTTTACTAATATAGTAACAACTGGACATGTTAATAATAATTATTATTAATAATAGGCCGGTCTGTCTAACTAAAAAGCTTCCTTAAAAAAGCAAATTCTAGGTTATGTTTTTGTCAACAAATGCAGAAACACGTCAAAATTGTCTGGTTGGCAACATTGTTTAACTTGCAATATATAGAGTCAAACTTGCGTATAACTTGCTCCGTAAAAAGGCAAATGAATGTGTAATTGTCCTCATGCTATATCTGCCAGCAAACTTGCATAGCACCAAACTTGCGTATAAATTGCTCCGTGAAAAGGCGCCTTTATGCAAGTCAAAAGACGTATCATAAATATTTTTAGTTGCAAAATAAATATATGTGCAATAAAGTGTTTAGCTATTAGTTTATTGCAGATTTTACACAAAATATAATATTAAAGTTATTCATCACCATTAAGTTATTATTTCTAAGACTGGTTTGAGGCAACTCTTTATCCCATCCTACCTAGCTCGCTGTCCAAAATGTCTTCAACTAAAGTCTCATGCCCTAATATGTGACCAAATGTTCACGTTTTCTAGTGGCACTTTACACAAGATACGCTTTTCTTCAATTCTCGTTTGGACTTTTTTTGGATACGATTTTATTCTTATGTATTTTGAGGCGCTGAATCTGAATTTCAGGCATTTCAAAATAGCACTTTATGCGATTAGTTTGGAAGATAACCCCAAAAAACTTTCCTTTAATGTACTTGAAAAAAAGGTTTTTCGAGGTCATTTATAAAACTAATAGGACGAGGTGCAAATTCGGATTTAGCGCCTCAAAATACATAGGAATAGAATCTCCTCCTAAAAAAAATTATTATTTTTTGTCTGGCTACATGTGTGGCCATAAAAAGAAAAAAAAAACGTCAAGAGTTTTTTCGGAGACTAATGTATCCTATGTATTTTGAGCACCTTATCCAATTAGTTTTTGAGGCCATCAATAAGAATTAATTCATAAAATGAAAAGTTTGCTTCATACCTTCTAAAGGGTGGAAATTTCAGTTTTGTTATTAAGATTATATCGCCAGATTAATTTAATAAAAAAAGAGGAGATGAAATTTACTGATATAATAGCCATCAACATAGTCATTTGAGAAAGGCCTTTTTAAAAGTGGGGTTACTCATTAGTAGCTTGCAGATTTTATAATAAAATTAAGCACTTATATTGTAAATTAATAATATTATATTATATATTATTAAATTTTATAATTTATTTTAATTGGGTATTCCGCAAGGTTATATTCTTAGACTAGTCTTATTTGAATCGCTAAAAAGATCTTGCTCATTAGTTATATAATAATTATAATTATACCCACAGTTTAAATACTTAGATACTTAATAGCACATATTTTTGTAAAGTGGACAAAAATTTATAAAAATCTTTTTTTTGTTGGGTTTACTTTATTGTAAAAGAAATAAATGTAACAAAAAAATAAAATTTTAATTTATTAAAGAAATACATAAAAAAGGGGAGCTAGGTCTGCTACTTTTTAATATAAAAGTTAAAAAAAAAATGCTCATAGCAAAATAAAAATAAATTAAAACAAAAAAATATATGACGGGTGGATCCAAAAATTCTATTTTTTTGCATTTTCGGGTTTAGAATGTCATGAAAAAGTCCATAAAATGTAAAAAAGTGGGTGTTACAAAAATGTCTGTCTGTATCAAAAAGTCCGATTTGAAAAATTCTTTCACCAAAGCATTCAAGACCTTTTCTATTTACGTCACATCAAATATAGTTAACATTAGCGTAGGGCAAGGGGACAAAAACTATAATTTTTAGCGATATCTCACTTATTCTTTATAGTAGTATAAATGAAAATAATGTTTAATACCCTACAAAAATGCATGTGATCATTTTTATCGTAGGACTATTATTTTCCGAGATATAGGTATTCTAATATATTTTTATATATTTATACATTTTTAATTAGATGTCAAATTTTGACACGAGTAAAAATTCAGCCATAGGTAAAATAAAATTTTGATGTTTTTGAATAAATTTATATCTGATAATGCCTCGTTAAAAAAGACAATTCTATAAAGCTAGCCAGAAGAAACAAAAGGAAATGGTCAAAATACAGCAAAAGTAACGAATCCGTGAAAACCGAAAACAAGAAAATAGACTTAAACTTTTATGATTAGTTTAAAGTACATAAGAAGAAGGTACCCGTTTTACATTTTTTTAGTAATTGGTTTTGGAGCAACCTTGTTCGTAATTTCTTGGTGCTCCAAACAAAGAAATTTTTCTTGTTAAGTACAGGAATATTAATAATTAGTGACCTAATTTAAATATATTTTTAATTCACGTTTATTTAAATTTTGAACATAAATTAATTAGGTACAAGAGTATTCACAAGTCTTTTGAAAATTTAAAGTTAATGTAATGTAATAACATCTATTGACATATAGGGTCACTCGATCAGTTGTTGTCTAGTGTTTTGGTGGTTATCTGTTTGGGTTTCTGGTAGTTTTCGCCTGACCCCAAACCAGCCCTGTGACACTCCGCAGTTTTAACTAGCTTTTTCATGTTACGTAATGACTGAAATCCACCAGATAACGAAATAGTCTAAGAGCAAGATTTGGAGCACTTGTTTATGTTATGATAGAAATAAACGTCAAAATATTTTATAAGTTGCTACTAAAGTATAATGCTTTTATCGGTATTATGTGATTACTTTTACTATTTTGAACAATGGTTATACTATAGTTTGTCTATGTTTGGTATCATTGAATGTATTTATAGTTGACACAATAAAATATACTACTTAAGAATATAAAATTGAATAATCAGAATCAAGGTTTACCGTTTTTGATGTGCCATATATAAAGATTTAAAGACTAACCTTAGAATAACCAAAGAAGATTTTCTCTTGTAAATGGAAAAAGCAAAAATGAATAAATGTATAAAGAATAAATAAAAACACACACTAAAAATAAACGTCACGCAACCAAGCAAAAAGTCCAAACAAATTTTTGGAAACAACCTTCTTCTTCTTCCTTTTTTTTTGACTTTTCTCAGTGAGATAATTAGCCAATGGAAACAACCTGTGAACATATGTTTATAATGTCACCATTTAAAAATTAAAATTAGGATCTAGAATGCTTCAGATCTGGCTCGTAGATACCAGCGATTTTTGGTCAATACATAGCCAGATCGATCTAAAAGTTAACAGTCCTTATTCTCTATGTTCATGCCCCAAACCAACCAACCACCAAAACACACTATTACACGAACTAGACAAAGCCACAACCCATCGAGTGACCCTATTGACATAAACTGCTAATTTAAAGAGTTATAGTAGGCAGAAGTAAGCCATGCATCTATGAGAACCTACAACTGGAATTAAAATATGTATATCGACTCATCTCTTTGAAAAGGTTGCATCTTAAACATTTTAACTACGAGATTAAAAAACTTAAAGTGACAAGGTTCCACTTAATTTCCCTCGAAATAGTGCTGATAAGTTTTTAAATATTGATTATTTTGTAGCTATTATACTATTCAAAGCGCGTAGCGTTAGAATAGTATTATAGTTAGTAGTAGTTTCGAATTTTCCAAAATTGCCAACAAACATGCTAGACAAAAAATCTTAGACATAAATGTATTTCATGAAAAAATAAGAAACTTTAAAAATGTCCGTCCTTCGGATGTCACGTTTTTTGTGGACACGATAACTCGAGAACGAATAATCCGATCAACTCGAAAAAATTAGAAAAATCAAGCTCTATGAGGGTAATAGCACAAATTCAGCCAAGATATTTTCACTGCAAAAAAGATGTATCAGAGTTATTGCTAGTGCGGATTACAATGAACATTGCCAGCCCTTTTTTTATCTTATATGGTATTCTGCCACTACCTTCAATCTATATACAGCAAACTCTTTTGGAAATTCACAAAAATTTTGATAAATTTGAAAAATTTACAAACCAACATAGTTATCCAACTAGCTCAGCTAGAAATCATTACCTTTTAAAAAATCACAGTTTTAAATATTGCATTTCAATTAATAACAGTCCAAACATCAAAATTTTCAATAAACTGCCTGACAGCTTTAAGGGCCTAAAACACAAGGCTTTTAAAAGGGCGGTCAGTTCAATGCTGAAGAAATTCTGTTTTTATTCCGTTGCGGAATACTTGGACACCCTACCGAGCTTATTGGGACAATGAAACCAAATTGTAAGTGTTTTTTTTTTTAATTATTATATGTTTTTTTAATGTATCTTGAACTTAGAGTATTTATATTTTGTCTGACATGTGTATAGATTATGTAATCTGGGAACACGAAATAAATCTTATCTTATCTTATCTAAAGATCCCTATTGTTTTTGAAAGTAAACCTCTCAAAAACAAAAATGTTATAGGAGGTTAAACTTTAAAAAAAATTGAAAAAACTACCTTTTTCATTTGATTTTATTTCGTTTTTTGAAAATATAAAACATTTTGTTTTTTTTTTGATTGTTTTTTTGTTTTTTTGATATTTTTAAATTAAATTTTTATTTTTTTTTTGTTTTTTTTTTTAAGTTTTTTATCACGAAAAAAAATATTTACCCCCTTACTCCCGCTAAGGTGGATGTAGAAAAATGTTAATATCTGATTCAATTTCAGAAACCCCTATTTAGCTATTTTCTAATTTTTGTAAAAAAAATTGCCTACAAGATTTCCCGGACAGACCGATCGACCGATCAACTGACATTTTTTTTTTGCTTGAATTTCTTTTATATCGAAATAAAATGTCATCAAACGCAAAAATAAGCAAAAAAAATAAAAAAAATGCACGAATACAAGGCTTTTCCTAAACTCTGAAAATGGGAAAGCAAAATTATACATCTTTTAATTAATTATAATCAACACAAATTTTTACTATTTGTGATTACCATACTAAAAACTCAAATCTTAATAATGAAGAAAATTCGATTAGGTTTTACCTACTAAAACAAATTTTAATTTAAGAATTTTCTTTGTTTTTAAGATTCTTAAAAATCAAGAAAATTCGAGATACAACCTTTACAAAGAGATCTGTCGATTTGCCGGTTGTTGGGAGCAACAAATTTATGTGAATATGGTTGTATCAATAAAACAAGCCTAAATAGCAGTAGGTATCTTCTATGTTGAAATTATACCGAAAATTAAAGCAGTAAAGAATAAATTATAGGACGGTTATCATACTATTCACAGCGCGCAAGCGCTAGAAGGGTGTAATACGGTAGTTTCGAATTTTCCAAAATCGCCAAAAAATGTCCTAGGCAAAAATTTTGGATATAAATTGGTTTCATAGAAAAATACAAACTCTGAAAATTTCCCTCTGTCCGTCCGATGTCACGTCTTTTGTAAGCACGATAAATCATGAAACATAAAATTTATGTTATGATTTAATCTGATCGACTCGAAACTTTTAGAAAAAATTAAGTTCTTTGAGAAAAAGATCCTTATTGTTTTTAAAAATTATTACCCATAAAGAAAAAAAGGTATGGGTGGTTACAGAGCCGGATTAACAGTGCAGTGGGCCCTGAGCCGCATAATTTCTGGGGGCCCCCTATTATCAACTTTTAAACCTAGGTTATATACCTATTGTAGTTGTTACAACTTTCATTTTGGAAAAGGCACTGATCGTTTTGGTGCCCTTATCGTTCTTGGGGGATTATAAATAAATAAAGTATAAACTATTTTATGAGACTTTTCTATAGTTGGGGGCCTATAGATGATGTTTTGTTTTAGATTTTGTGCACAAGAATGGTTAAAATAGGCCCCTTGAAGGTACAATTCCCGAGTAAAAAAATAATAAATGTTATTTTGGATATATTGGAAGGCTTAGTCTCCATATTTCTTTGGATCTTTAATGGTATTTTCTAAGCGTCGATGATCATGATGATTTTATGCATTATTACTATTTTTTAAATATTTAAAATTTTACCCAAACAGTCTTGGGTGGCCCCCCCGGTCGGTGGGCCCTGGGCCTCCGGCCCACCCGGACAATAGGTTAATCCGGCCCTGGGTGGTTAAACTTGATTCTTTCGGGAAAAAAATACTTTTATTAATCCTACAAATATTACAAATTTTCAATAATAAATATAATTCTAAGTAAAAGTTCCATAAGTTTAATAAACTAAATTTTCAGAAATAATTATAATTATAATAATTATTTTGACGGAAATGAACGTTCTTACCAATTTCGAAAAAAAAATAGAAAAAATTAAGTTATAGGGGGCTCACTTGTTTATAAAGTATAAAAAATTAAAGTACCCGCACGATATCAAAGCTAATATATTTTCACCGGATGAGTAATAATAATAATAATACTTCTTTATGTCAGAAAAAAAATTCTTACAACACAGTTAAAAGAAACATTGGATGAAATTTGTCATAAACAAAATATACAATGACAATGTCAACGATAAATAAATAAATATACAAAGATATAAAAAAAAAATGAAAAGGTGATAGCTCAACCTACTAAACGCAAATTTTGAATGAGTTTAAATGCTCAAAAAGAGTAAAACTCTTCCAGTGAGTAGGGTTCAATATTACAAATATATTCAAAAAGCTTCTTTTTAAAATATTTTTTTCCAGCATTTACTTTTAAACAAGAGGGTATTTTATCCAGAATTCTGTTTGATTTGGGTTTTAGACCTTCATATAGTTTTTTATTTTTTAATAAAAATAAAATACATTCATAAACATAGAGACCAATAACAGTAAGTATATTGGTTGTTTTAAATAAATTTCTACATGAGTCCCTGTAGCTCAGTTTGAGCATTGTACGTAAAGCTCTTTTTAAATCCTTTAAAACACAATCAACCTCGGAGCATTTACCCCAAAAGAGAAGACCATACCTCATAATGCTTGGAAATGGTACACTACCCTTAATGTTGCAAAATCCACATAACTCCTTAGAACAAGGAGAGAATAGGACACTCTATTCAGTCTAGTCAATAAATGACCTACATGCGACCCCCAGCACAGTGTCTCATCCACTTGGATTTCTAAAATTTTACACTTTGTACCAGATCTCTTTCAGTATTGTTTATATTAATGTGTTCATTTTCATTTGGTTGTTCCTTTAACCTAAACATCATGAAATTTGTTTTTTGTTCATTTAAAATTAACTTGTTACTTTCCAGCCAACTTTTTACCAACTCAAATAATACCTCAATTTCAAGTATAATATTTTCAGCATCAGAGTTTATTAAAAAGTTAGAATCGTCTGCAAAACTGACAAGGGTTTGATTGCTGCTCCGTAGGGTCGCGTAGAGTATACTATGGAATGCGAGGCACAACATATCTTCGCGGCTTGTTTTAAGTTCATATAAAATATAATACTGGAATTTAGTTTACTGACACAAATTTTAATGCATTTTAATACTTAAGTATTTGATTTCATCATTTGAATAGTTTTATCTAAAATCTCAATTTTAATGAGAAAATATTTATTCATCAAGTTAATGTATAGTTGATTAACAATTAGTCAACAGTAGTATCCTTTGGCAAGTTAAATTATTAACAATTTTTTGTTGCTATTTATTGAAGTTGGCTTTGACTTTATTTATAAAAATTTCCTTAATAGTTACGAGGTCGAATCCACCGGATTCGGATTCAGCGCACCCAATATACTTATTAACCCTTAACACAAATCTTTATTTTGTGAAATAAAAATCATGTATTTCGGTTATAGTTGGTTTTAACCTTAATTATCTCAAATTCCTCAATAATTAAGAGGTTGAATCCACCGGATTCGGATTCAGCTCACCCAATATACTTATTAACCCTTAACACAAATCATTATTTTGTGAAATAAAAATCATGTATTTCGGTTATAGTTGGTTTTAACCCTAATTATCTCAAATTCTTCAATAATTACGAGGTCGAATCCACCGGATTCGGATTCAGCGCACCCAATATACTTATTAACCCTTAACACAAATCATTATTTGGTGAAATAAAAATCATGTATTTAGGTTATAGTTGGTTTTAACCCTAATTATCTCAAATTCCTCAATAATTACGAGGTCGAATCCACCGGATTCGGATTCAGCGCACCCAATATACTTATTAACCCTTAACACAAATCAATATTTGGTGAAATAAAAATCATGTATTTCGATTATAGTTGGTTTTAACCCCGATTATCTCAAATTCCTCAACATATACGAGGTGGCACCGGATTCGGAATCGGTGCACCCAAATTATCTAAAAGCCATCCTAAAATTTACTACAATATATGCTTTTCGACTTCGCCGGAATTAACTAAATTGACGAAAGAAAAGTCCAAACCAAACATTTAATTTAGTTGAAATTTGGCATAAAGGCTTCTTTTGGTAATATTAATACGGACCAATACCTGAAAACCTAAAATTTAAAATGGCGAATAAATATGACCTATTTATTTCATAAATTTTGTCAAAATTAACAAAAATATTGCATAAAACATAAAATTATGAAAACTTAAGGCCATTTTTTATGGGTTATTTTCCTTATATGTATTTACTGTGAAAAAAAACATGCATTTTTACCTGCCACTTTTTTTTAAATTTAATTTTGAAAAAAAATAATATTAAAAAAAAAACAGGCAGGTAAAAATGCATGATTTTTTTACAGTAATTACTAGTACATATAAGGAAAATAACCCATAACAAATGGGCTGAAGTTTTGATAATTTTTTGTTTTATGCCATATTTTTGTTAATTTTGACAAAATTAAAAAATAAATAAATCGGCCATATTTAATCCGCCATTTTGAATTTTAGGTTTTCAGGTATTGGTCTGCATTAATATTGCCAAAAGAAGCTTTATGCCAAATTTCAGCTAAATCGGTCATTGTTCAAAAATTTTGAACCACCCTAATGACGCAATTTTTTTTAGATTTTTTACTATTTTTTCGTAATTAGCGATGCAAAAAAGGTCCTATGCAAAAAAAACAAAAAATTTTCACTTTTCTTCTGGGATTAATTTAGATGTATTTATTACGATTTTCTGTCTTAAATATTACGAATAAATTATGTTTGGAACAACAGTTTTCTCGGTAAATCTATAATTATTTTAGGCTAATTTTGTTTAATATATGAATAGAAAAGAAAATTTTCTCATATTTTGCCAAATTTTAAATATTTTTTTTTCAAAATTAAATTATAAAACAACAGGCGGCGAAAAATGCATGAATTTTTTACAGTAATTACCTATGAGGAAAATAATCCATAAAAAATGGACTGAAGTTTTCATAATTTTTTATGCCATATTTGTGTTAGTTTTGGAAAAATTTTAAAAATAACTAGGCAATATTTATTCTGTCAATTCGAATTCTAGGTTTTTGTGTATTAGCTCACATTAAGATTAAAAAAAGAAGCCTTTATACCAAATTTCAGGCAAATTGGATATTTTTGAAACATTTTGAATAATGACGCAATTTTTTTTTAACATATTCACTATTTTTTTCGTAATCAGCGGAGCAAAATTTTCTTACTTTTTTTCTCTGGGACCACTGTGCGACGGACCGACATCGAAAAATCGGGGTTTCGGAATGAATATACTTTAAAACGGATAAATTCATCAATGTCTGGAAAACTTTTTTTTCGCAATAAGGGGTCGTCTATAAAGCAAATTGACCAAAATTCATACACTTCATACCCAGTTTTTCGCATTATTAAAGGCTGTAGAGATTTTTTATTTTGGCTTCCCCCCCTAACACCCCCCCCCCCCGTTGGAGGAGGCTAGGCCGATTTAATATTTTGGCTCCCCCCCCCATAATAAGTGGGCGGGGTATTAGGGAGGGTAGCCAAAATATAAAATCTCTACAGCCTATAATAACGCGAGAAACGAGGTATGATGTGTACGGATGTGTATGAATTGTGGTCAATTTGGGTGACATATTTTATGGATGACCCCTAAAAATACTTTTTTCTCTCTGAGTTCGGTCGCTCCAAACTAAAAGCATATTTTTATTTGAAAAATGTTTAGCTGGCGTACTTTTAAATGATATCAAAAGATATAAAAACTTTGACTTTGTCGAATAGTCATGTGTTTTTAGCCATCAAGGTAAAGTTATACTTGAACAATAAAATTGGATGTTATAATCTGAGGCAAAAAAAAACTTTTTCTGTCTCATTTGTTGTTACTGTATTCGCGTTGCTCCGCTTCTTTCGTCCCAATGATTTAGAGGAATAGATATGGCTTCAATTCTGCGCGAGTGACTAACATAGTTAGCATCCATTTTGAATCTTATTTTTACCCGAAATTTTTTTTGGATTGGTATTGAATATATTACCCACTTTAACAAGAAATTAGAAGTTACAAAAAATGGCGCATGTGACAGCCAGCCCCACCAACCAAACATTTGTATTCGCAGAAGGCCTTTGCGCCATTAGGGTGGCCCAAAAAAAAATTACTTAATCTTTTCCGTGTGTCGTGATTAGAATGCCCTTAGAGTAAAAATTTACAGAAAAAACCCTAAGGGGTAGGGCCATAAAAACCCTAAAATTACGCAAATATCGATAAAATTCGTATAAAACCAGCCCTAGTGTTTGTAATTTTATAAAATTTAAACATCTTGATATCTATATTTTTTCTTTTTAAGTATCCAAATAATTTGTAAAATCTTAGCCTGATCAAACGTTTCTAACTCGTGCCAACAAAGTTCCGATGTTTCCCCTAAATTCCGAAAAAGTGCATTTTCTATTAATTTGTCCTACTAACGAATTATAAATATTAAATAAAAAAGTTTTTTTTGTTCATTTTTTTTTATATAAACCTATTTTAGTTATATAAAAATATTACGTTAATCTACGTAACGAAGTTGAGGTTTAAAAACGCATCAAAATAAATGTTGATGTTAAATGGAGTCTAACCCCATGATCGTTGCCTAGATTATCGCAATATTTGAAAATAAAATAGGTTTATGTAAAAAAAAATGTGACATATAAACTTTTTTATTTAATATTTATAATTCGTCGGTAGCACAAATTAATAGAAAGTGCACTTTTTCGGAATTTATGGTCAATTTCGGGGCCTTATTAGCACGGGTTAGAAACTTTTGACCTGGATAAGATTTTGCAGGCTTATTTTTATACTAAAAAAAAACATAGATATCAAGGCTTTTAAATTTTGTAAAATTAGAAATATTAGAGCTGGTTTTATACGAATGTTATCTATATTTGCATGATTTTAGTGTTTTTAGGGCCCTAAAAGTACAGGGTTGTCTATATGAATTTTTACTCTAAGGGCGTTCAAACCACGACAAATAGAAAATATTAAGTAAATAAAAAACATTTTGGACCACTCTAATGCGCCATCCTTTCCTAGTTCGTGGCACGAACTTCGTGCGTCTGTCCAACAAGCCCTACAAGGAAAAGCTTTACTTTTCCTCCTTGTACAGTATCTGCTATTTATTGTACCTATTACATAAATGAAACATATCTTTATAAGGATCTCTTTTTATTTGTATAGTTAATCTACCATTGCATGTAAAATTATAACACTAGGTTTCACGGCATATTTTGTTAAACCACCTAATAAATACTCTTTAATGTCGAACTACAGCTTTCGGCTACAATTAAATGAAACACTTTTTTAATAAACGCGCCAATAAATATAATTACTATAATTTATTAAAACCAAATATTTACAATATCTAAATTTATAACATGGAATAAATTAAAAAAATAATTTAGATTTAGCTGATTAAAGAGCTATAAATTAGTAGATCATTAAATACAACACATTTTTTTAGGAATAGCATTTATTATTAAGTCCAAATATTTAATATACTCTTCGCATTTTCATGACTAGAGGAGTATTATACGATAGTTTTCAAATTTTCAAAATCGTCAAAAACCCACCCGGACAATTTTTTTGCATAAATAGTCTTTTTAATAAATTGTAAACATTTTTGAAAAATTGTTCTGTCTATCTCTCCGCCTGTGTGTATGTCACATTTTTTGATAATACGATAACTCAAGAACGAAACATGCCACCGACCTCAATTTTTTAGATTAAATAAAGTTATATGGGAGAAAGAACCCTATTGATTAAAAAAGACCTTCAAAAACAAAAAATTTATAGGGGGCCAATTTGTTTTAATAATTATAACAAAAAGGTCCGATCAACTCGAGTGTACTTTCAATATTTGCTTCCAGATTTTTAGAGTGCACTAGTTTAATTGATAGAAATAATCATATACTATGATATGATCATATATCATATGATTTGGTTTTAAACTGGTATGCACAATGTGAAAGGATTTTTTTTAAGTTGGATGTACATTGTAATAAAAAAGTTAGCGGACGCCACTTTTTAAAAAGTTATTAAAAATTGAAGGAAAAAGCCTATGCCTTTCAAATGTTTAGAAAAAAAAATTATTCAATTGATAAAAAAATGATACTGAACTTAAAAAAACAAAAAGGTTATAGGGCGTGCAAATTTTCAAAAAAATATTGCAAATAGAAAGAAATGTCCCATAAACTCAATTTTTCAGGAAACTACTATGATAGAAAAAAGTTGTACCTAAAACAAGACATTTATCAACAAAAAAGTTATGGGGCGTATGAGCTCAAAGAAATCATACTTTGGCTAGTATATGGAGAGAAAACGCAATATATATCCATTGCGAAGGGTTTACTATGGTATTTGAAGCATTATATATCTTCATGGCTTGCTAAATATTATATTAATTAGGATCGGCAGAAATTTGATATATTTATTTAAATTTTTAGATTGTAACTTGAGATTATTTAAATCAGTTTCCGTAACATACATTTGTAGTACGTACCTACTAAAATAATACCGATTTTTTTTTTGCAAAATAAGGATTCAAATTTTTGTAACACGACCTATTATTGCATAAAAATTTAGAGCCGCTTCATCTGGGTTTCGTTTGTTTTTTTGGTTTTGGTCGTCTGTTTTTGATTTTTTTTGCCTTTTTCCAGTGAGTTTTAACATTGTTAGGCTTAAATTGTTAGTTTTACTTCAGACAACCAGGATCTGATGAAAGATTTGAGTTTTTTCATCGTCGACGAAAAGTCTCGAAAGTAAATGGTAGGCTATTCTTTTTCGTAACCTTCGGGAATTCAGGTGAAAAAAGTTAGGAGTGAACTCGGGTATGATGTCCAAACCAAAAATTTAAAAAAGATAAGACCATATTAAAAAAAAATGTTTATTTAAATTGTGCTAATACAGGCTACTTATAAACTATTATTTTATACAAACACAAGTTAAAAATAACAAAATACAGAACACTTATTCGTAAAAAAAAGTAATTATAATTTTTTTTAGAATACGAGAAACTTATAAATACAAAAAAATTAAAATATCAGAATAGGAGCGTTACGTAGTACTTGAACGTTCCCTTACCTTTAGACATGAGGATGTTAAGCTTATCAAATGCATTGATTAGTTATAATTACTATATTTAGTAAATTCAAATTTCAAAGAATAAATAAAAAAAAAGAATTTAGATTTAGCTGATTAAAGAGCAATAAATTAGTAGATCTTTAAATAGAACACTTTGTTTAATGAAAAGCATTAATTATAATAATAATTATTCAGTCAAAATATTTAAATATTACATTAATTAGGAGCGGCAAAGATTTGATATATTTATTTAAATTTTTAGAGTGTAACATGATATGATTTGTCGGTCACTTAAATTTATATGTACGAATATAATTGCCAGTAGTTTTTTTTTCTAAATATCGACTTGAAATTTGGAATAGGTATAATAAATTAAAAAAAATAGATCTTAAAATAACACTAGGTTAATAAAGGGGCGTTTTTTAATACATTTACTAAAAAGTTTATTTCATTTTAGTTTTAGTAATAAATATGTAAAACAAAATATAAAAAATATATCAAATATTTCATTTAGTTGATTTAATAGTTTTTAAGGCCTTATTACCATAGTTTTTTACCAAAAACAAATCCATCCAAGATCTTTGAGTAAGTTACATAAAATTTAAAGTATCTGCAGCCCTTCCCCCAGATTAAATAGTTAAAAACGGTTTTGGAGACAATTTTTGTTTAGTATTTTCTTAGATTTTTAACGTTGATTTCAAATCCGTCAAGAAAATAAATTAAATTTGGCGATATTTTCGTGGATGTGAAAAAAAATCCATAGCCTAAATTCAATATGGCGGATTGAAATGGCGGCAATATAATAAAAATAATTAATTCCGGTAAAAAACTGGATAAATTAATTTTAAAATTTTTCACATTCGATATTGCTTCTAAAGTTATAGATAACGACATTGAAAAAATCTTTTAGAAAAAAAAATAATATTATTACATGTTTACCGCTATTTTAAATTAAGTCAAAATATTTTAATATTACATTAATTAGGAGCGGCAGAGATTTGATATATTTATTTAAATTTTTAGAGTGTAACATGATATGATTTGTCGGTCACTTAAATTTATATGTACGAATATAATTGCCAGTAGTTTTTTTTTCTAAATATCGACTTGAAATTTGGAATAGGTATAATAAATTTAAAAAAATAGATCTTAAAATAACACTAGGTTAATAAAGGGGCGTTTTTTAATACATTTACTAAAAAGTTTATTTCATTTTAGTTTTAGTAATAAATATGTTAAACAAAATATAAAAAATATATCAAATATTTCATTTAGTTGATTTAATAGTTTTTAAGGCCTTATTACCATAGTTTTTTACCAAAAACAAATCCATCCAAGATCTTTGAGTAAGTTACATAAAATTTAAAGTATCTGCAGCCCTTCCCCCAGATTAAATAGTTAAAAACGGTTTTGGAGACAATTTTTGTTTAGTATTTTCTTAGATTTTTAACGTTGATTTCAAATCCGTCAAGAAAATAAATTAAATTTGGCGATATTTTCGTGGATGTGAAAAAAAATCCATAGCCTAAATTCAATATGGCGGATTGAAATGGCGGCAATATAATAAAAATAATTAATTCCGCTAAAAAACTGGATAAATTAATTTTAAAATTTTTCACATTCGATATTGCTTCTAAAGTTATAGATAACGACATTGAAAAAATCTTTTAGAAAAAAAAAATAATATTATTACATGTTTACCGCTATTTTAAATTAAGTCAAAATATTTTAATATTACATTAATTAGGAGCGGCAGAGATTTTATATATTTATTTAAATTTTTAGAGTGTAACATGATATTATTTGTCGGTAACTTAATTTTATGTATCTACGAACATAAGTGCCATTAGTTTTTTTTAAGATATCTACTTGAAATTTGGAACAGATACAAAAAAAAATGTATCTTAAAATAACACTAGTTTAACAAAGGGGCCTTTTTGATACATTTATTAAATGTTTATTTAAGTTTTAGTTTACTAATAAATTAAACAAAATATCAAAAATATATCAGTATGTCATTTAGTTGAATTAAAAGTTTTTAAGGCCTTATTACCATAGTTTTGTACCAAAAACAAATCCATTCAAGATCTTTAAGTAAGTAATATAATAAATAAAACAAAATACAAAAAATATATCAATATGTTATTTAGTTAAATTAATAGTTTTTAAGGCCTTATTACTATATGGTCAGGCCCGGATTCAGGGGAACGCAGGGGGAGCAGATTACCCGGGCCCGGGCTCGAGGGGTGCCCGGCGTCGCGACGAGTCGGAAGTTTACAATAAACAGGTTATTTAATTATACTCCCCCAAAACGATAAGGGCGCCAAAACGAGCAAATATGCAGAGCCCTTCCCAAGTGGACCATAGACCCTCAAATTTGTAAAAATTTTCGCCTGCGCCGCTTTAGTCTTTTTGCATTTTTGTTAATTTAATTTAATAATAATAATAGTGAACTGTTACTACTGTTTTAAAATCAATATAGTCTATAAAATTTGTAAAATTTTTAGCTTATAGTGCTGGAGCGCTCTTACATTTATATGAAACTTATAATTATAATACTGTTCTAAAATTAAAGTAGACTATAAAATTTGTAAAAAATTTCGCTGGCAGCGCTAGGGCTAATTTACTTTTTTTTTAAATTTAAGCTTGTAAAACTTAAGGGTAAAATTTGTAAAAAAAAATCTTGCGCAGCCAGAGCTTGCATTTTTATAAAATTTAAAATACTGTTTTAGAATTGATATTGACTATCAAAATTGTATTGTAAATTGTAAAACTTGAGTTTAAAATAAAATAAAAATAAAATTAAAAAAAGTCAGAAATTAACATAATTTGTAAAAAATTTGCCTGCGGCGCTAACTTAGTTAATGGATGGAGTCGCCACTTTAGCCTCTTAGAGTACAAGTGCCTTAGCTGCGGCTCTGCATGGGACAATTATGTTTTGGAAAAATGGGGAGCCCGAATAAAAGTTGCACAGGGGACTGGGCTGGCTCTGTCCGGCCCTGCATATGGTAATAAGACTATCTAGTTTTTTTTACCAAAAACAAATCCATCCAAGATATTTGAGTAGGTAACATAAAGTATCTGCAATCTCCTTAGATTAAATAGTTAACAACGGTTTTGGGCACAAGTTTTTTTAGTGTTTTCTTAGATTTTTACCGCTGAATTCGAATCCGTCAAGAAAATATATTAAAATTGGAGATTTTTTCTTGGATAGGATGGATTTATAGTATAAATCATTTTTTCCTATGTTTGTTATCAGGGGAATTTAAAGGTCAATCGAATGTATAGTTTTAAAAATTTTCACATTAGATTTGGTATATAAAGTTATAGATTTTACCGTTTTGTTTTAATGCGCCAAAAGGAAATTTTTAACTTAGGACATTAAGTTCAAGTTTTGGCGACCTCAAAAGCCCTCGATACAACTTTTTAAGAAATTATGAGAAAACATAATGTTGGCTATAAATCTATCCAATCCACGGAAATTATCTCCATTATTTGCCAATTTAAAAGATTTTTGTTGACGGTTTCGGGTTCAGCGAGTAAAAATACGTGACAAAATGCTAAAAATAACTGGCCGCATCAGTGGTGAGCAAAAAAAGTTAGAATTTGTGAACTAGTGTTGCCACAAAATTTTTGTACAAAAACTAATAAACGTCTAGAAATACAAAATTCCATAAAAAACTTATTTTTACTTAAAGGATACTTTTCCAATTTTTATCTGTTATTATAATAGCAGAGAAAAGTGATAGGTATATATCGTCTTGTAAATTTCAGGACGTCGTATCTCAAAAAAGATAACTTTACAGGAATGAGAAATAACTCTTTTTCGCATTATTCATAGGTTGAAAATGTACTTTTTTAATATAAACTTAATACATTTTTAATGATTAACTTACCTTAAGTCATTTTATTGTGTATAAAAAAAATAAATACAAATAAAAACCTAATGTTTATAGATACGACATTTTGATGCTCAAAATTAATAAATATTTTTCAAGATACGAGCTTTGAAACATTATTAGCGGAACGCACCTCTTGCATCGCATGCGCAGTGTTATTCAAACTGTCATTTTGCCAAGGTTGATTCAAACACCGATCAGCTGATCGGTGGATTCATAGAACAAAATATATATGCAAAAGGTGCGTTCCAAGTCAGTTAACTAGATTTAAAAGATACGAGGTTTTAAAATTTATTAATCTGTAATCATCTAAGATACGGCGTTACTATTTTGCTTATATTTTTGTTATTTAAAAAAAATATCAGGTGAAACTTATTTTTTAGATGTAAATTAATAATATAAAGCGTTTAAATCCAAAATCTCAAAATCGAAAAAAATTGAGATATGACGTCCTGAAATTTACAAGACGATATGCTAATATATTAATATATTAAGCATGGGCATATTACCTGCACTTACCTTGTGTATATTATTTAATTTCTTTTTTAGTAAAAAGTCATTTAATAGTGTTTCATGGTGTTAAAACTAGCGAGACGAAATTGCCCATTTAATTTCCTGGTCTTAAAACAACCCTATAATCTGGAACCAACATTAAACCTCGTAGACATACTCACACATCTGGATAAATTTGAAATTAGCTAGACGAGACATCATTTTTCAGGAGCGGACTGAGATTTCCAACCGGCCTGGAAATAAGACAACGGCCTGCGACAACATATTCTCGACAAATTATCACCAAGAAAAATCGGACAAATATAATTTTTCTATTTTGCCACTCTTATAAGCTCATAATCACACGCATTTTGTGTGTTCTTATAGGCTCATAAAAGGTGTAATTTTTTTTTTCTTTTGGGTTGGCAACAGACAAAAAGCCTATAGCTTGACGTTTTCCGTTTAAATGTCACCGTTGCTTTAAAGTTTAATTTTCTACAAAATTTTGTGTTTAGATTATTTTTTACTGTGTTGAAATTGTGGCTTGGTTACTTGCAGTGAATAAGAGGAGACATGACTATAAAATATATCAAAATATCATTTGTTCTTAGTGTTTTAAACATTGCGAAAACTGTAATTCTAACCCGAAACAAAAATCCCTAAATCAGTCATGAATTTATATGTAAGTTTTTTAAAATTTTAGAGCAAAATAGAAAAAATTATATAAGGCACTTGTTTCATAGCAAGTTTTTAGCGCACTACTACTTTAGAAAACTAGCCGCAACCTGCTCGTTATTTAAACTTGTACTCGTGGGCTAAAAACGGGTGTTATGAAACTAGTACTTTAATATATCCGAAATTTTAAAGGGTAATTTTACATTATAAAGCTAACAAGTTCCTATAAACATATGTCTAAAAATGCGTCATAAGGGAGCTAGGCCCCTTTAAAAGTGGCCAAAATATTCGGTTTTTATTTAATAACTCAGGCACTTTTTGAGATATAGCAACGACGTTTTGTTTGTATTAAAAAACCAAACTTAATAAGGCCCATCTTCTTATGTTATTTTCATGTACTTATTTTAACCAGGGGGTGTGCGAAACGGGGGGCCTTATCAGTTTTTTGCCCCATACTTTTTTTGTGTAACTTTTTAGTGAATTTATTTTGAAAATATATTCCTTAGATCAAAAGACATAAAAAAGGTACTCTTGTTGTAATATTGTAGGATTAACAGTTTTCAAGAAAAATTAATTTGAAGGTGCACTTCACGTTCCGATGACAAAAAAATAAATACCAAAATGTTGAAAACCAAAATTTCAATGATTTCGGGTTATTCTATATCAAAAACTAAGATTATAACTATAATTATTTAATTATAATAGAAACAAAAAAAAATCGAAAAAAGGGTGACGTTAGCCACTTAAGTAGCTCTTAAACTGTACAATAATAAAACTTATCTCAATATCTTTATTAATAACCAAAAAAAGTCCAAAAATTGCATTTTTACAAAGGAATGGGATTTAACTCACTCACACATACATCTTTTTTTTCCATCATGGACAAGGAAAACTTTGTTGAGAGTTTTCAATCGAAAGGAGCCTTAACATTAATCTATTACCTGTGATTACATTTTCATTTTAAGTAGAAAATCCAAAAATTTGTAACAAATATAATGAGTTTCCCAATATTAGCTATTTATTATAGTTATTTTAATAAGGCTAATTATTACGTAAAGGCCAGAATTATATGAGTACGAATTAAACCATTTGTTAAACATCAATTAATTGTATATTCATAGTAAATAGATTAAACTTCATAAACAAATAATTGGTCTATTAGTGAGAATTAAAAATAAGTATTTAATAAATGTTATTAATTACAATTAAACATTTATTTACTACAAGTAGATTTCAGATTAATTCTTGAATATGTCTCTAGTGCTCAGTGAGAGACGAAAGGTCGGAAAGTAAAAATCCATTAAGACTGTCTAAACCCGAAAATGAAAGTTCTTTATATATTTGTGACAGAGCCTAAAATCCAAAATACATCTGGACAGTTTATTTGTTTTTTTTTACCAGAGTATTTATGAAAAATATATTTTTATACAAAAAATATTATTAAAAGTATTAATTAACTTAATTAACACAAATAAACTTTATTATTATTTCGATTAACAATGTTTTTTCACTACTAGCTTTAGAACATAGTATTATTTATCGTGTTTTCAGACTGTGAAATCAATTTTCTTCCCCTATAGCAATAATAATTTTTTCTCTCCTAGTAGGAGTAAATTTTATAAAGAATTGATTTATGTCACTTTAGATGTTTTACTTCTTTGTGCAATTTTTACTAATTAAACCCAAGAAAATAGCTTTAAATAACTTTTTATTTATTAAATATAATTAATTATAATTATTACCAATTAATACAAAAAATAATTAGCTGAATATTATGAAAAAATTAAAAAAAAAAACTAAATTTTTTAAACATCAGTTCAAAGTATTTATTTGAGCAAATGTCATTGAACAAGGCTACTTGATTTTTATAAAAATTTCAAGAAATATAATTTCTGTTCATAATTTATTTTAATATATGAATAACAATAGTTAAATAGTGCTAGTAGTGAAAAAACTAATATATAAACTACGGTAGAGAAGACTATTATAGCCTTGCACTCTTAAATCCCTTGCTGATACGCAGCTAGGCTCTAAAAAATGTCTTCTCTACCTTGGTATATAATTACTATTATTGGTTCGAGTCAAATAAAATATATAAGTATATTAAACAAAGTTTAGGTAAATAAATAAATGGTACCACCAATATACTTAGATATATTTCTAGAGATTAAATTATCCACTATTTTGTTTTAGTTTGTTTCAGTTTTTAATTGTAATAATTAAAATTATATTTGTCACAATTATACTTTTTCCTCAGTGATACTAGTATAGTGTATAGTGACAAAATATACGGGTCTAAAATATCCTGGGCCCTAAATATAGGGTTTCCCGAGATACGAGAAATAACAGCTTTCATTTTCAAGACTCTAGACATTCTGCAGGGTTCATTGGCCTCAGCGATGACGGGAAGGGGGGAGGTTGGGGGGAGGGGTCCCACCCCCTTCCACTCTAGTGTTGGGAAAATCTACTCACCAATCCATTGACGACAATTGACAATCATGAAGATGATGATCATTTTTTTCGTCTTGCTGTAATAGGTTGGGAAATTCTTTCTCTTGTAATAACTTGGGAAAATCGAAATCTTTACATTTAAGAAATTTAATTTTTTATGCAAATAAAATATTTATATATGAGTTAATTTTTATCAAACTGACCAATAGGGCGTTGCAAAAAACATTTTTTAATTTAATTTTTTAATAACTTTTCATATGCATATGCATATGCATTTCAATTGAAAAAATATGCTTGCATAGTAAATTTCAGGTTACTTGAACATTTTTTGACCCCACCCCCCCAACTCAGTTATATTAATGAGGTATTTGTATCGTTTAATTTATTACATTGTTACAAAAATCATTTTTTTTAAATCTTTTTTTGAAAAACGTTTTTTTTTTTCAATTGTTTTTTCGATTTTCAAAAAAAAAATTTTTTGAAAAAAAAAATTGTTATTTTTTTTTTATTTTTTTTTTTAGAAGTTTGGTTTATTGGGAAAATTGCAATTTACCATCCACTGTAAATAGTATATAATGTAATACGTAGCTTTAAATATCTTCACGGCTTGTTTTCTCTTTGACCCTCCGTTAATCAGGTGGAAAAAATAACATTATTAACCACGTGGGGTTTATTAAACCCCAATAAAAAATACACAGAAAAAATAACAAACACCATTTGTTTTAATAAAAATGTTTCTATGATAATTAAATATGTATAAAATTTACTTAGATAATTATAAAAAAAAAAACAAAAAGCTCATTTTTTGAATATTCTGAGGAACTTTATTAAAAACGTTACCAAAAAATGCAACTTCAAACAAATTTCATTGCGAAAAAAAATTGTTGGTATTATATTCATTCAAACATAAGCAGTTTTGATATAAACGTTTCAAGTAATCGATACAAACTTCTGAGTCAACAAAATTACCTCCAGGGAGTTTCCAGGGAGGCACCACAATAAGCTTCAATGGGATGTCCCATATTTAGCCTCTGGGAGTTTTCAGGGAATGCGAAATGTCTGCATTACTTAAAGAGCTTTTGGGTCGCTAGTCCCATAAGACTCTTATAATGTACCTTTAAGACTCCCATAATATGACTATATAATTAAAAATAATTATAATAGTTTAAAAAAATCTATAAATAGTAAAGCCAAACTAGAAAGACAAACTTATCACAACAATATAATTAATAACTCAAAAAATAAATCAAAAGCCAGTTGGAAAATTATAAATAAACTAAAAGGTAAAAATTCTAATAAAAAAGAAATAACACTTAATATTAATGATACCGAAATCACTGATAAGAAAATCATTGCAAACACATTCGGTCAATATTTGTCAACAGTAGTCACAGAAAAACTCGAGTTAGCTTTTGGTAGCGACATTTCGACTGAATGTACCACACGTTTAGAGACAGTACAGTCATCAATGTTTTTTACAGCGGTTTCTGCTGATGATATAATTAATGTTATTAACGACTTTCCGGTAAAAAAATCAACAGGGTTTGATGAAGTTCCAGTCTCACTAATTAAACACTGCAAACGTGAACTAGCACCCCAATTGGCTGAAATGGTTAACATATCTGTCAAACAGGGAATTTTTCCGGAACTTTTAAAAACATCAGTAGTTGTTCCTATCTATAAAAAGGGTAAGGCAACAGATGTTGAAAATTATAGGCCGGTTTCCCTATTAAGTATATTTTCAAAAAATTTTGAAAAAATAATGCATAATAAAATTATGTACTTTTTAAATAAAAACAAACTTTTAACAAATTGTCAACATGGTTTCAGAAATAATTTGTCCACTGAAACCGCAACAGTAGAATTATGTCAAGCAGTTCATGACAAAATTGATAAAAATGAACATGTAATCGCGTTACTCTTCGATCTAACAAGGGCATTTGATACCCTGGATCCAAATTTTTTATCAAAAAAAATGTTTAAACTTGGTCTACGTGGAAAAATAAATAAATGGTTACTCTCTTTTTTGACAAATAGAACATTTTTAGTTAAAATACAAAATTACTTTTCTTCCAAATTTAATTCCAACATAGGCACCCCTCAGGGCAGTGTTCTAGGTCCTCTTTTATTTTTATTGTTTATAAACGACCTTCCAGATTATATAACAGAAGGTCTGTTATTCATGTATGCTGATGACACAACCATTCTCATTTCTCATAAAGACTTGTTACATTTAAGAAGACTCGTAAATATAATTTTGGATAGTTTCAAACAGTGGTGTGACAAAAACAAACTAATTATTAATTTAAATAAAACCGTAATTTTAAACTTTGGCACCAAGAGAAAAAATGTTGAGCAACAAATATTTCAATTTAATAACTTAGATATACCAACATCTGATAGCACAAAATTTTTGGGAATTATGCTAGATAAAAATTTGTCTTGGGATCTGCACATAGATTACATTGCCTCAAAATTAAATAAAGCATTTTATATGTTATATTCGCTAAAAAAATCTGTAGGCAAAACTCAGCTTCTGTCAGTGTATTTCGCAAACGTGCATTCAGTTTTGTCATACGGTATACTAGTATGGGGTCAAAGTGCGAATATGGATAGACTATCTGTGATACAAAAAAGAATATTGAGACTGATTTTTGATTTAAAACCTGGCAATACTTGCCGCAACATTTTTAAATGTAATAAAATTTTAACTGTGACGTCCTTATATTTATTTAAACTTTTATCTTTTATTTTTACAAAAAGGAATGAATTAAAAACATTAAGTAGCAATCATAATTACTCGACTAGAAATAAAGAACTTCTGCTTCTCCCCAAACCTAGACTTGAGTTTCAAAAGAAGTCGGTATATTATGCTGGCCCTTATTACTTTAATAAGCTACCTGAAGAGCTAAAAAAATGCGCAAAGTTGTCTGTGTTCAAAAGCAAAATTAAGAAAGTTCTTACTGATAATTGTTTTTATTCATTACAGGAGTTTACTGATTTTTTAAAATGTATGTAATTTGTCTCAATTTTAACTATCACTGTTTTTTTTTTTTCTTTTGTTTTTTGTTTTTTGCTTTTAAATTATTTTGTTTTAATCATCAATATTTTTTGTATATATTTATTTATTTATTTGTATAACTAGTTTATTTATTTATTCTTTTTATCTAATTTATTTACTATACAATTTGTACAAGTACTCCTATATTTATGATACAATCTGTTTTTTTTTTTTTTCTTTATTTTTATTTTTTTTTCAGAATTTGTATCTACAGATATAGGTACATGCTTAATTTATTTTTTTAGGACGTATCCAATCTATTGTAAAATAGCATAATGGACCAATAAAGAATTTATTTATTTATTTATTATATAAAACTCCCGTAATATATCAATAAGCCTCCCTTTGCTGTATAAAACACCTTTTATAGGTCCCAGAAAGACTATAAATAAATAAATAAATAAATAAATAAATAAATAAATAAATAAATAAATAAATAAATAAATAAATAAATAAATAAATAAATAAATAAATAAATAAATAAATAAATAAATAAATAAATAAATAAATAAATAAATAAATAAATAAATAAATAAATAAATAAATAAATAAATAAATAAATAAATAAATAAATAAATAAAATAAATTTACCCCCAAATGAATAAATAATGTTATTCAGCCAGCAACAAATATTTTTCTGGCTGAAATAAGTTTCAACCAGCAAAATATATATAAAATAGTAACTTGGTAATAATTTATAACCAATATCTAGCATATTTTAACTTAAAAAAATTGTAAAATATTAAAATAAATTTGGGTAGCCATTAAACATGTTACATTAAATTACATTACATGTTTGTTTAACCTCGTACTATTCTACTTAATTAAGCATCCCCTAAGTCCAGGACTTGTGTGGGCTAGTAGTAGAGGGAACCGCCGGCTTATACTGACTTTCGAACCAGTTTCTAGGCCAGCGAGATATATTAGCCTAGAAATACCTTCAAAATTATATTTTTGGTGAATGGGCAATTTTTTTTCTTATGGATACCTGAAATTTGGTATGCAAGCATAGTTTTTTAACTGAATAAACATAGGAGGGGTGCATATGAAAAATTAGAAAAAATTGTTTTTTTGCAATGCCCTACTGACCACACACACACGGAAATTTTCCCATGTTGATGTGATGAATCCGCTCCTGAACGAGACATAATTTCTAGGTATTAAATGTTGTTAACAATAAACATCAAATTATAAAAGCATACTCTCCAGTTTAAATTAAAAATATTTCTTTACATGTAATAATAATAGAAACAAGCATTTACAAAAACATTTATAGGTACATATAGTTTTACTATTTATTTATTTTTGACTGTATTTATTATATTATTCACAGCGCCTAGGCGCACCTGCTCTAAATCATTATACGTTGGTTTCGAAAAAAAAAATCATAAATCGTCCTAGACAAAAAATTCTTGGACATAAATTTAATGAAAAAGTAAGCATCTTTTTAATGTCCATCCGTCTGTCCGTCTGTCCGATGTCACGATTTTTGTAAACACGATAACTCAAGAATGAATAAACCGGTCGACTTGATCCCTATTGTTTTTGAAAGTAATCCCCCCAAAAACAAAAAGGTTATGGGGGTGAAACTTTTTACAAAATCGAAAAAAGTTAAAAGGAAATTCCGATTAACGTAATTTTTTTAGGAATAATTACTTTTATGATAAGGATCAATTCAACAAAAAAAAATAAATAAAAAAATTGAAAAGTTTTGAATTTGTTTTTCAAGTTTTTTAAAAAAGTTTTTTTGAATATTCTTTTTTTAAACTTTTTTTTTCAATAATTTTTTTTTCAATAATTTTTTGTTTTTCAAAAAAATATCTTTTTTTTAAATGTAATTTTTTTGTATTTTTTTTTTTTGAAAATTATTATTTTTTAAGTATTTGTGAAAAGCAATATACAATATTCAATATACAATATACAATATACAATATACAATATACAATATACAATATACAATATACAATATACAATATACAATATACAATATACAATATACAATATACATTATACAATATACAATATACAATATACAATATACAATATACAATATACAATATACAATATACAATATACAATATACAATATACAATATACAATACACAATACAATACAATACAATACAATATAAGTCCAAACGAAAATTATTATTTTTTAAGTATTTGTGAAAAGCAATATACAATATACAATATACAATATACAATATACAATATACAATATACCATATACAATATACAATATACAATATACAATATACAATATACAATATACAATATACAATATACAATATACAATATACAATATACAATATACAATATACAATATACAATATACAATATACAATATACAATATACAATATACAATATACAATATACAATATATATATATATATATATATATATACAATATACAATATACAATATACAATATACAATATACAATATACAATATACAATATACAATATACAATATACAATATACAATATACAATATACAATATACAATATACAATATACAATATACAATATACAATATACAATATACAATATACAATATACAATATACAATATACAATATACAATATACAATATACAATATACAATATACAATATACAATATACAATATACAATATACAATGTACAATGTACAATATACAATATATAATTTATAATATACAATATACAATATACAATATGTACCATTTTCTGTGAATAATATATAATGGAATGCATAGTATCTTCACGGCATGTTTGTTTATTTATTTATTTATTTATTTATTTATTTATATTAGGTTTGATACAATATAGAGTCATCCCTGCTGAAAATGACGGGTCTGAGCGGGTATAAGTGGTGCATAAATCGGACTTGAGCGGATGAATTCACCCGCTCAAGTCCGGTCTATGCAACATTTATACCCGCGCAGACCCGTCATTTTCAATAGATATCCCTATTGAAAATAGGTATTTATAAATAGTCTAGACAATTTTTCCTTGTTTTTCCAAAGAAAATATACATTACACTACAGCAGTAGTTTTTCTTATTTTAGATTAGACTAAAAAATGTGATTTAAGACCTCCTCCCCGTCCACTAAATCTTCTTCGCTACGGCCCTTCTGTGATATACTATGACCATATCTTCTGTGATATACTATTACCATAAAATCATTTAACTGCTGTTGTATCTGAGCACATATGACTCGTATAAAACAAAACCTGAATATCGAGAAAATTTTAAATAGGACGTTTTCAAATATACAAGGCAATTTGTAGAACTTCTTGTAAGCTTCAATTAACAAGTTTCAGCAGTTATGCCTTAAAAATTTAATTTTTTTTATTAGTATGCTAGCATGCATGCTCTCAAAGGACTTGTATATTTAGGAAAAAAAGTTTTTCTTTTATGGTCAGCAAAATATTACTTTATTGTGATGAAAGTTAATTTATAGTAATAATCTGTTTTTGGTGCCGACTAGTTTCCACTTTTTGCCTCTGAGGATGCATCCACAGAAACTTACCCTCTGCTAAAAAAGAAGAGCGGGATTTATACTTAGGGAACGTTCAAGTATTGCGTAACGCAAATTTTTATCATTTTGGACCCCACCCTCCCCCCTGTAACGCTATTTTCCTATACCATTAACATGGGCGTAACACTCCAAAATGTCGATATAAATCAATTTGAGCAAAAAAAAATTTCGGTAGATCGACTTGAGAGACTTGAAACTTGGCATATAGGTATGTTACCAAAAGTCACTCGGGATGGTTTTTGGTAAACATTGGGGTGCGGCAAGGGGGACAAATGGGGAACATATATTTTTTTACAAAATTTTGAAAATTGCTATATAAGGGTTTTTAAGCTTGCTGAAATTTAATCTGGGAAGAAAATTTTTCTAACTCCACCCCCGCGGGGTTAAGGGACTAAATATTTTTAAATATTTTCAATATTTTGGTCAAATTGGTATGTAGGTGTTTTTGTGGTCGGCGAATATGAATCTGCCCTGTGGGGCGAGGGGTAGTTTTCATGAAAATTGGTATTATGAGGTTTTGAGGTTGCTGAAAGTGAATCTGATAATAAAAAAAAATTCTAACTCCACCCTCTGAACTGAGGGGCGGGGGGTATTTTTTGTAAAAATTTGTATATTGAGGTATTTGAGGTTTCTGAAAGGGAATCTGATAATAAAAAAATATAAAGAACGTTCTGATAAAAAAAATTCTAACTCCACCCCCTGAGGAGCGGGAATAGTATTCGTGAAAATTGGTATATTAGGGTTTTGAGGTTGCTGAAAGTGAATCTAATAATAAAAAAATATATAAGGAACCTTCTACCCTACAAATAAAGCAAAACCTTCATAACATTAATATGTTTTAATATCTTAAGCGTCACAGAATTTTGGGACACTTTTCCGTAAAGGTTCCAGCCCCCTACTCCCCATCCAAAACGGCTTATGGCCTATGGCCTATGGTAACGATTTTTGTTACAATTTTTGTCACGAAAATCTGTTTGTATATATTTATTTACTGTTGGTTTTTTCTTTTAAAATAAATTGACCTGAGGTGAAAAATATTATTTAAAAAATAACTTCTAACGCTTGAGTGTATAAATAAACCCTAATAAAAATTTTTAGTTACTCTACATAGCGGCGCTAGATAAAGCGCTAGATAAAGCGACTCTAAAAGATTTGTCAAATAACACTAGGCAACACGGTTTCTTGCCCTGATTGGAGTCATATGTTTTTTAACTAATTTTGGGTCGCTGAGACTGAATCTGGCCTCAGAATATTTCTATTGCCTAAGGTTTCTGAGAAAAATGAGATAAAAGTGGTAAAAAATTATTATTTTAGCCCTCTTTTGTTCTAAAATCATGGGAGATAAAAATATTCGAAGGACGAATTTAGATTCGGCGACTCAATATTAGTTACAAAATACCCAACTTAGAATATGGAAACTTTAAATTCATAAGTAGAATAAATAGGGATATTATGGAATTTGATTAATTTTTTTAATGGATCCTGTGATAAAACTAAGTAGGGGTGAAAGGTAAGGAGAGGAGTGCATAAGGGGTCAAGCTTATCACCAAGTACTCATGCTAAAAAAAGTCAAAAATTATTACTAGTGGGTCAAAAATTAACTAAAAATATGTTACGTAAGTGCCTATTCACAGGCTCGAATAAGAACATAACACATAACAATGCGATGCAGTGATTGGCTTGATGTGCCGCCATGTATCTTGTAAGCCAATCACGGCATCGCATTCTTATGTTTTATGTTGTTATGCAAGCTTCTGAATATGCTTTAATACGGTTCTTATGTAATCAAGTAACAATATTATGATGTATAACCATTAAAAAACTACAAAAAATACTCAATATTTTTTTTATAAATTATTTTTAAATTGGCATATTTGCCTGTAAAGAAATAAGACGTGCTGGATTTTTTTAAGGTCAAATTCGGATTCTGCGTCTTTAAATTGATAATAAAAATGTATTTTTTGGGCTCGGGAAAAAAGTTTACACTGTATGCTTTAATTTTATTTCTTTTTCATTTATTTACTTTTTACGAATAAACTAAGCAAAATAAAAAAATATTTGTAAAAATATTTTTGTAGAGAATTTTATATTCTACAAATTAAGTCCTATAAAATTTTTATAAAAATTTGATAGTTTTGCCACAAATGAGTAAACTCTGCATTTTAAGCTTTTTATTTATTTTTTTCGCGTACTTACTGTGACAGTAGGTCCTTAGCATATGGATTTTTGAATCCTTCTTTTTTTTAATATACCCTAAAATTTTCAAAATCCTACTCTTTTTACTTTTATATTTTCAATATATAAAATTATTGAAATACACATTTTTTTTTTCAATTTTTTTCACTTTTCTCGACGTTTTTAAGAATTTTGAGACCATGTTAAAAAAATGTCTGTCGGTCTGTCTGTCTGTCAGTAACCACAATAACTCGAGTACGTTTTGAGCTAGGAATCTGAAATTTGGTATGAAGGTGTATTTTAGATTTTTCTTACATCTTACCTGTCCAGTCTGACAGCATTTGTACCTTCCGTTTCTTTGTCAACTTTGTTTATCTAGATGATATCTACATTTTTCTAGGGAAAATTGTGTTTGTCCACAGATTTTTATTTTAAAATGGTAGGATATATAAAATTTTTAATTTTTTTAAATAATAAATTTGAATGCTACATAAATTATTCCTCGGGGGGGGGGGCTTAATTTGATTTCAGGAGGCTATAAGCTCCCCCTGTACCCAATTTGCGCACATGCCTAAAACTATGGACACACTCATAAACTACATCAGATTTATTTTCACAGATAGGGTTTCAGCACGTAAAACTCATGAGTTTACTTAGTAGAGGCATTTTCATAGATTTTCCAAAAATGGAGGCGACAATAGTGTCGGCATTTGATTTATTTTTATGGTATTTCCACCAGTTCGCTTGACTATGCCAGCAATCTTCAACGCGGTTTTTTTATTTAATTAAAATCAAAGTAAAGACTATTTAGTCAAGAGTCCAAGATGTTTTATTTATATATTTTTTTCAATTACTGCTATAGTACATATATTTTAATCACTGCAAACACTTATGGCTAATTTTATCTAAAACTTGGTAAATCACCAATTAATTTTCTGGAGTGCGTAAAATATACCATGCGATTCACAAATAGGCAACAACATGATGATGATGATGATGATGATGATGATGATGATGATGATGATTATAACGTGATGATTCTAAATAAAAACAGCTAGAAACAAAGGCCCTAATAGAGAATGCGGGAGAAAGGTAACTCTTTCCTGTCTATTTATATATTGATATAGAAATCTCAGGTCCTATATGTAAAATAATACCTATATAAACATTAAAATGTTTTTACGAGAGCGGGTTGAACTAATTTTTTTAACAGATTCAGTTTCAGCGATCTTAAAGAGACCTAATATTAATTTTCGCGAAAATATTTTAATTAGTTTAGAATTATTGTAAAAAATTGTGCTCTACGGAAAAAAAGCTTGCCAGCTTTGTTCGGAGCACTCTTTTCAAAGATGTTTTCTGGACCTCTGCTATCATTGGAAGTTGGCGTCGTCTTTGTTTTTCTTTATATTTTTTTTCTCAGCCTTTTTATATATATAAGAATATTGATGTATTATTTCTATTACTCTTGTCCAAAAAATCCTCAATATTTGATTCTTTATCCTCAACCATTTGGGTGTAGTTTTTAAAACAAAGCCGGATTAACTATGGGCCGGGTGGGCCGGCGGTTCAGGGCCCACCACCAGAGGGGGCCCACCCAAGACTGTTTGGGTAAAAAAAATAAATTTACAAAAAATATTAATAATGCATATCATCATATCAAATCATCGACATTCAGACGAGTCCGCATGATTTTTTCTGAATGTCGATGATTTTATGCATTACACAGCCCGACAAAAAAAAGATCGAGATCCGTGAGACAAACCATGATATTCCTATGTATTTTTTGACGCTGAATCGAAATCCAGGGTCAGAAAAGAGCCTAGACGTCTGGAATTCACCCCCGGGCCCAAAAACTACCCTTAAAAGGGGTACCATGGTATTTCTATGTATTTTTCGACGCTGAATCAAAATTGAGTTCAAAAAAATTCTACACCCCTAGAGTTCACCCCCGGCCCAAAAACTACCCCTGGGAAGGGTTGGAAGATTGAGTTTCGGGTGCCAGATTCTCTACCATGGTATACCTATGTATTTTTCAACGCTGAATCCAAATTTGAGGCCAAAAAAATTTCTACACCCCTGGAATACACCCCTGTGCCCAAAAACTACCCCTGTGAAGGGTTGCAAAATCGCGTTTCGGATGCCAGATGCTCAACCGTGGTGTTCCTTTGTATTTTTCGTCGCTGAATCCGGATCCGGGGATAAAGAATCAAATATTGAGGATTTTTTCAACAAGGGTAAATTTCAAGTGTCTAGTTTAAGCGTCATTAAGTTATTGTGATTACAATTTTTTTGCTTGAAATAGACATAAAACGTTATAAAAGTCAAAAATAAGCAAAAAATATAATTTTTTTACAAATACAATAAACAGCAAAAGAGCTTTTCCATTTTTCACCTTCGCGCGTGAAATGGATTTTTTCTTATCAGATTCACTTTCAGCAACCTCAAAAATCCCCATATACCAATATTCATAAAAACTACCCCCCGCCCCTCAGGTGTAGCTTAAAGCGTTCTTAAGTTGTCGTGTCCGTCCGATCAATTGACCGATCGACCGACCGATTGACCGACAATTTTTTTTTTGCTCGAAACTGATTTATATCGACATAAAACGTCATAAAACGAAAAAATACACAAAAAAATGAAATTTTTTTCCCGAAAATTGAATTTTTTTTGACGAATACAAGGCTATTCCAAAATGTTGAAAATTTTCAAAATGGAAAAGAAAAATAAATGGAAAGCTAAAAATACGCGTTCATTTGTAACCCACAATGTTTCTTTTTTTTTGAGAGTGTCGTGCTCTTATCTCCTTCTTCAACCCAAGTTTACTGTTGTATTATAGTCTTAAGTTGTTCTGATTTTTGAAGCCTGGTTAAAATAAGTACATAAAAATAACATAAAAAGATGGGAGTTATTAAGGCTAGTTCATATGCAAAACCTCCTTGCTGTATCTCAAAGGGTTCCTGAGTTATTAAATAAAAACCGAATTTTTTAGACACATTCAAAATCGCCCCTTAATATTTTATAATTTTATTATTTTTTTATGTATATTTTTTGAAGTATGTATGTATATGTATAACTTTTTAAAAAAGAAAAATTTCATCAAAATATTTTAGGAGCGTATTCTACACATATTGAGTAGTATAAAAAAGCAAAAAAAATCAGTTTTTTGAAATCAAAAATCAGAACAACCTCTTAAGTATAAAAATTTAATTTAAATTTAAAATACTTCAAAATTCAAACGCCATACGAAATATATTAATAAAAAACAGCAAATCGGGTACTAATGGCTTTATTACTATATAAAATTTTAAACTATTGCCAACGGTTTCGTAACTGGTTAGTTACTTTCTCAAGGCTAAAAAGAACGAAAAAAACGAATTACAAAAAGGCTGAAGTTATATAACCAACAATAGTTATTTATGGTACTAGTGGGTAAAATAAGATATTGTCCACGAGAGAATGTTTGACCCACGACGGCCGTAGGCCGAGTGGGTCAATATTCTTGTGTGGACAATATCTATTTGCCCACGTGTGCCATACAAAATTTTATCCAATACATTTGTAATCATACGAAAATGCGGTTTTTAATAATGCTTTTTTATGTACACGCAATGTTTTATCTCATTACGGCTGCTGTAATAGCAGGCGGCTATGTTACAAAAAAAAACAATTGCAAGTTTGACAGTTCAAGATTTAATTTTCCGCGTGGCGTCATTTTTAAATTTAAAATGGATTTTGGAGAAGAAAATAGTGTTTTTATCCCTGAGGATATCCTGGAAGAAGCTAAAGTAGCTGCTTTTAATACACTACCGCCGAAATCAAAGGAAAAATATGAACACGAGTATAAAATTTTCGATAACTGGAGAAATTTGAGAAACATAAAAGGTTTAAATGAGGATGTTCTGCTTGCATACTTTTTGCATTTATCAAAGTCATTACAATCGAGTTCAATGTGGTGCAAATACTCAAAATTAAAGGCAACTATAAAAATCTTTGAGGATATAGATATTTCGAGGTAAAACATACTTATTTTTGTGATTTATTTTCTAAGTTTGTATATTTTAGGTTTACAAAGCTCACAGCTTTTTTAAAAGGTAAAAGCAGGGATTACAAGCCCAAAAAGGCTAGAATTTTAGAACGGGAAAATATAGTAAGATTTTTGGTGGATGCGCCAGACAGTCAGTATCTCCTGATGAAGATAGCTCTGATTATTGCAATATCAGGGGCATGTCGTTGTGATGAGCTAACAAAACTGACAACTGCTGATATTGAAGACAAGGGAGCATATTTATACATCAAAATTCCAGATTCTAAAACCAACAAGCCACGTAGTTTTGCTGTTATTGAAGAAGGATTTCCAGTAAACCCATTACAATTATACAAAAAATATGTATCCCTTAGGCCCAAAAATCCTAAAACAGATAGGTTTTTTCTATGTTACAGAGACCAGAAGTGTATATGCCAGCCAGTTGGCATTAACACTCTTTCTAAGATACCATTTCATATCGCAAGATATTTAAACTTACCAAATTCTTCCGATTACACTGGTCACTGCTTTAGACGTTCCTCAGCAACATTGTTGGCTGATGGAGGAGCTGATATTATGGAAATTAAACGCCATGGAGCTTGGAAAAACAACAATGTTGCTGAGGGGTACATAGAGGATTCTATTAAGAACAAAATTGAAATTGCAAGAAAGATATCAGGAGCAAAAACATCTACTGTGGTTCGTACTCCTGTCCACATTCCTGCCACTGATGTCATTGCTTCAACATCAGCCACTGAAAGTGCTCCTGCCACTATTTCAGTCCCTCCTCCTCCTTCTCCTATTAATATATACTCCTCATCCAGACCGACAAGCCCCATTAATGTTACAGTGAACAATGCCTTAACTAAGGCCTTTGAAGGTCAGTTTGGGGGTATACACTTCCACGGACCCATCCAAAACATTAACATATATAAAAAAGAAACTGAATAGATTTTACTGTAGTTTTTATACAGTTTTTTGGTAACTTTAAAATTATTTCAATAAAATATTTTCAATGTTTCATTTATTAATTTAGAACTACCTATTTTGTACGTTTCATCTACTATAGAGGCTATTCTACATCGACCAGTTCGATGTAAAAACTATATATTTACAAAAAACGCAAGAAATATAAATATAGTTTATAAATAATAGTCTAAAGACTTCATGACTAAAGTAAATTAAAGTGAATCATTATGTGCTTAATATGAAATCGATATTTTTAAATTTTACAATCGATATAAAAGCATCCTTACATCAATAAACATCGAGATTCGATGATGAGTAGGCTTTGGAAAACAAACGTTTGACATTTCAATTTTAAGGTTATGATAGCAATTTTATTGCTTTCAAAATTTCAACATTGTTACTGTTTATTTTAGCCGTTTGGCTCGTAAGATCAATTAAATGGGATCCCATGATAAACGCACACACCCCAATCACTAAAAAGTAAGTATTTCATTAAAAAAACTGCCTTTTCTAAAAGAGTGGGGTAAAAATATTGTCTCACGTTGCTAGGGGAGACGTGAGACAATTTATAAACATTGAATAATATGTCAATTTCCTTAGGTAAGTTGACGACAGTAATCTAAGTCTTTATATTGATGTATTGGATAAAATACTTTTTCAACAATTTTTGGTTTACAATAAAACTACGAGGAAACCTACCTAGGTTAAAATTAAACTACTAAATTACGTTCTTTATAGCCTTGAGAAAGTAACTAACCAGTTACGAAACCATTGGCAATAGTTTAAATTTTTATATAGTAATAAAGCCATTAGTACCCGTCGGGTACTACCCGATTTGCTGTTTTTTATTAATTTAAATTTAAGTTTTGTTTTTTATGAATAAAAAAACTAGTTAAGTTTATATTCATGTGCTTATAAAACAAATTTAATATGAAATAATGCAACGAATGAATTTTATTAGGTTTTATTGTTGTTATATCATTGTGGAAAATGAATTTAGTCAGTCATCTTTTATGTCTTCTATGATGTGAACGAAGAGATAGTATGTCAAGAATACAAATATAAAGAATATGAAAATTATACTTTGAGGTCCATTTGCGTTAATTAGGCATATTCGTTTTATATATTCCCATTTCATAGCAATTCACAAACTTCAATTCTAAAAAAAAGTAATATTTATTTCAATAATTATAATTAAAATTAATTATTATAATTACTATAATTATTATAATAAGTGAATGATTTTTCTAATAACATGGTTCTTCAAAGCCAAAAGCATGGTTATCCTGACCATACATTAAGTTTTAGTGACTTACCAACGCAAAAAAAGACTTAATTCTGTTGGTAGGAAGTCTAAACATTATAAAATCATCAACAGTAGCCGAATAGCCGTACAGCCGAACGGGTTAAGCTATCTAATGGACTGCCGCCTATTTAGATTAGTTAAAGAGTGAGGTTCTACATAAAGAGATAAAAGTATAATTATTATTGTTTTAAAATAAAATTATGCATTTTAGGTAAAAATAACATTTTAGATTATATTTTAAATTACATGAAGGTAAGAGATTTGTTTCTTTTAAGTAAAAAACTATTTTTTTAAAACTTTTATAGCACAGCTATGTGTACAGTACGTCTAAAGTTTCCTAGGGAACTTATGACCTACTCCTTAATTTGACAATCATTGAATATTTTATACTTGTTTTTGTGTTTAATAAGCTGTTTTATGTATTCTTTAATAATTTGCATATCATGCACATTTTTTGTTGCACTGTGATAACATCCAAATATAATATTTTTAGGGAATTTTCTTTTTGGGTTGGTTTGAAGACCTAAATTTATGTTGCCTAACGTATTGGACTACTGTCCATTCAAATATATGACAAGAGGGCTAGCGTGAGTTCGATTCTCACTTGAGCCTATTGCCTTTTTCAGTCAATTTATAATTAAAATTTGGCGAAGGCGAAACTCCCTATAAACTGGTTTGAAAGTCAGTCAAAGTCGGTAATTCCCTCTATTACTAGCCCACACTAGTGCTGGACTTAGAGGATGCCTAATTAAGTATAATAGTACGAGCTAAACAAACATGCAATGTAGATAATGTAATGTAATTGAACCGGTGAGAGCAAGAAGGGAAATATTGCACTCGATCCAACTTTTCTTTTCTGGAATTAACAAAAAACTTTATAGCAACCAAACCATAAGCCCAATAAAGAAACACAACATTACAAATTTGTTCATCGTAACCATAGTAACAATGTTTAATAAGTTTCTTTTAAAAACCTTTAGTTTAGCTCTGATATGTAGTAAAAATTGGTGCAATCTTTTCCTTCTTGATCTCAACTGACTAAAGTTAGGATAATTAAAAAAAAAAGATTTTTGACTGTTAATTACAAGACTGTCTTGTAAGTTTTTAAACAAATAACAGATTATATAAGTCATATATACATACATACTTAAATTTAAATAAAATATACATATATTTTTTGTATTTAAAAAAGAAAAACCTTTTTTGATACTGAAACTGTGAACAGATTTAAATTCTGTGATCAAAATGTATATAGAATAAGCTAAAATCTTATAAAATAAACACCATCAAGACGACTATGGTTATTTCTGAGGAATGAAGTGCATTATCTACGAGCAGCTCAGATTTTAATGTTGATGGGTTTTTAATGTGTAGACCTCCTACTAACAGAATTCCCTAGGTTTGTATTGGCAAGTCACTAAAACCTAATAATGAGCTTGTAATGTTGCCGGTAAATTTTTCAATTTTACCCTAGGATGCATACCCTCCGAGGCCCGGTAGGTTAAATAATTAGCTGTATCCTACAGAAAAATAAATTTGTTAAAAAGTCCTTTTGGGAATGCCTCAATTCAAGTGTTTGGAATAAGGTTTTTGCAAAATTGTTATTTTTATTTTATACCATGTGGTATAAAAAGTTCTTTTCCATCGATATTAACATACCCCGGACCTTTCAGGCCCTTATATAAATATGCAATTATCATTATAAAAAAAAATAAAAAAACACTGATAATTTATTTTAAGTTAGATTTATAAAAAATATAAACTCATTGAACATAACATATGTTATCTACATATAAATATGCAATTATCATTATATAAAAAATTAAAAAAACACTGATAATTTATTTTAAGTTAGATTTATAAAAAATATAAACCCATTGAACATAATATATGTTATCTACTTATGCTTGTAAAAGTCAAACTAACCGTTGGAAAATGGCGTTCTTCCTAAATGTGATTGATGTAGTAGCTTCAAATGCATTTATTGTTTTTTCAATGGAAAATTTAAATTTTTATAATTCAAAACTAACCTATAGACCAAGATTCTTTTTAAAGGATTCAGCAAAGCAGTTTAAAATACGTCATATGCTAAAGAGATCTAAAAATCCATGTTTATCACGGTACGTTTTTGACAGCATGGGTAAGTTTATAAAAATTCCTAAACCATCTGACGAACAACCAGGACCGTCCAATAGGAAAATATGCTATTTGTGCCCCTTAAACTTGGACAGTAAAAGTAAAATGACTTGTCAAAAATGTAAAAATAATATTTGCAATGAACATTATACCAAAATTTGTAATAACTGCTATTCTTAGAACTAAATTATATTCATGTATTTTTTTACTGATAATAAGATATTTATTAAGATAATTTCTGAGGTTTTGTTTAATATTCATTTGAGTTTTTAATATATAAAATAAAAATACCGGGTGGGCAACGAAAACTTTAACCTTGAATAAAATCGAAACTAATGATTTTTCGAAAAAACGCCGAGACAGGTCAATTTTTGTTTTAAGGGGAAAATCTTCTGATATGTAACCAATAATTGACGTAACTACCTCCACCACTCAGGAACCACTAGTTCGAAAATCTTAAATGGGAATGGTGGTCATGTAATACATTATTTTAAAGGTTTTTTAATTCTGGTTATAACAAAGGTTTATTTTTTTTAAATCGGTTCAGTAGTACTTGAGAAAATGTATAACAAAAATTAAAAAAATGCATTTATTAATTTATTTAAAAACATAATATTTTTACATTTATGTTTTTTTTTTTAATAATAATTAAATAAACACACATTTACCCGCTTGGGCTTTTATCAAAATCAAAATATTTTCTTTTTTCGAAAAACCAAAAATTTTGATTTTTTTTTTGAAAAATTTTACCTACCATAAACGGGTATTATTTGTTTTTTTTTTTTGTTGATGTAAAAATATAATGTTTTTAAATTAATTAGTTAATGCATGTTTTAAATTGTTGTAATACGTTTTCTCGAGAACTACTGATTCAGTAGTACTGAACCGATTTAAAAAATAAAGCTTTGTTATAACCAGAATGAAAAAAACCTTTTCAATAATGTATTATATGACCCACATTCCTATTTAAGATTGGTAGCTTGGTAGAGTGGTTGCGGTAGTTACGTAAATTATTGGTGTCAAAAGATGTCCCCTTAAAATAAAAATTAACCTGTCTCGGTGTTTTTTCGAAAACTCGTTAGTTTCCATTTTATCCAAAGTTAAAGTTTTCGTTGGATCACCCGGTATATTAAAATATAAATATAATAGTTTAATTTTAAATGATACCTATTAAATCGTTAATTTTTATATTCGGGCCTCCCAGGCCCAGGGTATGTAAATGTGTTTATTTTTTAGGGTATGCATCTTAGTGTTAAAATAATATTAGTTAATTTATTTTATAGTCTGTTTCATCAAGCAAGATTCGAATACTGTCCGTAGTTTATTTTATAAAACATAACTATATTCTATACACAAACATATACTATTTAAACCTGTTGTAAAAATATTTTTTCTACGAGCGTGCGGAAAGATCACTCTTTCCGCACGCATATGTGTTTGGAAAGAAAGCCTTTTCCGCACGCATAAATATTGTTTAATTTCTTACTTGTGTAGTGTTATTCTTGTTATATTTATTCATAATATTATAAAAATGTTCTTGTTGAAAAATTATAAAAATAAGATTTATTTCGATTAATTTGATAAAATATAAAATAATGTTTTATTTTAACCCTGTTGGTAGGAAAAGTATTGTTCCTAACGCATGCGTAAAGAGGCTTTTCCGCACTCGATTGCTTGCCTGAACTCCGCTACGCGTCGTTGCAATGCAATGCAATCGAGTGCGGAAAAGGGCCTCTTTCCACACTTGTTAAGAAAATAGCCATACTGTGCGATTTTTAATTTACTATCTTGCTTGATGACCATAGTCGTTCTTGGTCGCTGTGATTTTTCTGCATATTTTACCTAAATACAGAGTTCTATACAAGTAGAATTAAAATATTCCAATCTATTCCCTTTCTGTATTTAAAACATTTGTTTTATGGCAACTAAGCTATTATAAAAAAAAAAAACAATTTCAAAAGAAATTTTAAATTAAGGTTTTCTTAAAATCACTTATTTCTCTTACTTGTAGATTTTGTAGAACCATGTATGTAATTATTTAAAATGTGTTCCCATTCAATTTTAAGTTTTTAGGACAAAACATGTAGGAAATTAATTAGTTGCGTTTAATACATCATTATCAATAATTAAATTTAATTATAGATAATTAATAATATATTAATAATATATTATTAGTTATAAAGAGGCTTTTTACCAATTGCAGGCATCTTTAATTTCTGAATTTCAGAGAAAAATACTTCTCCTTTGTGTTTTGAATTTCTATATTCTTCTGAACGTATCATGTATATGTTCTTTTTTATATTCTTTTCGATGAACTAAAACTGAATGAACGATTTTTATGACATTTTTGATTACCGTGGATCTGACACTGACTAGGTAATATGACTTTGACACTACTGCCAACCAAAACACTGAAATATTACTGTTTTTCAAGACCTGTGGTAAATTATGTAAGTAAGTATTATAGCATATTAAAGTACTATTGTAGTAGTTCATTATTTAAAGTACTATAATTATTTACTTTATATGGTCTGTTTTATCAAGCAAGATAGTGAATTAAAAATCGCAAGTGAATATTTTCAAAACAGATTCGAATATTGGATGTGCGAATATACTGAATAGTTTATTTTATAAAACATACATACACAAACATATACTATTCAAACCTGTTGTAAAAATATTTACTGTGCGTTTTTTAATTTACTATCTTGCTTGAAAAAACAGACCAGAGTAACTATAGTTTTATAACATACGTTTTTAGCGCTGTATGTAATGGGAACGCTGCACATAGGAGTATTTGACGATTTTAGCTGGCCAAAATTATTTATGTCTTTTTATTGGCGGAAAACCTTACCATATGGCAAGAAATTGTAAAATATATGCATTTTGTACAAACCCAAGCCAATGGCGTTCAATATAGGGGAAAGATGGGTACTTTAAGGATTACATTTTTTTCATTCAATAGGAGTTGAGGAAATAAAAATTATATTGTTTTTCAAACTTTATTATGGTAAATAACATATATATATTTTGATATTTAATTAGATTCTACTTCGTCATTGTCAGAATATTCTTCATTTTCACTGTTTTCAGTGTCGGAATCTTGGACTTCTCCAGGAAGCAGCATTTCCACAGCTTCTTTTGAAAAAGGCTTTGTAAGTTTGTGTTTCTTTTTCCCAAGGCTGGACAACAGAGGGTCGGATGTTAACAATAACCTATTGATGATATCTTGGTTACAATCTTTTCTAGAAAATTTTCTAGCATAGCTAAAGTCTGTACTCCCGGAAATGTTTGTTTCTGGCTTCGGCAGCCTCTTCTGACAATTGTCCAATTGGCAAAAGCGCATTCTCTACTATATCAGGACCGTGTACTAAAACTTTATGCAGAGTTGGAGTCATTGGACACCAGGGGTATAGTTCAACATAAAGTTTTGCCGTATCCAAAGTATACTGTCTGAACTTTTCTACATCAATCTTGTGGCCACTGGAAATTACTTGTAGGATAATTTTTATTCTAGCAATCAAACTTACGTCAACTCCAGTGATAGCTGCAGATGTTTCCGGGTCGTTGAAGAAACTCCTGCTTGTGTTGCCGTTATTGGTGTTCCCAAATCCAGCCTTAGGTATGTCGACAAGAATGCCCATTTCGCTCTTGAATTCATCTTGAATTTTCTTCTTTCTATCTGAGATGAGTCTCTTCTCATCTTCATTTAGCTTTTTCTGCCATTTTTTCAAAGGCAATTTATATGATAGGTGAAGGAGACTTTCAAAACACCGTATTCTAGCATGCAGAATTGACAGTCCAAATTTGTAGGTGCTTTGCTTGTCAACACATTCTCTGTCCAAATCATTAAATTGCTTCGATGTTGCTCCACAAATATAACATCGCATTGTCGATGTAGTGGTGGTTGCTGCGTTACAGACTTTTCCATCCACCATGGTTAACATCATTACATGTTCTACTGCTATATCTTGAAGTTTAGTTGGTTTTAGATCTGCAATTTTGTTTTCCATGTAAGCAATTTCTTCAGCTATTACATCAGCAGTTTCTTTTATAAACCTAATTCGAATTGGCCTGCAAAACCTTGGAGATGATGGTGTAGAGTTTTGCCAGATAACCTTTTTATTTACTCCACAAGTTAGCTGTAGTGGAACCATTGAGCATTGAAATATACTGGCATCAGAATGAGTGTCATCCTCAAACTTTTGATTAAACTGTGTCTGCTGGGAGCCATCACAACCCCATTTCGTATATAGTTTCATATTTTTACGCTCACTTTCCGTTAAAGTCTTGATAACTTCTTCTAAAAACAATAGCAATCTTTCGGCAGTATGGTTTAACAGACTTTGTAAGTCTACTTCAGCTAAACTTTCTGTGACTGTGAACGAATCAGAATCAGGATAGCATGTTTTTTTTTCTTTAGCCAAAATACTGTAGCAGGGCCATTTCTTCTTATCGCTTGTACGAACGATTTCATATTGAGATTTTGTTAGACCTGCGTCAGCAAATATTGAAAGAGCCTGTAACGGTGTCAATGATTTTTTTGTAGGTTCAAGGCTGCTGCGGTAGGCTTTTTTATACTTTCCCGCTCTTTTAGGAGATGATTGAAGATCTTTCAGGACGGTTGCAGCACTTCTTTTGCCACTTGTTGTTAAACAAGTTTCAGCTGCAAAAACAATAGCTTCTGGTTCCACATCTTTCCTGAGCTGTTCTGTTTTTCTCCTCTTTGATCGTTCACTTGAATCGACAAAACTTTTTCTTGGTCGTCCTGCTGATGATGGAGTGGATAGGGTGGCCGGTATCGGTATTTGGAAACTCCCTTGCAGCCAAGTGCCGTGCTTCTTAATAAATTTTTCATGAGTTCTTGATGAAGACGACCACATATTTCTAAGAGCAGCTTTCAACCTCGACATTTGACGCTTGTATACTTGTTTCAGTTCTTCGGTGTATTGATTTCTTGATAACAAATGTTGATCGGCTAAGTCCATTTTTTCGTCGAAATTCGGAGCCTGCTGCTGCTGAATACTGTTGTAGAAGTCCAAACGAGAGATTGTTTGCATTCCTGATGACCCAGCTAGAAAAAAGAAATTTAGTTGAAAAATCCACCTTTGGACCTTGATGTATTTAGAACATGATTGGAATTTAGGTGGCAGTAATGGGCAGGTGAAATTAAGATTTTTAAATAGCTAGTGGTATAAGCTCACAGAAAAACTCAAAAAAATAACTGGATCTCAATAGGCACTGTAACTTTTTCACTTTTAAAGTCAAAATTTAGTTTAAAATTCGTTAAAAAAATGCTAAGTTTCATGGGACATAACTTCTGTGGTGATTAATATTTCAAAACAGTAGTAAGAGTAAATAATGTACATACCTGTCATAGATTCATCCATGGTATAACACTATAAAACTTCTGTTCTAAACAATTGTACACAGCTTCAAAGAACACCACTAAAATCGTTCGTGAATAAAATGAACCACACAGTTATAAATCAGATATTTAACTAACCTGTATAGTTCAAAATTCTGCTTTTATAACCAAATCATTAATTGCTCATTAAGCGACCATTATCGAGGATTAATAAGGGTAGGTAATTAAGGGGGTACGGCCACTTCTAAGAATTCGAATTTTGGCCAGCTAAAATCATTAAATACTCCTTAGTGCGCTGGACCGTCAACATTAAATTTGAACAGTGTGTAGCGAGACTTGAAAATAACTGCAGTTATTCTACTCATTGTTATATTATTGGGCTCTATGGGGGCTATATATTGTTATAAAAAAGCGTTTTATTCTTTACAATTATTTTTTGTATTTTTTGTTTGTGAAAATATACGAAAAATGCCAAATTTTGTATTTTAGATTCAACTACAGAAGTTTTACAATGGTTTTTATTAGTTTTTATTTCGTGAAATATTTATCTGTCAGGGGGTGGATTTAGAAAAAAAATATTTTAAGATTCAGTTTCAGCGTCCTCAAAAACCCATTATACCAATTTTCAATAAAACTACCCCCGCCCCTCAGGGGGTGGAGATAGAATTTTTTTGTTCCAAGATTCAGTTTTAGCAACACTAAAAACCCCTATATACCAATGTTAAAGAAAATATTTAAAACATTTACAAATATTTATCTCCTCACCAATCAGATTCAATTTCAGCAACCTCAAAAACCCCTATATAGCAATTTTCAAATTTTTGTGTTAAAATATTGTATTATTTTTTTGGCATCAATATTTTTAAACAGTATACATGTAAGCACATTCTCCAGTAAAATAGGCTTCTGCTTTTAAACTGTATCTCACCAGCAATGATATTTACTTTTTCAATAAGTACTAAACAATCAAATTTTGGTCAGCCAGCCTGGGAGCTATGGTCATCATGTTAATTTAGTGCACATCACTGGATCAGTAAATGGGACCCTTCATTACAATACACTGGGTAACAGAGCTTCCTCTTAACTCTGGGTTTGTTTTGGTTCTTAAAAATCTCAGATCGGAACCTGGTGTTTTCGCTATGCCGCAAATGTTTGTATGTAGAGCCAGATGCGTCGCATACGTGCGACAAGTCGCACATGTGCACTTCAAGTGCCCGCATCGTGACTACATTTTGCTATCAAAATTTACATGTACGGTAAGTAAATTCACACGTAATATATTGTAATTTTACATGCATATTTATGTAAACTCATAAAAAATATATTAATTTTACATGAAATATCATGCAATTTTACATACACGGTTAGGTAAATTTACATACATACCTATTCTTGTAAAATATCTTGCAATGTAAAGAAAAGTTGGCTAAATTAACTTGATTTTACATGTACTTATGATATCAAAGTTACATTTAGAGTTCTAATATTACTGGTTATGTTTTTAATTTTACATGATTATGATTAGCAATATATTACCTCTGATTTAGCATGTAAATTTACATAAATATTTTTTGTAGTGTAGTTCGTGTGTTAGTGTGTTTTGGAAGTTGCTTGGTTTAGGGTTTTTCAGGCGGCAGACTAACATCTCTACTCGAAATTTCTCTACTCCCTAACATCCCTACTCCAAAACATCCCTACTCCATAACAACTCTACTCCGTAACATCTCTACTCCATAACATCTATACTGCGTAACAACTCTACTCCGGTGAAGGTTTTCTAGGAAAAAAATAAAATAATCTATAAGAAGAAGGTTCTTTGTTCTGTGAACCGCTCATTTATTATTAAGTGGCTAATAAAGTGCATATAGTGTGGAGTAGAGTTGTTACGGAGCAGAGTTGTTATGGAGTAGAGATGTTACGGAGTAGAGTTGTTGTGGAGTAGGGATGTTATGGAGTAGGGATGTTATGAAGTAGAGAAATTTAGAGTAGAGATGTTAGTCTGCCTTTCAGGCGAAAACTACCAGAAACCCAAACGGCTAACTATCAAAAAACTAGACAAAGTAACAACTGAGCAAGTGACCCTAAAATTTAACACGATTATTTCTGAAGGTAAATGGCATAAATCAATCAAATAACGCAATAAAGATTTCCTAAGAGTGAGATAATAAAATGAAAAGTATTGCCATCCTGGATGATAAATAACCACATATTAAGAAACTACGTTCGGGATAACGGACTTTTTTATTTTTTAAGCTACACGATAAGATTCGTTTAACATTATTTGCGATACAGACTAGAATGTTGTGATAAACATAGATCACAACTGATTTATAAGTTCATACAGAGCGGTCCAAAAGTCACCCCCCTCTTAACTTTTGAACCAGTTGAGATATCGACTTCAAATTTGGAACTTTTAAATAAGACAACTTAAACTATCTTTTAGCATATATTTAATACTTTCAGCTCTTAAAATGTGGGCAGGGGGCATGGGGGCACATTTTTTTAAATGAAAAGGGAGGTCGCGTAATACATCATTTTAAAGCTTATAAAATTCATTTAACTCCATATTTTTAAATTAAAAAAAATGGGTTTAAAATGGGGTTAAAAATGGGTATTAATGTCAAAATTCCTCTAAAAATAAACAAATAATTTTTAAAAAATGCTTAATTTCATCATAAAAAAATGTTAATTATACTTTTAAACTAATTTTAGTTGACATAAATAAAAATTTATAAAAAAAACTTAAAAAATCGAATGTTTTAGCACAAAAAATTGAAATATCAAAACCTTAAATAACATTTTTAAAAAAAATAAAAATGTTAGTTTAAATAGAGAATTTTATAAGCTTTAAAATGATGTATCACACGACCCCCCTTTCCATTTAAAAAAATTTCCCCCCATTCCCCCCTGCCCACATTTTAAGAGCTGAAAATATCAAATATATGCTAAAAGATAGTTTAAGTTGTCTTATTTAAGAGTTCTAAATTTGAAGTCGATATCTCAACTCGTTCAAAAGTTAAAAGGGGGGGGTGACTTTTGGACCGCACTGTATAATGATTTCGTTACTTTTGCAAATTGGCAAACATCATCCAGATATTTAAAGTAGCTCTGCAGAGATCTGTAGAGATTCAATGACACGAGCTCGAGAATCCTGTTCTGGTAGTAAATTTAAATTCATAAATTAGTTAATTTTAATTTATAATATCAAATGATATATTAGATTTTGCCACTAAAATTTTAAATAACGGTTACTTTTTAATCTCTTTTTTTAAAAACGCCATTAAACCTTTGCATAATAGCGATAACTATAAGCGCGATATCTGCATGAAGAGCAGAATAAATAATGTGGATATTTTAATTATTTTATTTTTTAATTGGCAGTAAAAAATTTAATGGTGTGTTATAAATTTATTTTTTTACGATATTTTGCTAATATAATATATAGTTATTTATTGCTCAATCAGTATCTTTCAGGTTAAAAATCATAACAATATTATTATTATTATTTTACTCCTCGCAGCTTCACATCCAATGAGTTTTTTAAGTTACTTTTATCCAAAGTAACCAAAGAACTTTTACCTCAAGAAGTTATTTCAGACCAATGTTTATGAAGGTGTCATCTTTTTGTTTGTTTGTTTACATAAACGTACGCGATGCTGCTTCTGGTGTAAACATAAGTATCGCTAGTTTTGACCTTCTGGTGACCGGAGCGATGTTGCGTAATTTTCACTTTATCATTATGATAAATCTTTATACATACATTAAAATTTAAAAAAAACTACTATACTACGACACTATAATTATGTTTGATAATGTAATATAATTAAATTTATTAAAATTAAACTACTACTTCATATAAAACTCAAATAAAACTAATATTTCTTAACATTTACAATAAAATATTTAAAGCAGGTGTTGCAACCGGCAACACTATTGATTGACAAAGTTTACGACATTAGACTGTGAGTTTACCCATTCTTTCTCTCTCTTTACTCGTACTAAGTGTAAACAATAGTCACTCCCCACTAGCCCCTCACCGTAGTTGGTTCATGCTTCAAACAAAGCATACGGTAGACTTCATCATGTTCATTCTTGAGGTAAAAGTTCTTTGAAAGTAACGCAAAAAAGTCCAAACAATAAAAACTTTGTTTCAAATTAATACCAAAGTGTGTTATACCGGGTGCCACAAAAAAGTGGTACACCCCTATAACTTTTTTTATACATTAACTTATCAGAATAAAATTTGGAGGATGTAAATAATTAAATAAACTGCATTTTTTTGACATTGTAAAAAATATTCTGTTACTTCTGGTTTCAGCGGAAGTGACCTCAACTTTTGATTGATTTAAATGCAACACCCTATAAATTATTACATATTTTGATTCAAAATTAAATTCTGAGTACAACCATATTTGACTGAACATGTAATGTTTTAATTTTAAATCTAGTTAGCTTTGAAATATGCAAAATTAGTCTTGGCATATTCATTCTCTTAGGAAAAATATGAAAAAGTTTTTATTTAATTACTAACCAATTTGGAGCACTTTAAAACTAGGCAAATCATTTTTTTTTTCAATAAAACTCAATTTTTTTAAATGGGAAAATTTATTTGCAAAAAAATACTATTAAAAATAACTAAATCAACAATAAAACAATTTTTTAGTCAGTTATTGTTTTTGTTCTAAGTTTTAATATTTTTTAAGTTAAATTTCAAAAAATTTAACAATAAACCTCGCAATAAACAAAAACAATGCATTTATAAAAGCAGATTTTTTTTGTATTTTAATAATATTTATTATAAAACATAAAACTTAGTTACCTAAGAATTTCTAATAAAAAACAAGAAACGATCGTTGATATATATGTACGTTACATACGTTTTATCGTTATTTAAATAATAATTTCTGATTATATTTAATAATTTTGACAATTTAAAGTATTATTAATTATTATTAATTTTACCTACCTAATAACTACTCATATCAACGATCGTTTTTTGTTTTTTTTTACAAATTCTAAGGAAACCAAGTTTTATGATTTAAAAAAATATATATATCATTAAAATACAGAAAAATGCTGCTTCTATAAATGCACTGTTTTTGTTTAATGTTATATTTTTTGAAATTTAACTTATAAAATATTAAGACTTAGATAGAACAAAAACAATGACTGACTAAAAAAGTTGTTTTATTTTAGATTTTTCTTTTTTATTTATTTTTAATAGTAATTTTTTGCCAATAAATTTTTATTGAAATACAATTATATGGGTGTCAATAAAGAAAAGAATATGTATTATAATGGTACCACGGTACCAGTACCTTCATATATAAAAAAATTGTGTTTTATTGAAAAAATGATTTGCCTAGTTCTAAAGAGCTCGAAATTGGTTAATAATTAAATAAAACGCTGTTTCATATTTTTTCTAAAAAAATTATTAATATAAGCCAAGAATAATTTTGCATATTTCCGCATATTTCAATGCTAAGTAGATTTAAAATTAAACTTTAATTAAAAAATGACATGTTCTGTCAAAAATTGACAAATTATACATGGTTATACTCAGAATTTAATTTTGAATCAAAATATGTAAAAATATACAGGGTGTTATATTTAAAAATCAAAAGTTGAGGTAATTTCAGGTAAAACCGGAAGTGAAAGAATATTTTTTACAATGACAAAAATGCAGTTTATTTAATGATTTACATCCTCTTAATTTCATTTTGATAAGTTAAGAAATAATACTTCGATCGACTTCAACTTAACTCAATGAGTTTTTAATCAAGGAATCTATATTTTTTACAAAAAACCACCACAAAAAAAATACACATAAAAAAGTTTGGGGGAAAAATATGTTAAACTTAATACATTTTTCGGTGTAGGTACGCATCTGGATATATTAAAAAAAAAAGTTAATATAAACTAAATGGCCCTATTAATACTAGTATACATGCAAAATCTCGTTGCTCTAGCTCGAAGGGTACCAAAGTTATTAATTAAAAACTTTATTTTTAGTACAATTTTAAACTGTTGTAACTCTCTTAGAGTTCGTTTATGGACCGATATTCTTATGCTTGTTTTTTATGTTTTGTGATTTAAAATCGTCCCCCAAAAGACTGCAAACACCGTTTAGATGGCGCCAATTGAAAATCCAAAATACTCAAAACAATTTATCAGAAAAAAAAAATACTTTCCACTGCGAGGAGTATACTATTAAATCCGAAGCATTATATATAATATATTATATGTATTCTGAACAAATTTAATTGAGTTGTTAATATGTTTGTTTATACCTTTTAAAGATTAAGAACAGATCATATCATACGTTTGAATTAAATTAACTTTAATAAGGTGTACAAATCGATATTAGTTGGAATAAAGTTGATTTTTTATCTACTGGACTTAACTAGGCGGTAGGTAGCTTTTACCAAGTGATTTCAAATAAAATTTTCCATTCTAATAGCTTTATTCTTTCTTATTAAGCGCTAGCGGAAAGAAAAACCTATAAAAATAAAAAAATTCTACGGAACACCATTTTTTAAAATGTGGTGCTATAGGAGAATGTTGAAGATAAAAAGGTTAAATATAGTTACAAACAAGAGCGCATTGGAGAGAATCAGAAAAAAACGTGTCTTGTGCAATGGAAGTTAGGAGAATGGACCAAATAGAAGGTCACATACTAAGACATTAGAGCTTACTTAAAGGTATTCTGGAGAGGAAGAGGGGCAGGCAGGCTTAGAATGGAATATTATAATAGGAAGAAGCTGAAAGCAGCTTTGAATTATCATCATTTGTTTATAGAAGATCACTTAATGAAATACAAAAAGCTTTTAAAAAGTTTTCTACTGTAGGCCTGTGTTATTTAATGCTTAGTAACTTTTCATTTAACTATTTATTTAACATTAATATATAGGAGATATCATAATAGATATAGCAGCTGTTATAATAGCCATATATAGCTTCTTATATATAGTAGCTATTATAACTTCTTATATACAGGGTGAGACTAATCAGATGATTTCTGGTTATTAACAGAGATATCACTATGAAATTTTTACCAGTCAATAAAGACCAAGTTACCTTCAACTAAACAAAAGTTTTCTACTCTGTTTTGGTTTTGAGCTAGAGCTCCACACGTGCATTTTTTTAGCATAACAACATTTTTAAAAGCAAAAATTATAAATATATTTTTTTCTTTATCGTATAATAGTTGTTTTTACTAAAACCATAAATTTTCTATATAATTTTTAATCTTTAAAAATGTCACTTTTATCGCAAAAAAATAGGTTGCTGTGAGATTGAAATTTTCAAGTATGACGTAGGGTCGCTCCTTCCAGCGGCAGCTTTCTGCTGCTGTCAACGTTCATAAAACCATGTCAAATCTAATATCCAAAATTTGAAATAGATTTAATCTAACATTTATTGTTAGAATGAAAAATTTAACAACGCAAGTTTTTTTGAAATCTTCATGAAGAAAACAGTTATGTAGAAAACATTTAGTTGAGCAGAAACTTAAAAAACGGCCATATTGTATAGTCGGCCACATGTCTGCATTTCACAGTTCACATTTACCATACTCCAGACGTCAGGTAGTTTTACCTATAAATAATTTTTTTTTTCTTTTTGAGGAAAACGAAAAAATTTTGAAAAAATAAAAAAATAATAACATTTTGTTTTTTTAACGAAGATCTTAAAACAACGAAAAATTAAAAAAATATATTAAAAAGAGAAATATTTTTTTTAATCAAAAATTCAAAAATAAAATTATTTAATTTTCTTTTTGCAAAATAAATGAAAAAAAAAAATGAGATTTTTTTTAATGATAGTTCTTTCATTTTTTTTAAGTTAACCCCCCATAATTTTTTTGTTTTTGGGGGAATTATTTTCAAAATTGGTAGAATTGATCCCTATATTAAAAGTAATTTTTCCTCAAAAAGTTACGTTAATCCAAATTTTCTTTCAACTTTTTTCAATCTTTTTAAAAGTTTAACCCGCTATACTTTTTTTATTTTCAAAAATAATAGGGATCTCCACCTCATAGAACTTGATTTTTTCTGAAAATTTCAAGTCGATCTGATTTTTCGTTCTTGAGTTACGTTAACAAAAAAACGTGATATTAGATGAACGGACGGACAGAAGGACAGACCGACATTTTCAAAGTTTCTTATTTTTTCATGAAACACATTTGTATCCAAGAATTTTTTGTCTAGGACGTTTTTTGGCGATTTTGGGAAATTCGACACTACCGTATAATACTATTCAAGCGCAGGGGCTGTATAATAAGCAGCAGTCCCTTATCCCCACTCTCCCCTATTTAAAAGTGCGGAAGTAAACTTGAGTAAAATATATCTATCTTCAGATATTGCGCGTGGTAATGGTGTAAAACAAGATCCACGTGATCAAATTGATCTACTTTGCAATGCAGGCAGGTAGATGACTTTTTTTGTTTAAAGAAAATATCTTTTGTAAAACACCATAAAGCCGATATATCTGATTTACTATAGTATAGTAAACCGTAAGATTCATTTATCATCGTCAATTTATTTATAAACTTTTTGTCAATTACTTCGAAACAAAAGGTGCTAAAGTATTGCATTCATGCAATCTTCCAAACATCCCATTCACCAACACCAGCCAGCACGCAACCGACTAAAATGTACCAAATTATTTATTTATATATCTGTTATTTGTATATTTATTTTAAGTTTGTCTTACTAACATACTGTTTGTATTTATACACTAACTTATTTTAATTTTTATATACATATTAATTTGTTTGTATATATGTTGTATATATGCGCTATAATTTATCGTAATAATATATATAAAAACGAATTTTCCTATTTAATTGTTAGGCTATTTATTGATCTTTAGATTTTTTAGCTTATGACATACTTTTGTTTTAAAGTTCCCCTAAATTCCACAGGATTTTTTTTGATTTTTTTTGCATCAAATTGTACCTTAAGGTATGCCGTTTCTAAAAAAGTGGTGACATTTTGTCGTTTTTTTTTGGTTTCGCCCAAAAAAAAAAAAAGAATAAGTAAAATAATACACGGCTGAATATTAAAAAATGAACTAAGCATTTATCTGACATTTTTCAAACGGGAGGTCGTAGAAAATTGATATTTGGTAAACAAAAATCAACTCAGCCAAAAAACAAGATGGCTTACCTCTTAAAGTGACATTTTCCGAACTGGAGGTCGTAGAAACTTGAAATTCGGTATATAGGGGTACAATGTAAAATAAAAATTAACAAAACAAAAAAATTACATGGCCGACCTGTCAAAGTCATATCTTTCGAACGGAAGGTCGTAGAAACTTGAAAGTGGGTATGTAGGGTGATATGTATTTGGTATGTAATAACAAACAAAAATTAACAAAGCAAAAAACAAGATGGCCGACTTGTACATGTAATATATTTCGAACTGGAGGTCGTAGAAACATGAAATTTGGTATGCAGGTAATTGATAACAATTAAAAATCTCTAAAATAATAAAAACTGAATAAAGTCGCAATTAAAAAATATATTCATGTGCAAAACAATAAAAAAAGGTGAAAGTTTCAAATTTAAGGATTATTCACGTCATTTTGAATGCGTTATTTAATATTTTTTATTCTTATTTTCAAATTCAATTTAAGCAACACAACAAAGCACATTACAAAAAAAATAAACTTTATTTATAAATTTAACTATTATAGAGGCCATATTGGACCCGCCATTTCGAATTTTTAAATTTTAATGCCATCTTCGGTTTTATCATTCTAAAATACCTCCCTACACCAATTTTTATACCTGTATAGTAAATAGCTGAATTAATGCCATTTTTGGGTATCGCCCGGACCATAGTGGGTCCCTCCGTCCTAGTAACTTTCTGTTTGTAGAAGTTAGACTTTAGTGGCACGTTGTTGCGGCATTTAAAGTATATTTTTTTGAGGAAATATAAAAGCATTTATAAAAATTATGAGTAACTAATAAGACATGTGCCTTCCCAAAAGCCAATTGTTATCTAATTTTTCACTCTAGTACCAAAATTGTCAACTTTATAATTAAATAATATTTTTTCGATTTTTTTTTTAATTTAATTTAATTTATTAAATGATTTTATTTGCTATCCTACAAAGTTTCACTTTTTAACACCGTTTTGAATAAAAAAATGCGAAAAAGTATATGTTATACCATATCTACAAATCATGCGACAACTAGCCCCAAACCAAATGCGACAACTAGCCCCAATGGTCAATTTTACGTTATGTATCAAGTACTTTCTAATTAACGAATAAACACTCCTAAATGACAATATCAACAGATAATATACACCTTAAACTATTAATATACATATAATTTTCTTATCTTAATATTTTAAATCACTCACAATAAGAACAAATATTTACCACAAAAAAAATACTGGACGCTTTAATTTTGACATTTTTTGCATTATCTGGCTGCTCTTTTAACTTATTGCTTTTAAGTTTACAAATGATAAATTGCACTTTTGTAACGCAGAGTTTAATCGCGGTTTGGTGAAAAAAACTATTTTACCTTTTGATATATAAGCACTTCGACAACTTACCCCTGCGACAACTAGCCCCGGTCACCCCTATTCTTTTTATCTATAAATTTATTTCTAATAATTTTAAGAAAAAATGTCATATGCATTTTTGAGCTACGTGTAAAACTCTAAGGCATATAGGCACGAAAAAAAAAATAAAAAAAGGCACAGAACTCCGGGTTTTACCTCAGGTTCTACTTATAATTGACCATTTTTTTATCCGGGCCTTTGATTTGTGGATGCCACGAAAAAAAAATCCTGGCCCAAGTGACAAAAATTTTGAAAAATGTTCATTTTGAGGGGAAGGAGGTGCGGTGCACATGTGCAATCCCTCATCTTATTTTATTTTTATTTTATGTCTTTAAGGCAATATGTATTTACAAGATATACTGTTAAATCATTTGTATAATGACATGCAAAATCTATTATTTTACTGAATTTTTAGATTTTATAATATAAGACTAAAGTTTCTTCTAATTTCAGTATGCTGCTTTATGAATAGGCACTCACAGCACGTGCCTACAGTCACGTTACAAAAAGAGCTATTTAATTGGATAATAATAAATAGTTCCTGATAAAAGATTTTATCCATGGCCTGATTACAAATCCCCGTTTATTTTGGCCAATTTAAAGTAAAGTAAGTGTTTATCTGTTATTATAAATTTACCATAAGTTGCTAAGGAAACGTTCAAGTATTACGTAACGCTCCTGGAGGGGGGGATCAAAATTTGCTTCACGTAATACTTGAACGTTCCCTAATAACGCAGGGTGATTTTTTTAACTCACTCATTTAGGCAAAATTAATAAATAAACTACTAAAATCAGTACAAAACTTCAAACTATAACGTTTGGACTTTTGTAATATCGTCGGCGTAATATTATCTTGTTCTATATCCCAAAAGCCTACTTTTGGGAAGTCATAAATTAAGATTTTTTTTGATACATTTGATTTAATTCAAAATTTGTGATTAAAGAATATAAAATGGTCCATCACACCTATTTTAAGATTTAATCTCGATTTTGGTTGAGGTTTTGACATTATTCGAAACAAATAATATGATATAGCATAAATAAATTGTTCTGTATCAGATTAGGCTTGGAAATCATTTATTCTATATCCACAGTATAATAAAAAAATAGAATGTTAGAACGCTTAAACCCTTAAACGCTACCATGAATTTATTATTTTATTTAAAAAAATAGCTTAAGCCTTTTTACTTTGGCACTTGGTACTAATAGTGCCGATATATTGAAACCATTGCCGAAAAGACAAAAATTTTGACCATGTTTTTTTCACATTTCTCGACGTTGTAGACCGTCTTGAATAGTAATCAGTAAAAAAATGCCTCTGTCCTTCTGTAAACTCGATAACTCCATTTCTAGATAATTATCTAATAGCTATTTTTTTTTCCTAAAATACAATGTATTCAAGATATTGACGTTTAAATCAGTAAAATGTTTTTTTAGCATAACTCACTTATTATCCAATTTCAAATATGTATATTTCAAATGAAAACTGTGTAAGCCCTACAAAACTTATTATATGGGCATTTCTCAAAAATGGTGAAAATGTGTGTCCCCAGGGGTGGATCCAGGAAACGGTCCTGGGGGCATACATTCCAAAAATTATTATTTTAGGTAAAAAATAAAAAAAAATAAATAATATACAAAAAACTTTAAAAATAATCAAAGAACAAAAAAGATAATATAATATATGCTTTGACAATGTTAGTAGACAGTCTTTTTTTTTGGCAGCTGGCAGTATTATTTTAATTAAATGTTTAAAAATTCGCTTTCATTCAGGGCGCCCGCCTATTTGTAAATCAAATAGGATTGTTAAAAAAAAGGCCTGTCTTTTTCCACGAAGGGGGGTTAATATAAAACTAATTAGGTGGCATTACCATGATCAATACAACATTTAGCACCGCAGGCAATTTTTTATAAATCCTAAAGTAGAGGAAATGCGCCTAATTTCGGATGGTTTCCAATTTTCGGATAGTAGTGTATTTAAGATACTGTCTGCAAAGGTAAACAGAAACCTACTTTTATGTGAAGCCAAAAGTCAAACTAAATCCATCCTGTAATATGATAACGGTAATGCTTCTCCCCTTTAAATGGCAGCACAAATCGTTTATATTGCAAATGGCAGTTTTGTGCTCAGTTGCATTATTATGCTTGTTTATTTTATAAATAATCGTTATAAAAGTTCGTGATTCTGTCTTGGGTAAGTTATGATGTTAGTTAAGTTGATCCACTATTCATAATTAAGCAATTTGAAAACGTAAACATTCTACAAATTTCTAATCTAAAAAGCAGAAAGTTGCCTAATTTCGGATAGACCATTTTTGTGCATTTGATTCCCAATTTCGGATATCCGCAAGGTAATTATTATTCAGGATAACCAACCATTAATTATTATTTTTATAATGATACAACAAACTAAGATAAACAATTTTGAAAAAACGAAAATTACCTAAGATACTAAGATATTCCAAATTGGGAATCTAAAATTATAGTTCCTATAGTATTTCGTAGAAAATCGCTTAATGATTAAATTACGTCTTAAATGTGAAGGAATAACAAGAAACATAAGCAATGGGATCCAGATCTACTCTTGAAAAATTTTTTTCGGATATGTCGGAAATTAGGAGCCCTTTTTCTAATGCACAAAAATGCGCTGATTTTTTTTAACCGTGTTTTTTGGAAAAAATAAACTGTAATAAAATTGCTTTTATAATAAATCATGGTTCGCTATAATAAGTTGTATCTGGTTATATAAAAAAAATATCAAAAAGTAATACCGAGTATTAAATATTGAATACATTGTAAATGGTATCCGAAATTAGGCGACTTTCCTATATGGTATTTTTCGAAATTTCATATGCAATTATTTTTTAAAATCTATTAGTTAATATTGTGATATTAGACTATTGGACTTTTTTAATTTTAAAGTTCACCTATTTTCCTAATATCAACAATTTAAAAAGAAAATTATTAATAAAACCTTAAATAGCCAGTGAAAACCACTAATAAAATAACACATTATCTTTAGCGCCGCAGGCCAAAATCTTTAAACATGTTCAGATTTCGCATTTCTAAGATACGGGTATGTAAATTATTGCATATAAATAATTATTTTAAATTTTTGTATCACCTTTTTACAATTTATAATGAAACACATTAGCTGAACACCTTAGAATGAAAAATAAAATTGTTTTAAAAACCTTTTATTTAAAATTTATGGCCGGAACTCGGACTCGGCTCGGTATTCATGTTATTGTTCCGCAGGCAAATACTTTTATAAATCATTTTCCAAACACCTCAGAATTTTAAATAAATGTCCAGTTACAAAAAACTTTGACGGATATTTGTACATATATGTATACTTGATATATTAAATTGTTAAAATCAAAACAAAATAATATACACTCTAAATTTGTCCGTCAATCTTTCAGTAGTATTAACTGTAATAATTAAATTAACCTCAATATTACTCGGTTTAGTAAAATCTCAGCTATTTTTCTGTCATTAAAATTCATGCATGCTATCTAAAAACCAGGCACTTTTACAGACAGTCCCGAAGATTACCATAATTGTAGCTTACATTCTACAAAAGATAGCAGTAAAATTACCAAAATAAAAATTCACATTTTTACAGATAACAGTGAATTTACAGTACTGATTTAAATTTACCCCTTTCTTTGCTGGTAACATATGACCTACTTAATTTGCTGTGAAATTACCAAATTTTCATTTACAGTGTATAATTGAAAAGCCAGGGAGCAACGGTCTGCCCTGCCCCTTCTGGGAGTTCATGTATTCATTTATTATAAGAGCCATTTTTTAGCAGAAATAATAAAAGCCCAAAGGTTATTTGATATATTTAAAACTAAATTAATATTTTAAAGCTTACCTTTTTCACAACAGATTAAAAACATATTTTTGGAGTTTAAACACCAAAAACTAACACCAAAAACAGAAAACAAAATTTTTTAACGTTTATTAGACTTTTATACACTCCCAGATGGCTAATGTAGTATTTGTATAAATATATTGTAAAGTTACATTAGATACGAAAAAACACTTAATAATATGGTAAAATTACCCCAAAATGTATATTTACTTAAAAATATGGTAATACTACTTTTTGTATATCATTTAAAACTACCTTCAAAAATACTGTAATACTGTAATATCGCATTATAAATAATCAGTACCCGGCGTATTTCCAGTTAAAGTCCAGTCTTCAAGTTAATAAAAGAGGCTTTACCTGGAAATAATTTAAGGAGTTTAAATTTTTGGTTTATTAGGTACGGTTTAAGGCCGCAAATAAATAATTTTTTTAACTTATTTTTCACAAAAAACAGACTTTTAAAATATCTCAAGATCGGTGCATCCTAGAACAAAAAACTTTTGATATGTAAATAAAAAACATTTTTTTGTCATATATTTTCTTGTACGACTTATAGCCAATTCAAGGCACTGCCTTAAACGTTACAGTGTAGGGTTTTAGATTTTTCTTTATGATTCGGTTAGGAAGGTTTTTTATGCTTAATAAAATGGTGATTCAATCGGTTTACTCGTAATAATTGGGCACAAATGTGTGAATTATTAAAAAAATATAATAAAAAGAAAGTGCCAGATAGATTTTTTTAAATTTTCACCAAAAGTGTTCTCAGGGTCATGCCCAACCGACAATAAAGAATATATTCTTGTTAACAATTTTGTTTTTTTTTTTAGTTTTTCGAAAATAACATTAAACATCTAAAAACGTATAGTGTAACGTTTAAGAGATTTTAAAAATCCGTTTTTTTTTAAAAACACGTTGAAAAAATGACAGTTCCAAATCGAGCTCAACGTTACAAAATTCTTTTTTTTATTTGCGGCCATTGAATTATTTCTAGGTAAAGCCACTTTTATTGACCTAAAGACTGGACTACAACTAGAAATACGCCGGCTACTGTAAATAATGTAATAAATCAACATACTCTTGTTACAGTGTGCTGTAACAAGAGTATGTACTAGTGCAGCTCTGTAAAAACACCAGTGACGCAGATGCCTCTAGTATTTGTGAACGCTATAATAAACTTATATCATAATTTTAAATTTAACTGGATTGAATTTAACTAAAGTATAACATGTACTAGTTTTCTCTTTAATTTTCCCAATAAAAACTTGCGTGTTTAACGTGCTTAACGTTACAATAAGATTAAATTGTTTTAAGATAATTGCATGTAATTATGAACAAACGCGAATTTTTATATTTTTTGCATTTAAAATGCGTCGTACTATTATTGAATAATATATTTATTTGATATCTATAAAAAAATAAAACAATACACTGAAAAACATTATCTGGGCAACCAGAATAATAATTAAATAAGCAACAACATGTTTCTGGTTGCTGCAACGAGAAAACTGGCCAGGACAACAAGAAAAATTGTTATGTTAACCAGATTCTCTAATTCCAAGTTTAGTTTCTGTTAAGAACAACAAGTTGCTCCTAGACACTTTATATTAAAGCGTTCTCATTGGTAGACCCAAATTTTTTTGACAGTCCGACTGACAGACATAATTTTTTTATTAGCGGAAACCAACTTTTTAGGTAGGGTGTTTTAAAAATATAGGTACTAAATTAAGGGGTGATTCTACATTCAAAAATATAAAAAAAGTTCCTATAAAAGTTGGTAAGGTAATATTGTATCAAAAGAACTACACAAAAAAGTGATAACGTCTCTTTATTACGAATACATAGAATGATTGTCTTTATTAATGTTAAGGCACTTCCAATATTTCGTTGCTTTCGGCAATTTTTATATTTTTAAAGATAGAATCATCCCTTAAATTTAATATATCCATCTTTAAAAATCTGTATAAAAGATAGAGATTTTTTAAATACCGTATTTTATCTCCCAGATCTGCAGATAACATTCTTGAATTTGATGTTGAAGTCACAACGTGATATCAAGCCTGCGTGCAATATGCAGTTATAGTGAGAACACGCATTAAGGCCTATCATAAGAACATAAAACATAAGAATGTGGTGCCGTGATTGGCTTACAAGGTACATGGCGGTACATCAAGCCAATCACGGCATCGCATTGTTATGTATTATGTTTCTTATGCGAGGCTGTGAACAGGCACTTACTTTTGTTCGGTTCTGCATATTTTTTTAAACAAACTATGCAAAAAAATATTTTATATTAATAATTAATATTATTTGTATATTTGTATAACTAGCAAAAAAAAATCACTCTTAAGTTCACAGGGATCCGCATATGAGTGCTCATTAGGAAAAAAAACACATTTTTCTAATTTTTCATATGAATATTGTTTCAATTGAAAAACTATACTTGCGTACCGAATTTCAGGTTACTTGAACATTTTTTGACCCCCGCCCAACTTAGTTATAATAATGAGGTATTTGTGTTGTTTAATTTCTTACATTGTTACAGTTTTAAAGACAAAACAAGCCGTGAAGATATGTATGCATTCCATTATACATGTATACTATTCACAGTGGACGGTATGTTGCATTTTCCCAAGTAACGCAACTTAAATAAATACATTTTTTTATTCTGTTTTTGGTATTGGCCAAAAAAAAGGTTTTAACCTTTTTTTTTTCGTTTTTTTTTTTTTAATTAAAACAACATAGGAGGGGCAGATGAAAAATTTAAAAATATGTATTTTTTTTGCAATACCCTATAGGCCTTGTGCGCATATGAAGAGTGCAACTAACATAAGGGCCTAACCCTCATTTTTTGGGAAATGCGGTTTTTGCTTGAAACGGGTACTACTTAACGTACTTTATCGTTCTACTTAATAAAAAATTCCTAATATGTTACTAGAAGTGGCAAAAAAATGCATTGGAAAATAAGGTTAGATTGCAAATTTTAATAATTGTTTTTTTTATAATAAACGTGAGGGTAAGGTTTTTTTAATAATCTGCTTTTTTGCCCCACTCAAATATTTACTGTTAACTATTCTTGATTAAAAAAGGCTTATGAACCTATTTAATACTAGCAAAGAGAAGATTTTATGCAAAAACAACCTTCTAAGAAATGTGTGTGTGTTAGGCCCTTTTGATAATGAAGGGTATTGTTTAGGCCCCTATATCAAGATTTTTTTGTTAAAATCTACATAAAACGAGGTAAACAATTAAACACTATTACAATATAATTAATATTAAGTATAAATATCATTGGAAAAAAAAATAATTACATTTTTGCTTCTCCTGTAAAATAATAATTTTGTGGGTTAGGCCCTTATGTTAGGCACTTTTCATATGTCTTTTTTAATCAATTTCACAGGCCAGAAAGGATTTTGTGATCGGAATTTTTTTTCTCGCCTAGTTTAGACTCAATGACTACCATACAAGCATTTTTTGTGTTTCCATCACGTATAGAATTTTTCAGCTATGAGCCATACCAAAATGAAGTATAGAATTTTTAAGTAATGGACATTGGTTTACACCAACATAATCAAAAGAAGTCATTTGACACATTTTTAGAAAATTCCAAACAAAAATAAAATTTTGGACCACCCTAATGGTGCCGAAACTTTTTCTTTTAATATTTCGTTATTTTATTAAAAATTAGCGATATCAGAAATAGTCGTAAGCAAAAATACAGACTTTTGTCCTTGTTTCTGTTTTTATCGCCCACTGTGCAGTTGTTCAAAACCTGATAACGTGATAAACAAAAACGAAAGTTATATTCGAAATTAACATAACTAACTTACCCAATTTTAACTGTCTGAAAATTTGTTGGCCTGTGTGTTCAAACAAAATTTAATACCGAGGGCACTTCATTTCAATTTCGTATAATAAAAAAACATTCCTTAGATGGGGCAGGGTGAAGTTGTACTTAGGTTTAATTTTCACGTCAAAAGTAATTTTAGTAGTTTGTTAACAGCATGTAAAATTTGCATGCGTATAAACTAAAACCTGGCAAGTTTTTCAGACTTCAGTTGAAAAAAAATCGAGATAAGACCTTCTCAAAGAGAACATTCGACTTAAGTTAAATAATTATTTTTGTGATGTCATCCATCCTAATTTGTAAAAATATGCCAATGAAAAATATTATAATTAACGTAGTATGGAGTCCTTTTCTCGTTTTATAAGACTCCTGTTAATACTTAGCTTAGTAGCTAAAGTCTTCCTATTAGGAAGTTCCTAATGAACATGCAGGTAGTAGTATAACTAAATTAAAAGTTATTTAAACACATTTTACATATAAAGTTTTTAAAATAAAATATATATATATATATATATTTTAATACTGATTAGTTATTAATTTATTGAATGAGTGAATAACGTTATTTTAATATTTAATATTAATTAAATATAATTTTATCAATATTTTTTACTACTTAGGTATAATAAATCGTTTTTCAATAATTAATTAAAAACACTATGTTAAGAATGTTATTTTTTTTCAAAGATTAAAATGTTAGTCATTACTTTGAGAATTTAATTTTTTTTGTATTTTTTAAATTTATTGTATGAAAGCTGTTTAAAAGGGTAAAAATATTACCAAGAGGAAGAAAAGCATTAGTAGAAGCCATACAATTGACATTGGTAACAAAAAATGTTGAAGATCTACATTAGACGTTGGTTGCAAAATTTTTGGACAGAAGACAGAATACTTTTTGGAATTTTTATTTTTCAGAAATCATTCGCGCTCTCTTCTTTCCGTCAAAAGCGTTATAAGGCGTGCGTGCCTGCAACGGGCCTCCCACTTGCACACACATTCCAAACATATTTCCCGTAGCCACAGATTCGTGCGTCAAAGTAGACACTGGTTACAAAACATATTATTCCGTCCCATACACTTTACAAAATAGGAATTACATTAGAAGGTAAAAAATGGGGGTAAAATTAGCGAGTATTATTAATATTAACTATCAAATTATATTAGTGTCCTTTGATTATACAATTAATAAACAAATATCGGGACTAGGACTTTAAATAAAAACACTAACTTTTATGCACTAGCGACGTTTCGTCTTTAATCAAGACTTTATCAAGCTAAAAGAGAGAAAAAGACCTTATGTAATAATAACATAAAAAAATATATAACTTAAAAAAAAAATATTAAAAAAATTAAAAACGTCTACTTTTTAATCTTATGCCTAGATAATACGAAAAACATTTACCTTAGCATACTTAAAACACTACATTTAACATAAATATTATTTAAATAAACAATTACGAACAATAAACAAAACTATAGAACCGTACACGTAGACATATTTCAAATTAACTGTATATGTTTTTTTTTTCCTCTTTCTTATCACAAGAACACCTATATGTATTCTTGGTAGACTATAGTGAACTATATTTATATCAAAGACAAATGCTGAAGGCGCCTTTATATAAAATATAATAGCAAAAGCTAAATACCAACTTATCATATAACAAATGAATGCATATAACACATCGCAAACTATCAACTAAAAAAAAAACTAAAAAAGAAAACAAAAAGAGAAAAAAAAAAAAAAAAAAGGAGAGAAAAAAAAAAAATAACTACCCATCAAAAGGCTAGGTTACATGATTTTTTTTGTCTTTTTCTCCCCTTTTTTTAACCCCTTCAATTGTTCCCTTTTTATTCTTTTTTGTTTACTACCCCCCTCCCCTCCTACACGTACCCCTTAATGAATAGCATGTCAATTAACATCTACTTTTTGGTATTTTATAAGATTTCTTATACTCCTCCAATAATCCTGAATACACCGTACTAAGTCTGTCTACGTCAGTCCTTAAATTAATGTTTTTAGTCAGTTTTATAAAAATCATTTCTGCAATCTTACGTCTCGATGTATGGTTTTCTTTGTCCACAATAACCATTTTGTCAAAATCAAAGTCATGTTTTTTATCAAAGTGATGCATTGCTAACGCGGTTTTTTCTTGTTTGTTTTTATTACTTTCATAGCAATCATATTTATGCTGCGCCCTTCTCTTTTTGAAAAATTGACATGTTTGCCCAATATAATAGGTATCGTTACAATTTTTACAGGGAATAGCATACACTAAGTTGGACTGATTGTCTATAATAATCGGGTCTTTAAGACTACTATATAACTCACTTGTTGTTCTTATATTATAAAATGCCAGTTCAATATTAAAAGTTTTAAAATATTTTTTTAAATTTTCCGACAAACCCTTAATATATGGAAATTTACGATATATAGTTTTTTCCTCCTTATTTTTTTTCCTAACGTTGTTAAGACTGTTTACAACTCTGTTTACAAATTTAGTCGGATAGTTATTTAGTTTTAGCATGGCTTTGATTTTGACAAGGTTATCTTTATAAAATACAGTATTACTCAGATTTTTACTCCGATGTAATAGATTTTTTATAACCGCTACCTTCTGAGATACTGGATTATTGGAGTTGTAATTTAATAATCTCCCACAACTAGTAGGTTTAGTATACCAATTTGTAACGATTTTATTACCTTTTCTATGAACAGTAGTGTCTAAGAACGGTATAGACCCATTCTTTTCCCGTTCAATAGTAAATTGTAACTTATTGTTAAATTGGTTAAATTCCCGTAAAATAAAGTCAATGTCACCCTCCCTTACCAACGCAATTGAGTCATCTACATATATTCTAATAAATTCTATACTTGATTTAACTGTTTTGAGAACATGTTCTAACAAGTGATTTAAAACAAAATTAGCTATTACAGGTGATGCCGGATTTCCCATAGCCCCCCCATCCAGTTGAAAATAATAGTTTCCCTTAAATGAGAAATAACTGGATTTAAGTGTGAACCGCAATATTTTAATAAACTCATCCCTTGATAGTTCAAAAAAGGGGAGAAAAAGACAAAAAAAATCATGTAACCTAGCCTTTTGATGGGTAGTTATTTTTTTTTTTTTCTCTCCTTTTTTTTTTTTTTTTTTTTCTCTTTTTGTTTTCTTTTTTAGTTTTTTTTTTAGTTGATAGTTTGCGATGTGTTATATGCATTCATTTGTTATATGATAAGTTGGTATTTAGCTTTTGCTATTATATTTTATATAAAGGCGCCTTCAGCATTTGTCTTTGATATAAATATAGTTCACTATAGTCTACCAAGAATACATATAGGTGTTCTTGTGATAAGAAAGAGGAAAAAAAAAACATATACAGTTAATTTGAAATATGTCTACGTGTACGGTTCTATAGTTTTGTTTATTGTTCGTAATTGTTTATTTAAATAATATTTATGTTAAATGTAGTGTTTTAAGTATGCTAAGGTAAATGTTTTTCGTATTATCTAGGCATAAGATTAAAAAGTAGACGTTTTTAATTTTTTTAATATTTTTTTTTTAAGTTATATATTTTTTTATGTTATTATTACATAAGGTCTTTTTCTCTCTTTTAGCTTGATAAAGTCTTGATTAAAGACGAAACGTCGCTAGTGCATAAAAGTTAGTGTTTTTATTTAAAGTCCTAGTCCCGATATTTGTTTATTAATTAATATTAACATTAAATTATTTATAAAATTTACATGATTTAATAGCTGATTCAGGTATAATTATCACTAACTAAATTTGGCGATTATATCCTTTTTAATGGATAGCTGTCGACAGGTAAGAAGTTATCCTTCGTTTTGGAAAATAAAAAAGTCATAACACAAAATACACTGTCCCGTAAAAAAGTTCCCATTTTTCACATCCGCGCGTGAAATGGATTTTTTTATGATCAGATTCATTTTCAGCAAAAAACGTCAATACAACAGTTTTCAATAAAACTACCCCCCGCCCCTTTAGGGAGTGGAGTTAGAATTTTTTTGGTTTGATTCACTTTCAGCAACCTCAAAAACCCCAATATACCATTTTTCACGAAAAATACCCCCCGACCCTAAGGAGGTGGAATTAAAAAAATTTATTACCAGTTTCAGTTTCGAGAAATATTTAAAAATATTTATCCCCTCACCCCTGCGGGGGACGACTCTTTTCTGACGAGTTAGGAAATTTGTATTATCAGATTCAATTTCAGCAACCTTAAAAACCCCTATATCGATACCCCCAAGCAACAAAGCCGTAACTCATATATTGTCATTTTTCACGACAGCTAAATTTCTAAAATACTTTTTTTTGTTATTTAAGGGTGGGTAAATAATTGAAGTGGAAAAGGAAGCCATGCGATACGTCATTTGAAAGCTTATAAAATTCTCTATTTAACTCTATAAGTATTTATTGTTTATTTATTGTTTGTTTCTGATAATATTCAAAATTAGACTTTTTTATTTTAGTGTTTTTGGGTAAACTTTTGGTTAAAATGGCCTGTGAAGAAATCTGACTAGTACCACCATGTGTGTCTTTTTTCAAGGCGTTTACCTATGAGTATAACTCAAAATAGGTCTAACTTGAGTTACATCCTTGTTGCTTGGGAGTGTCGATATAGCAATTTTCAAATTTTTGTAAAAAAATTATTTTTCCGTATTTGCCCTTGCCGCACGCCAAAAACAATCCCGAGTGAGAACTTTTGGTAACATACCTGTATGTCAATTTTCAAGTCTCTAACTTAAGGCGTTCTTAAGTTATCGACCGACAGACCGAATTTTTTTTTCTTGATCGAAATTAATTTATATTGACATAAAACGTCATAAAACGCAAGAATACGAAAACAATATTAAAAATTTTTGCGCGAATACAAGGATTTCCCGAAATTTTGAATTTTTTTAAAATGTATTTATAAACTACAGATTCATGGAGAGTCCCAAATAAGCTTCAAAGTAAAAATAAAACCTTGTATCAACAGCCTGAAAAATCGGCGAATTTCAATATTTTTAAAAATATTTAAAACGTTTGTTAGGGATGGGTATCTAAAAAAAGTTACGAGTCATCGTATTTATAAAAAAAGTTCGGACAAAAAAAATAATTTTAATTAAAAAATAAACTTTTTTTGTGCGCGTACAGACACGCCTTCGCCAAATTTGTAAATAATTTTTGTAAATCAAAATTTTGACAACTTTTCAATCAAAGAATTATCGACTTTTTCGAATGAGAAATTAGATACCAACTTTTTTCCCAGAGAAGCAAGTGCTGACCAAAAAAGGTCATAGCTCAATTTTAACCTACTTTTTAACCCTTTCCCTACGGATTTTTGTATATAAAATGTGTGGCTTGGTTCTAAAAGGACCAATGTTATACCGCTAAACTATTTTTTTCAGATCTATATAACCTTAAAAAGCCAATGCCAGTGCTTGTGAGATAAATGTAGACTTTAAGCGACAAGGGCCGACGTGTGTTTTTAATAAACATTTCTGTTAATCTGCTAAAACGGCCAATGTTTGACAGTGTATCCGTTCAAATTTTTTGACATTGGCCCTTTTAGAACCAAGCCACAGAAATAAAATGCTATCAAAAGTACGAAACAAGTGAAATTTATCTTTTTAAATGTTCTTTTACAAAAAATAAATGGGATGTGTTTGTCCCCATAATTTGTGACCCTGCACAAATGTACCCATGGGTAACTGCAGTTAGTGTGTCAAATAAAAGAAAATCGGATTTTTATGTAAACAATTTTTTACTAAGAATCCGAAAAAAAAAAGAAACGTAAATTTGACAAACTAACTGGCTTTCTTTGTGCAGGGTCACAAATAGTGTTTTAAAGCTGGACAAAGACAAATATATCCCATTAGTAACTTATAGCTATTGATATAACTTGATATCAAGTATGGAATAGAAAATACCAGTGTCCCCCCAGACAGCACAAAGATAACTTAAAGATGTCGTAGCTCGTCATTCAAGACGTCTTAAGAACGTCGGTTTTCGCCGTATATGCATCTTAAAGACGTCTTAAAGATGTCGTATGTTAAAAAAGGTAACGTCTTTAAGACATCTTTTTTAAGACGCCTTACTGACGCCTTGTACAGGGGACTTTACAACATAATACCCCTCCCATTTACGTTGCTAGGTACGGTCGTATTGATATAAAAAGCGTAATAAGAATTAGAATAAGAGGTAATTTGTTTTTCCAAAAAAGATCTTAAAAAAAATAATTAATTTTTTTTTTGAAAGTTTTTTTTTTCCAGTTTTTTTTTGAAAATTTAGGTTTTTCGTAAAAAGAAAATTAAAAAAAAAATGAAAAAAAAAATATTTTTTGTTTTTCAAAAAAAATGGTATATTTTTAATAGTTGATTGTGGTTAATTTATTTTTAGCGATGAGTATCGAAGTTAAGACGTTTGTAGCGATACTTAAAAGACATCTTATAGATATTATAATCAGACATCTTTTAAACATCCCTAAAAAGAAGTCCATTAGATATCCTTTTTATGTCTTTAGGCGTCCAGACATAATTAGGATCTAAAAAAGACGTCTTTAAGATATTATGTGATGTCTGGGCATGTTCTAAGCATTTTAAATGTTCTTTTTTGACTATAGGATTTTTTGAACATCTGCTGGGACATGTATATATGTATTTCCCTACAGGAGCGAAAGGGATTTTTGAATATCTGCTGCGACATTCATGTCCCTATAGGAGCGAAAGGGTTAATACAGAAATTGCCAACCTTTCAATTTTTTGTAAACAATTACACTGGTCGACAAATCTGAACATTTCTCTGAGATTCCAGAAATAGGTTTATACTAATTTTGGGTCGCTGAATCCAAATCCGAAGGCCGTTTGTCTCCATCACCCTCAAATTTTTTGATATCATAAAAAAGTTAAAATTAGGAAAATTGATTTTGTGTTATTACAAGAAAATGCTTTGACTTATCACATTAAAATTAAGTACGGTTAATAGTGGTAATATAAGTTATTTATTCCCCTACTTACCCAAAAATACAATTGTGTATATGTCAGAGGCGTGCGTTCTAAAGTGTTTCTGTAATATATTTCTCCAACAAAATTTATGTTTAAGAACTTTACAATTTCGATAAAAAATTATTATTTATTGATTAATTTTACTTAAAAACATATTGGACCTTTTGATCAAAGGTCAATAGTTTTCGAGAAAAATAGGTTTAAACATATCTCTACAAGTTCCACTAAGAAAAAAACTGCTGCCAACAAGATAATACTTTCTTCTATAGGTTTAGGTTTATTAAAATAAAAATAAAAATAAATAAATAAATTAAAAAAAAAAATTATTTTTTTTTTCCGAAAAAAGTCTGTTTTTTCGTTTTAATGAAAAATAAATTGAAAAAAAAAATTAAAAAAAGTTTTAACCCCATTGGTAAAACCTTACCCCGATTTTTATAGAGATTTTTATCAAAAAAAAAATATCCTAGCCACACAAAAAAAGGTCAATAGTTTTTTTTCCTATGTATTTTGAGGCGCTGAATCCGAATTTGAAGTCAAAATAGCACCTTATCCAATTAGTTTTCCAGGTGATGTGCTATTTTGACCTCAAATTCGGATTCAGCGCCTCAAAATACATAGGAAAAAAAAGCTATTGACCTTTTTTTGTGTGGCTAGGATATTTTTTTTTTTTTGATAAAAATCGGGGTGGGGTAAGGGGGTAAAATGGGGTTAAAACTTTTTTTTATATTTTTTTTTTCAATTTATTTTTCGTTAAAACGAAAAAAGTGACTTTCGGGAAATAAAAAATTTAATTTTTTTTTTAATTTATTTATTTATTTTTATTTTTATTTTAATAAACCTAGACCTATAGGAGAAAGTATTATCTTGTTGGCAGCAGTTTTTTTCTTAGTGGAACTTGCAAAGATATGTTTAAACCTATTTTTCTCGAAAACTATTGACCTTTGATCAAAAGATCCAATATGTTTTTTACGTAAAATTAATCAATAAATAATAATTTTTTATCGAAATTGTAAAATTCTTAAACATAAATTTTGTTGGAGAAATATATTACAAAAACAATTTAGAACGCACGCCTCTGACATACACACAATTGTATTTTTGGGTAAGTAGGGGAATAAATAACTTATATTACCACTATTAACCGTACTTAATTTTAATGTGATAAGTCAAAGCATTTTCTTGTAATTACACAAAATCGATTTTGCTAATTTTAACTTTTTTTATGATATAAAAAAATTTGAGGGTGATGGAGACAAATGGCCTTCGGATTTGGATTCAGCGACCCAAAATTAGTATAAACCTATGTCTGGAATCTCAGTTAGAGAAATCTCCAGATTTGTCGACCAGTGTTATTTAGGCTAAATAAATATAACATAGTCTTAAAATTTAAAATTATTCTTAAAAAAAAGTAATTTACCAAATGTTATGGGAAAATGCCCGAGCGCGCCAATGGGCAATGATTTCTGACTCCGTACCTGAACGATAATTTGTTTTCGCGGAGAATACATGCGCCTGAAAACAGTTTTCACTTAAAACAAGTTGATTATATTGGTTGCCTAAGTTTAACTCCTTGTAGTTTAAAATTTAAAAGCTGGTGTGGCATGCCGTTCCAAATAACAAAGCAGTATCAGACTTATTTACTTTCTCCTATATGTCTTGAATAAAAAATAAAAAAAATTATTTTTAATTTTTTTTTTAAATGTTCATGGAACGTTTTTTATTTATTTATTTATTTGACCTATGGAACCCAATATTATTCAATGGAAAGCTAGAAGAGTATGATACGGTAGTTTCAATTATTTTTAATAATAATGTTTAAAAAAAATTAAAACAATTTTTTTTCAAAAAAAAAAATATTTTTTTTTAATGATTTTTGAGATTTTTAGTAAGATTTCTGAGATTTCTGAAAATTTTTCGGAAAATTACCTACATTTTAAAAGCTGTTACATGCCCCCTACAGTAGGGGGCATGAAGGGCAATTTTTTTTAAATGGGATACATTATCTTAAAGCTTATTCACAGCGCCTGCGCTAGAATAGTATTATACGGTAGTTTCGAAATTTCCAAAATTTTCAAAAATCGTGCTAGACAAAAAAATACTGGATACAAATACAAACTAAGAATTTTTAGTTTTTTTGTCTGTCTGTCCGTCTTTCCGATCTCACTCACGATTTTTGTAGACACGATAAATCAAGAACGAATAATTCGATCGACTTGAAATTTTCAGGAAAAATTAAGTTAGGACTATGAGGGGAAGATTCCCATTGTTTTTGAAAGTAATTCCCCTAAAAACAAAAAAGTTGTGGGGTTAAACTTGTAAAAAAATTGAAAAAAGCTGAAAGGAAATTCCGATTAGCGTAATTTTAGGAAAAATTACTTCTATTAATTTTGAAAGTAATCCCTCCCCAAAATAAAAAAATTATCTGGGGATAAACTTGTTTTTTTTAATTTTTAATATTTTTTTTTAACTTTTCTCATAAATGCGAAATTTCGCAAATGAAAATTAAAAAAAATTATTTTTTTTTTGATTTTTTCGGTATTCAAAAAAAAAAAAAAATACGACGGCGTAGAAGGGCAGTGGTATTTTTTTAATAAATTCCGACAAAGTCAGAATTTAGTTAAAATCCAACTTAAAGTCAGAATTAATTTAAATTCCGACATAAAACGAATTTTATTTTAAAATTCAGACTCCAAGTCAGAATTTAACTAAATTCCCCTTAAAGTCGGAATTTATCTTAATTTTGACATAACTATAAATTCCGAATGACTTTATGCCGGAATTGAACTAAATTTTAACTTTAAGTGGGATTTTAACTAAATTTTGACTTTATGTCGGAATTTATTAAGAAAAAAACTACTGTGGCCCTTCTACGCCTTCGTAAAAAGATATAATTAAAAAAAAATGCTTTTATATATTTTTTTTAATTTTAATTTTTTCGCAAAAAAAAATTAAAAAATGGTAGAAAAATCTTTTTAAGTTTTTTTTTAATTAGTATTTATTTGGGAAAATGCAATTGTGATATTTTAGGATTTTTTGTTTGTAAATTCTTATCTATATCATTTAAAATTAGTTTAAAAGTTTAATTTACATTATGAAATTATTGTTTTTTTTTTTAATTATTTGATTTTTTTAAAGTAATTTTGACTAAAATTCCCATTTTTAGCCCCATTTTAAACTCCCAAAAATTGATAAGAAATTAAAAAATATAGTAAAATAAAATTTTTTGTAAGCTTTAAAATAATGGTCCACAAGACCCACTTTTCCATGCTGAAAATATGAAATATATATGTGATCCTGCATAAAGAAACTCACCTAGTGTGTCAAAACTACTTTTCTTGAAAATGCGTTTAAAGTTTTGCTTTTGCTTAAAGCAAATTTTTCCCTATAAAAACTTTCGGATACAAAATCAATCAGTAATTGTAACAATCACAGATTGAAACCCATAGATTCTAAATACGAAATTGCATATTAAACGGATTTAATCCATATAAAATTTTTCGGAAGTTTGAGATTTTAAATTGTAGTTAGACTACCACTCCTGTGGTTAAAATACCTTAGGATTAAGGTCCCATGAAATTGGAAGGTCTTAGCATGTTAAGACCTTTATGCTATGTAGCATAAAAAGTCCATGGTCTAAAGAAGCCCGGCAGATAATCTTATTCATTCAAAATCGTATAATATGTATACAACTTTTATTTAATAATTTACTTTATAAACATCTTATAAATATTTTTTGCTTCAAACGTCGATGAGAAGCAATTCAATTTGTATATGCGGATACATACTAATTCAATTTCTCAATTCGTATATACGGATTGATACGAATTAAAAATATATCTGCATATGCATATGCAATTACTGATTGATTATGAATCCGATTTTTTTTTATTGGGTTTACATAAAAATCGAAAAAAAAGTATAATTTGTAGAGAAGGATATCGTTTTAAAGGTGAGTTTTGGGCTGAATGAGAATAATATTCATTTAGAATATCAAATAAAAATACTGTACTTGTAATACTGTAATTACCCTAGAAATTGTCAGTAGTAATATCATAAGTGCATGTTGAATTATCGATAATTTTTTTACTGTATTGAAAATATATTTTGCTTGGCAAATGTTTGAGTGCATTTTTCGTGTTACAAAATTCCGAGACCGCAGGACGAGGAATAAAGAAAAATAAACGAAAACAATTTCCTTAAGCAAAATGTTTTTTATATACAGTAAAAAAAATATGTATAATTCAACATGCACGAATGGTATTTTGAAAGACTATTTCACAAACAAAATAAGGAAGTACATAATTTTACCATGTTTAATGTTGTTTCATATTTAAATTAAAATTTAAGAACTAAACAACAATATTACTTTACAACTATAATTAAAATTTTAAATCTCAAATTTGCCGCGCTTTTTAAAACCTTGTTCGCGAATGTTGCCAAGTCTAAACTTTGCTTGAGGGATATTTTATGCTTGAGATTATTCCAATAAAATAGTTGTTATCATATATTTTAGCATTTAAATAAAAATCATTTCTGTTTTTATTTAAACTTTTCAACTGAAAAGAAATAAAGTAACGGTTGTTTCCACCCGTAAAAAAACAATTTGCTATCGGTTTATAATAAAGTTTGGCAACGCTGGACTGGTACCAGCGCAGTCATTTGATGTTTTGATTTCCGTCATTTAAAAGAAGTAAATTATAATTTAAATAATTATTTACTTGTTTACTGTATATTTTTAATAAATAAGTGTTTAAATTAGTTTTGAGTTGGCTGTTTTTAATACCAAGATTCAATTAAATAAATAAAAATTTATGAATATCAGTAATTTAAAGCTTTTGAGATGGAAAGTGCATAAAATATAATATATTATCTGAAATTAATTAGGGTTTATACCTAAGATGTTTTGGTAATAAAATAAGCATCTATATTGCTTATCAATAAAAATAAATCAACTAAAGGTAAGCTTCACAAATTAAAAACACATTTTGCAAAAATATAACATTTATTAAGATGTCAGTAACTGTCAGTTTCTTGTTTCCATAGTAACCAAGTGATAATTGCACATGTGCAAAAATTATCAGATACATTTTTATCTGATTGGTCAAGAAACTAAAAATGCAAGGTTTGATTGGCCTATATTTTGTTTGTAAAATAGTCTATGTAACTTGCTTTACAATGTTATTAGTATAAATACCTCAAAAAATAGCTCCATAATCTCACTGAAACTTAAGAAACTAGGCAGATAATTTTAGCCTACTTACACGTGTATTTTATAGCATATTAAATTCGTAAAAAATTAATAAAAAACAACACAATATTTTAGTTTAACAGTAAATGGCAGTTTACGCAGCATACTATGCAAAGTTATTTTTATTTTGATATGACATGACATTTGACAGTTCAACTATCGTCAGGTGTAATGTTGACAAATCCAGCATTAACATATGTCAAAATTCGTAATTAAAATAATCAATTAAAGTATATTCCGGGATGTAAAAAGAGCTGAAATTTTGGCTGTATGTATTTTTTATGTATATATTAGCATGTAAAATCTTATCGTTGCAGGCGATTTAGCCCAAAATACGATACCCTCCTTTGGCACACTAGTTTTCTTTTTGGAGGGTCACATATGCAAAAAGGTAGTTTATGTTAGGTATTCTAAATTTGAAGTCTATATCTCAACTCGTTTAAAAGTAAGGAGGATGGTGATTTTGGACCGCACTGTAATCCTGTACACTGCAATCCAGAGGTCGTATTTTCGAATCTTAGTTCGACCAATATTTAATTTTTTAAAACAGTTTAAATTTGAAATTTAAAAATTTTAGTTTGTTTTTATGGAGGTTTTCGTTGGTTTACATTGTTTGGACTTTTTCATCATTTAAACAAAGATATTTGGAAAAATACAAAATGCACTGTGAAGACTATATAATAGAGTGCGTAGCATTACATATCTTCACCACTTCTTTCTACTTACAGAAGAGGTCAAGAATATTTCTGGGGCAAGGTCAAAACACATTCACCCATTGGGTCTATAGACCAATAGGTTGCAATTACCCATTTAAAGGTATAATTTAAAATTTAATTTCTCTTCTATACAAAATAGGTAACCCCTAGCTGTGGTGACATGTATACCTTTTATACCTACTAAAGTGCCTAGCAAGCATTCGATTGGACCTTTAACTAATAGTAAGTACTGCACTTTAGTATACGTAAGTCTGAACTGTAGTATATTTTTATCCTAATAAGAATAATAAAAAAATAAAATATTTCCAACTCTGGAGATCCTAATTTTAGCATCATTTGGAAATGCCATTTTCTTATGTGGTTAGAATAAAATTTTATTCACAAGCATAAAAGGGTAATTAAGCCATATTTACCATATATGGGTAATTCCGTCTTAACTCGTAATTTTGCAGTGGAAAATTTTTACTTTTTTTTTTTATAAACCATCGTAATTTGTAGTAAGGTTTTGAGTATTAGACCCTACTTAAATTAATACTAATGCGAGCCGTACACTTTACTTATTTTGGTTGTGTGTTTTTGGGGAAAAGAAAACTAGTAACTTATGTGATTGGCACGTAGGTATGTTACTGCTTCACAGTCTTTAGTTCGAAATTAAAAGTTCGCAGGAATAAGTTAATAAAAATTTCTTCGCAAAATTTTAGTTCGCAAACTTTAGTTCGCAAAACCTTTATTTCGCAAAAACTATGATAATTTCGCATAATCTTTGTTCGCAAAGAAATAATTTCGCTTAGTCCAAAAGTTCGCGAAAGTATTTTTACAGTTTTATTCATTTATTAATAATATTTTAATTAACTTATAATAAAAAAAAATATATACAGGGTGTATTTGAAATAGCATCGGAAATTTTAACAGGTGATTCTACATGATAAAATATGACAAAAAGTTCCTATAAACATACGTCTAAAAATGCGTCATAAGGGAGCTACGCTAAAAAAATCGGTTTTTATTTAATAACTCAGGAACCCTTTGAGATATATTAACGAGATTTTGCACGTGAATTAATCCTAATAAGGCCCATCTTTGTATGTCATTTTCACGTACTTGTTTAAACCAGGGGTGTGCGAAACGGGGGGGCCTTATCAGTTTTTGTCCCAAACTTTTTTCTGTGTAACTTTTTTGCAATTTTATTTTTGAAATATGATTTCTCGGGTCAAAATACATAAAAAAAAGGTACTCTTGTTGTAATACTGTAGGATTAACCGTTTTCGAGAAAAGTTCATTTAAAGGTGAAATTTCACGGTTCGAGGACGAAAAATTAAATACTAAAATGTCGAAAACCAAAATTTTAATTAGCCCCCCCCGTTTCGCACACCCCTGGATGAAATAAGTACGTGCAAATAACACATAACAACTGGCCTTGGTAGGATTAGTTGACGTGCAAAACCTCGTTGATATATCTCAAAGGGTTCCTGAGTTATTAAATAAAAACCGATTTTTTTAGCCACTTTCAAAGGGGCGTAGCTCCCTTATGAGGCAATTTAAGACATATGTTTATAGGAACTTTTTGTCATATTTTATGATGTAGAATCATCTGTTTCCGATGCTATTTTAAATACACCGTGTATATATATAATATTTTCTACATAATAATATTGCAACAAAAAAAAGTCCAAACCAATATACAAGGTGATCAGTAACTACCACGCCAAAATTTAAGAGGTGATTCTACATCCAAAAATATTAAAAAAAGTTTCTATAAAGGTTGGTGAGTAAATGAGCATTAAGGGAGCTACGGCCCTTCGAAGATGACATATTGAATGGGAAACAAAAAAGCATCAATAAAATTTTAATGCTGCAGAGTGATTCTTCGTTTAAAACTGAGCAAAAAAGTATTATTCACCAACACAGCGAAATTTAGTATTAAAGGAAGCCATTTAGCATAAAAAATAAGTAAGGTTATGTCTTACATGTAAAGAAGTTTAAATTTATATCATTTATAACGAAAATTATTACATTAGAAATAATTTATTTTTACACTATTTTAAAAGTTTTCTATGATACATGACTACTATGGTAATATTATTACTATTTTTTATAGTGTAGTGTAGTTATTGTATCCTAAATATAAATATTTAAAAAAAAATCTGAAAATCAAATTAACACTATCGTTGCTAGGAAAATGCTGTATTAATAAGTTAATCAAAAACTGTTTTTTGTGTTTTTATTCCAGCGCGGGCCATAAAATGTACTTTATGCCCGCGCGTGACATAAAATGCACTTTATGCCCGCACGGACATAAAGTACACTATTATGTAGTTGGTAACAAAGCAATAAAAACACAATATTTAACTACGATGACATATAAAAATAAAGTAGTTATCAAACCAAATATAAATTAAAAAAAATAATATCGGATAAAAGTCCACGTTTATGCTACTTTTTTGCTACACGCTTGCTGAGTGGGACTCACGGAGACCTTAAAAAAAACATAGTAAACAATGTTGACTCATTAAAGATGATTTTCCCAGGCTGGGAACTTGCTAGCTATGACTCATATTTTGTAATCTTTTTTTAACTTTTGTCATAGATACACTGGCAGGCGCTGTCTTGTAGAGTGGGGACAGCTGTCCGACAGCCGTCGGTCGCTTCTTATCAGTGTTATATTTATGCTACGCTCATGAACATATGAACAGCTCGCTAACTCCCAAGGTCTAATGATTTCAATACATCCCCTACCCCCAATTAATCTAGTTTCAATATAACTATTAGGCTAATAGAAATTGCATGCTACTTCCACATAAATAACAAATGATTAAAATCAATTTTTAACGATACATGCTAATTTAGGTTAAATCTGGGGTTAAACACACCTTCAGAGCTCAATGCCTTCTATTAAATAGGTTGTTGTGTCTATGTTACTGACAAATTTATTACAGGTATGCCGTATACGAAAAAAATGAACGAAAAACAAGCCGTGGATATATGTAATGCTACGCATTCTATTATATACTATTCACAGTAAATGGTATAGGAGAAGGTGGTAATATGTGGTAGGATATACAGAGTGGTCCAAAAGTCACCCCCCCTCTTAACTTTTGAACCAGTTGAGATATCGACTTCAAATTTGGAACTTTTAAATAAGACAACTTAAACTATCTTTTAGCATATATTTGATATTTTCAGCTCTTAAAATGTGGGCAGGGGGCATGGGGGCATATTTTTTTAAATGGAAAGGTGGGTCGTGCAATACGTCATTTTAAAGCTTATAAAATTCTACATTCAACTACATATTTTTAAATTTAAAAAAATATATATATTTTGGGTTTAAAATGAGGTTGAAAATGGGTATTAATGTCAAAATTCCTCTAAAAAAAAAACAAATAATTTTTTAAAAATGCCTAATTTCATCATAAAAAAAATTTAATTATACTTTTAAACTAATTTTAGTTGATATAAATAAAAATTTATAAAAAAAAAAACTTAAAAATCGAATGTTTTAGCACAAAAAATTGAAAAATCAAAACCTTAAAAAACATTTAAAAAAAAAATTAAAAATGTTAGTTTAAATAGAGAATTTTATAAGCTTTAAAATGATGTATCACACGACCCCCCTTTCCATTTAAAAAAATGTCCCCCCATGCCCCCCTGCCCACGTTTTAAGAGCTGAAAATATCAAATATATTCTAAAAGATAGTTTAAATTGTCTTATTTAAGAGTTCTAAATTTGAAGTCGATATCTCAACTCGTTCAAAAGTTAAAGGGGGGGAGGGTGACTTTTGGACCGCACTGTATAGTAAACAATAATTGAATATCAATTGGGAGGGGTAAAAATTACCATGTGGAATTAATTTTTAACGCTAAACATTGAAATATTTGAAGTTATGTGTAAATGCCAAACTGAAAGTTTATTTGTAGATTTTTGTAAGGAAATATAAGGCAAGTTTATTAGTTTTGTTGTCTTCTGTTCTTGCTATATATATAGCAGATATTGCACTGAACATGCTATGTGATGGCACCCTCTTTGCTGATGACTCGAAATTTTTCTGCAACCCATCAGTTGATCATGGTAGCATGTACGAAGACCTACATCAACTTGAAAAGTGGATCAAGGCTGCTGAGTAGGGTGATGCAAAAAATTGCACATTTTTTTTATTTTTTGGAATTTTTTGGGGGCCCAAAGCTCAAATTACTTTATTTGGTTTAGAAAGAAACTAAGTAAAATTTTATCCAAAAATATTAACATTTAGAGGTGGCTCAAAACGGTTTAAAGTGGGAGAATATGTTAAAAAATATATATTTCTTGCATAGGAAACCGAATAACTGAAAAAAAAAATAAAACAATTTTAGTATATTAATGTTTTTTATAAATATATGTCATATACATAATATATTAACAATAATAATAATAATGCTTTCCCCGTACTATGACAGATAATTGCTAAGAGAGTCTTGGTTTATCAAAAAAATAATAGTTTTTTTCTGAATATTTTTTATTGGATTTTTTTATTGTGAATTTTAAATGCAAAAAAATAAATTTCTGCTTAAAAAATTATCTGTCGGTTTTTATGCCTGACTTGTAAGATCAAATGACAAAAAATATGTATTTTTGGAAAATATGTAATCAGATCGAACTACAAATTACCAAGGGTTTTTTAGCCTTAAAGGTCGCGTAAAATGATTTCCCAAAAACCTAAATTTATCCAGAGATGACAAATATAATTACCCTTACTTATTTACAACTTAATAAGGTTGATATTTGTCATTTTTAATGCCCTGTTTACTGTAATTGATATTGGAAGTAATTTCGAAAAATCCTATTTTAAGGCATAAATTTCAATGGTTGATTTTTTAAAAGGTTTTAAAAAGGATGTATGTTTTGCATTGGCCAAATTATGTTTTTTACTTTCAAAAAGCATACTTAGAACCAATTAGTTATGGTATTTATTCCTCACACACTTAAGCTATTGGGGCAAAATTGAGTCTTAAATATGCTATTTTTAGTCGTTTTTCGTTGTTTTTGAAGGATTTCAGACTCTTTTATTTATAGGAAATATATATTATAATTAAATAATACTACTAATTTTTAAAATATAGATATGTGTTGTAACTAACTAAAAAAATAAAAATCTTAAATTATTATTCCCTTCCAAAAAAAAAAATTAAAATTTATCGTTTGTTGCTAGTGTAGGCTATTTTAAATATTCATAAAAATAGGTCAAATAATAAGAATTTTAAAAAACTTTTATATGCGCTAAAAAGAAATAATTTTAAATTTTATAAAACTTTTTTAATCAATAAAATAGCTTAAAAAATAAGTAAATTACGACATGTTAAAAAATAAGCTCGCGGCGTGCAATTTGGTGCATTCTAGGGGCACGAATCACGATCTCTACTAGAAACAGTTGAATTTTTTTTTAAATTACAATATTGTAATGTGGTACTATAGAGTAGTACTAACTATAATATGAATTTGAAGCAGATCGGTTACAGGTTTATAGGTATAATGCACTAACTGTAAGTACGTGGAACGTTCTAAACTTTGAGCTTTTTGAGCCACCTCTAAATTTTAAATTTTTATAATAAAATTTTATCTAGTTTCTTTCTACACCAAATAGAATAATTTGAGCTTTGGGCCCCCCTAAAAATATAATTTTGAATTTTTTTGCATCACCCTACTGCTGAGGCTTAATATAGGAAAGTGTTCTGTGCTGCACATTGGAAATAATAACCCCCACCTAAGCTATATACTCAACGATACCAGACTTAATCGAGTTGATGAACAGGTTGACCTTGGCGTCACTATCTGTTCAAACCTAAAATGGAAAAACCAAGTAGCAAAGTCTGTAAAGCGAGCCAACACTCTGCTTTACCTAATCAATCGTAGCTTCAGTGATATCAATATTGAGATGTTCATCAAACTCTATAAAAGTTACGTCAGACCCATTGTTGAGTATGCTATGGTGGTGTGGTCTCCCTACTTCCAGAAGGACATAGATCTTATAGAGAAAGTCCAACGTAAAGCTACCAAGATACCAAGAGAACTCCGACATCTCCCCTACGAAGAACGACTCAGAGTGCTCCGCCTGCCCACCTTGGAAAACCACCGTAGACGAGGTGACCTACAAAATTTTACATAACCACTATTCCTGTAGTATTCAAATCTTTCACCATAACCCCAATGAAAGACTCCGAGGTCACTCTCTAAAACTTCAGAAAGACTTTTGCCGAAAGCTTCCAAGAACCCATTTTCTTAGTAATCGCGTGGTGAACGACTGGAATGCCCTCACAGAAGATATAGTTTCAGCACCCAGTGTCAACAGTTTTAAAAATAGACTTGATAGAGCTTGGAACTCTTTCTTATGATCCCTGCTCTTATTTTTGTGATTTTGTCTGTGTTATTAGAAATTAAAACTAGTTAGTTTAAGTTTTATTTTAAGTTATATTAAGAACATGGCAATGTAATTACTTCGTATATTTTGTTAACTATACAGTTCACCGGCTATGGCGCCTACCTGTAAAATAATAATAATAATAATAATAATAATAATAATAATAATAATAATAATAATAATAATAATTTTTCGCTTTATTGGTTCAGGAACTTCTTGTAATCAAAATGCAAAAAGTAGGATTGCGATAAATAACTGTTTAGAAAAAATATTTGAAGTTAGAATATTTTACTTGTTGTTGTTAATATGAAACCCTACGTATGATAATGGATCAAAGAGGTAAAATTTGGACTCAGTGCCTTATATGTATTTAATGAGCACATACTAAATATGATATTTATACCTGTGTCTTTTGTCGTTAAATAAGAAAAAATCTTTTAAAAAAATAATGTTTTATGTTTAATTTCTTTTTTCATGTTGCTGACATAAACTTGTAAAGTTTTGCCTTTAATAAATGTTCATTTTGATTTATTACGTTAATTTGTATAACAAACAGTAAAATTTTTGGTGTTGCATATTTAAAGCACATAGGGTTACATATTACCAGCATTTTATCTTCAATCAAAATCGTTTAAAATCATATTTACCATATAATTTTTTAACCAATTAGTGCAAAAAAATCATATACCTTATTGAGATATAGATTAAAAATAAACAAGGGTTCCATATTACCACCCTCTCATCTATATTGCATTTTCTCAAATACTCAAAAAATAAATAAATAAAAAAAATTGAAATTTTATTTTTTTTTAAACTTGAATAGAACTTTATTTTTTTTTTCTTTTTGTTCACTAGCTGTATACGACTTCTATATATACCCTATTGAAAATGACGGGTCTGCGCGGGTATAAATGTTGCATAGACCCGTCATTTTCAGCAAAGAGAAGATTTTAAGGCCTGATTTCTGTCAACTATACTTTAACTCAAGAACTTTGGCGGCTTTTTGCTACCTAAGTACTTTAAAATAGTGTCGGATATGTTAAATCTGAGGTTAGGGTCCAAGGTTAATCAATTAATATAACTTACAAGTTGGTTCGACATAAGAGATGTTTGTCAGGTAAGTTTTTATTTCATACCACATACAAGTATTTACATGTCAATATTAAAAAAATATAAATAAAAAATTCAAAAAAATATTAACTATTACAAAATTCAAGGACAATATAAAAAAATAATATATTATTAAAAATTTTAAGCTAAAACTCATTTACAGAGTAAAAAGTGTTAGACAATAAAATGTCCTTGACAACACTTTTAAAACAGGCAGCAGACCAATCACGAACAAGAATTTTTTGTCTAGCCCGTTTTTTGGCGATTTTGGGAAATTCGAAACTACCGTACTATTCTAGCGCAGGCGCTGTGAATAGTATAATAATGAACTATAAAATGGGATCGCCGTTATCGTTAAAACGTGTTAAGGCTGGTTTACCCAATAATGAACACTAAACAACTAATTAAACAAGTGAAATGAAATGTGAAAAATAAATATGAAAATATATTGGTCAAATTCTTAGTTTAGTGTTAATAATTATAATAATTATAATTGATTATTGGGTAAAGAACTATATTGTTTTCTTAGTGTGACTCGAGGGGCTGACCGCGTCTGAAATGTGTACAAAAGAGTTCCTTTTTGCAAAGAGTTCCTCAGAGTTCCTTCGGAGTTCCTCGGAGTTCCTCCAGAGTTCCTTGGGAGTTCCTCCTGTGTTCCTTAAGAGTTTCTCTCTGGAAGGGGTAATTTTTGGCAAATAAGCCGTAGAAATTACCGCGCTATGCAAGCACTACTGCCAATAAGGCACCCTCAAAAAAAAGCTTTGTCCCTGGCGGTTTCTACCAAACTTGGCGCCCCTTCGAAACAAAAGTTGGCGCCCAAAAATTACCTTCAAGAAAAAATGCTTTGTCCCTGCCGGTTTCTACCAAACTTGGTGCCCTTCAGAACAAAATTTGGCGCCCCAAAATTACCTTCAGGAAAAAGAGGTTTGTCTCTGACGATTTCTACCAAACTTGGAGCCCCTTCAAAAAAAAGTTGGCGCCCAAAGGTAGGATGTTTTGATAATTTAGTTTGAAAATAAAAACGTTAATCCGCATGGGTAATAAATAATAATTGTTTCTGACCGCATCTGAAATTTGTACAAAAGAGTTCCTTTTTGCAAAGAGTTCCTCGGAGTTCCTCTGGGTTTGCAAAGAGTTCCTCCGGAGTTCCTCGGAGTTCCTCGGAGTTCCTCAAGAGTTTCTCGGAGTTCCTCCAGAGTTCTTCAGAGTTCCTCCAGAGTTCCTCCTGAGTTCCTTTGGCTTGTACAAAAGAGTTCCTCGCTGTCAGCCCCTCGGTGTGAGTTTATAATCCGATTTAATATTCAGCGGGGCAAGGGGTAAAACAAGACTTTAAACAGTTCATTTGACATGTCAATACTAAAAAGTCGAAATAATTTTCATTTAATTAAAATATCATTTCATAAATTCTCATTTCTTTAAAAAAAACATATGTTAAAGGCACTTTTTAAATACTGTTCTTACCCCCTTAGCCCCAGATTATTGTGTATAAGTATGAAAATAACTAAATCTAAATATAATAAATGTAATGAATTCCACTCGGAAAATTAAAAATTGATTTTTTGGTAGCTCATTGGCACAGCTTTTGGAGCTTCTAGCACCCAAAGAAACGGGATCTCGAGCCTAGCAATTTAGAAATAGCTTAATTTGAATGTACTTTAAGAAATACAGAAAATACAGCCAGGAGAAAATAATAAAATAAAAATGGTCACCAGCTCTCCGACTAGTAGTTAATTGGACTTTGTACATGTTTCCAGTCAACATGTGCAGGCTCTGCAATGCAGAGGTAATTAGTGCAAGGAACCAAAAATATTTTTTTTTGCAGATATGATGTTTCGAAATTTACAGGGCGAAATGAGCCATAGGCACTAAGCCTGTCTCTCAACCCTCTGTTAACCAGGTGGGGTTCATTAACCAGGTGGAAAAAATAACGTTATTAACCACGTGGGGTTTATTAAAGCTCAGTATAAAATACACAGAAAAAATAACAAAAGTCATTTGTTTCAATAACAATGTTTCTATGATAATTAAATATGTAATAAACTTTTTTAGATAATTATAAAAAAAAACAAAAAACTCATTTTTTGGATATTCTGAAAAGTAATCCATACAAACGACTTAGTCAAAAAACTTACTCCCAGGGAGTTTTCAGGGAGCTCCCACAATGAGCTTCCTTGGGATGTCCCATATTCAGTCCCTGGGAGCTTTCAGGAAATGCGAAATGTCTGCATTAGCCTTAAAAAGCTTTTGGGTCGCTAGTCAGATAAGACTCCCATAATGTAGCTTTAAGACTCCCACAACATGACTATAAAACCCTCCCTTTGCTGGTTTTACCCCCAAATGAATAATCTTAGTCAGCCAGCAACAGATATTTTTCTGGTTGAAATGAGTTTCAGCCAGCAAAATTTGTATAAAATAAATTGGTAATAAATTATAAGCAATATCTAGCATATTTTAACTTTTTGTAAAATTATAAAATGTTAAAATAAATTTGGGACGCCATTAACCATGTGGGTTCCTACAGACTTTTACTCACTTCTATTTCGCAACGGTTTTTCTCACAACTGAGCTCAATACACGAAATGAGCCTTTGAAGTGTTTTAGGGAGCGGAGACGTGCCCATAGAATTAAACTAAATATGTATCTTGTTTAAAATAAACTCATTGGGGTTTATCAGACCCCTACCTGGTTAACGGAGGGTTAAATATTATATTTAAAATATACCAAACAAACTAGAGATCTATCGCAGCAAGTCCAAAAATAGCGGTTTCCTGACACCCTCCTTTAAAAAACCTACATTTTTCTTATTATTTATTTTTAAATACGCATATATTAAATTTTGGTGGTTTATGTTTTTATCTAGATAAGTTCAAAACATGTATGTAACTGAGGAGCTTTATTTCAAATCTATCCATATCCATTTAAAGATACATATTAGGTACCTATATTTTAAAAGCAAGATCACGTTATGCAAGAAAAAATCAGCCAATAAAATCTTTCAAATTTAAAATTCTATCATTCTAATTTGGTTGGTTGCTCTAACGGAACAGCGTTTAGGTTGTGTCTTATACCTCACTGGTACGAAAAGGGTTTAGATTAAATGATGATTATAATCACCTATATGCAGAGACTTTAGCTCACTAGTTGTATACGACTTCTATATATAGAAGATTTTAAGGCCTGATTTCTGTCAACTATACTTTAACTCAAGAACTTCGGCGGCTTTTTGCTACCTACTTTAAAATAGTGTCGGATATGTTAAATCTGAGGTTAGGATCAAAGTTAATCAATTAATATAACTTACAAGTTGGTTCGACATAAGAGATGTTTGTCAAGTAAGTATTTATTTCATACGACATACAAGTATTTACATGTCAATATTACAAAAATATAAATAAAAAATACAAAAAAATATTAACTATTACAAAATTCAAGGACAATATAAAAAAAATAATATATTTTAGGCTAAAACTCATTTACAGAGTAAAAAGTGTTAGACAATAAAAAGTCCTTGACAACACTTAGCAGACAGGTAGCAGACAAATCACGAACACTGCTTGGCAGTTTGTTAAAAAAATTAAAATCAAGGTAATTTGGACTATTTTGCTACAATAAACTTTGTGCTGATATAGCATTTAAACCTAGTATCATGGTTTGGAATGGAATGAATACTGAATCCCTTTAAAGAGCTGTCATTAGGATTATAAGCATACTATAAGGCTTAGAGTGTAAGCAGTGGTAAATATAAATGCAAGTTAGGGTAAAAATGCCCAATTCCTTGAACTATTCCCCAAAATCTGCTCCGTAACTTAGGTCACCTACAATTCGCACAGCTCTTCTTTGGATCCTAAATATTCATGGACGTGGTACAGTATTTGCAACACTCGTTAAGACACGCGACTACGTCACTAAGGTGGTATAAATTACCTCACTCCCGCCCGTAGAAGCTCATACAATATTATTAAATGACTTTTTAGTTAGGGCCACCACAAGGCCACTTTTGGGATGGACCTCCTCAATTTATCATTCTGTATAAACACGTTGAATGACGTAACTCATTTTTATTCATATGTTTAAATTAATTGATATTGCATGCCTATTATAATTTATAAACATAATTCTCAATATCAAATATCAACGTTTTGCTTGATATTTAATCTTTGTGTTGATGTTACGATGTAAGATTTAGTTAAACATAAATAATTTAATTATAACAAGTTGTTATTAAAAACCATAGTGTCGTGTGTTAAACGCATTTTTTACACAATTTTTTTATGCCGTAAGTACCTACTTTAAGGCCTATCTAGAAGCTTTCATAAGAACATAAAACATAAGAATGCGTTTCCATGATTGGCTTACAAGATACATCAAGCCAATCACACATTGTTATGTACTATGTTGTTATGCAAGCCTGTGAATATGCCCTTATATTTATTATATATGCTATGTATGTACCATCGTTTTCATAATAAACGCTTACACCTAAAAATGTTACAGATTATATTGAACTTTATCAAGGTCTCTTTGACATTTATTTGTCAAATATTATTATGACGTTACTTTTTAAAATAATTCATATTAGTTATGCCGCAGCTTACAAATTATCAAAAATGTATTATAACAGCAAGAATAAATGACGGGGTAAGTGTACGTGAAATAGCCACTGAATTAAATGTTACAAACAGCACTATAATGCGAGCAAAGAAAAAACTTGAGGATACTGGACAGATTAGCAGAAAGCGGGGTTCTGTTCGAAGTAGAATGAGTAGTGTAGAAGAAGATATGCAATTAATGAATTATCTGCGGGAAAACTCTTTCCATACCGGAGTCAGAGCGAGGGAAGAAACTAACTTTCCCATAATGCTGAAGAATTACGACAGGCCATCATTGAGGCTTGGCACGCAAAAATTACACCAAATTACACAAACCAACTGTTTTACAAAGAAGATTTTTTTATTTTTGATATCTTAAAATAAGTCACTCTTGATGATGTTTTTTTTTCTTTATATTTTTGAAGACACTATTTTGAAGAAAAAAACATTATCCCATGAACCGTAAGAGTTGTACAAAAAGCGCTTAGTGTTTTGGGAGTTTAAAATCAAGCAGGGCAAGTTATAAAGAGTGACTTTTTTTGAGATCAAATCAAAAATAAAAAATATATTCCTCTTTGTAACTCTATCTGGATACATACTGTATAAATATCATTTATAATAAAATTTGTTAACCTTTTTGCTTATAAGCATATATGATTAAAGACAGTTATAGGACTTGCACTATATAATATAGACTGTACTTTAACCTTACTTAATTATTACGGAAAATGTCAGTGTCAATCTTAGTAAAGTACGTATACCACAACTAAAAATTTAAAATGTTGGGGACTTCAGGGTTCTGTGATGTGAGCGTTTTCTATGAAAATGATGGTAGCTACTTTATATTTATTATATGTGCTGAGGTTGATCTTTTAGACCATCCGATCTGTCAGTGTCATTCAGAAATTTAGGAGAAATATAGTCACCCTTTGGGGTGGTTTTCCTACTGACCCAGTAGCGATTTTCTTAAATTTACAATGAACGCTAATTTGTAAGAAGTATTTTTCAAGTAAGCCTTCCTAACGAAAAGAAATAAATGTTCCAAAAATTCTTTGTAAGGGAGCTCGTTAAATAATCCCGTAAATTCAGTTTTTATACACTCAGAGAAAAATATTTGTAAAATCAACCAAAGTCATATGATTTAAAAGAAAACCAATATGTTTTTGCTCCGACAGTGTTTTTTGTTAATACAAAAAGATATTTTTTAATTTTATAAGCCATTGTAAAAAGTCCAAATATACATTGTAATTTGAAAAATGTTTCCTCTTAAATAATTTAAACTTGTAAATGATTTGAATACAAAAACTGGTTATTTTAAAAAGAATTCTTTTAATATATTGATATTTTTAAACAATATAAAGGGAAATATTATAATTTTATTGAGAAAACCTTTAAATAAGAAAGTAAGGGACAATACTTTTACTTTAAAGTGAAAAACGGTTTGATGTAAAAGTTATTTTTTTAATTAATATTGTTCATAACTAAAACGTAAAATATTAATATTATTCTGAAAGTAATAGTTCAAAAACTTTAAGCTACAAAAATGATTTACATTAACAAGGCCTGCTAACAAACACTATTTTCATGTATAAAATTAAGCTAGGGGCATGCGAAATGGGGAGCAGTTTATAAAATAAGTTATCATGATCACAAGATACGTGACAGCGGATGAATGGATGGACACACGGACATTTTCAAAGTTACTTATTTTTTCATAACACACAAACATACATTTGTATCCAAGATTTTGTGACTAGGACGTTTTTAGGCGATTTTGCGAAATTCGCAACTACCGTATTATAGATACTATTCTAGCGCTTACACGTGGTGAATAGTATAATAATAAAATTTTCCCACGTTTATAATCAACAACATTTTTACAGTGTATAAATTAAAAAGTGCATAAGTAATAAATAAATAAACAGATCTAATTTATGATTATAAATAAGTACATATTATTAAAATGTTTGTTTAAAGCTTAACTAGCTTTTTGTTAAATAATAGCAAAAAACTAATATATTTTTACTGTTTTTAATTTAAAATCTGTGCATATTTGTACACCAGAAAATGCACTTGTTTGTCGGTATACCGCGGTATTGAGCTTTTTTTGGTTTAAATTTTATTAGCGACGAGATTCCCACCGCGGCGCACAATTTGGAATAGCAGCCAAAATTACCTTAAATTTGTCTTATAGTTCGATAAATGAAACTATAAACAATTTCATAAATTTTAAGTGATGTTGATTTGATTTATACATTTATATATAATCAGACAACTTTTACGGATCTATAGCCATTTTTATGCATTGTTTTTAAGTACATAAAGAAATAGGTTTTTTTACAACGAAATTTTGTTATTGCCTATTATAGGTATAATTTGACGCACGGATCTGTGGCTACGGGAAATATGTTTGGAATGTGTGTGCAAGTGGGAGGCCCGATGTAAGCACGCACGCCTTATAACGTTCTTGACGAAAAGAATGATTTCTCCCCCTTACGTCGGAGACTTTCTTTCATGCGGAGAACTATATACATAGATTAGTTTTTTTTTAACCGACTGTAATGTCCCTAGTTAAAATATAATAAATTTATTGAATACATTTTTTGTTAGTCAATTTTTTTTACAATATAGAGTACAGAAAATTGATTTTTTTTAACTATATATGAAAAATAATGTTTTTTAAATGACCTCCATTTTCCGCTTCGCAAGCAAGGACTCTTTTCACGAAATTTTCCATGACGCGTCATGGATCGTGATGACGGCTCTTAACATGTCTGGCTTAAGCTGTTGAATAGTCATGGGCTTGTTCCAACTAAATATTAACGAATTTCCCAACTTTTTTACCCTGTGAAACTAAGAAAAAAATCTTTACCCCTGACGGAAAACCTGATGACTTAAAAAAATATCCACATCTCTAAAAAATTCCCAACTGAACCGCCAATTTTCCCAACTTCCTTTTACCCTGTTTTACCCTGAGAAATAAAGCTTTATGCCTTACGGAAAATTTGTACAAATTTCCCAACTCTACCACTCAATTTTCCCAACTACAGTGCCAATTTCCGACTTTGCCAGTCAACTCTACAAACTGAACAGTCGATTTTCCCAACTCGAGAGTGGTTGAGGGGGTGGCACCCCCTACCCCCCTTCGCGTCATCCCTGTTCGCGATTTTGATACCTAATACTATTCTAGTAGAATAGAATAGAATAGAATAAAATAGAATAATTCTACTATTCTATGTGAATAGTATAATAAGGTCCGTTTTAGCAAGAGTACATATATTTTTATTGTTTTTTATTTTAATAATATTATAAAATAAAAGTAATTATAAGAGAAATACGTACCTAAGTACGATTTAGTATTGTTTTGAAACTAACGTGGATATTTTCTATTTTCCCAGTGTGAACAAGCTTCATTAAATGGTTCGTCATGGAGTTCGTAAATTTATTAGTTCCCCTTCAAAATGCGAAATTTAATTGTTACTGGTAAGTATTAATAACAGTAGGGGAAAATGGGCCACCATGAGACATTTCTAAACGACCTAGCAAAGGAGTCGTTTCTCAACTTAAAGTGCGTGTTTTTTTTACACGTACCTACTAAGAGTGCCAAAAACTACATAACTCGTAAATAATTTAACACAGAAAAACTTTGTTTCTGCGAACAGTTAGGTAATATAATAAGATCACGGCGAGCTTGGACCTACATTTAATTAAAAATGTTATCACTCCTAATTTTTTTTATAAAGTGATTTGGGGACATCCCCTGATTATTTTAGGAGCAAAACGAAAAAATCCTCGGGGCACTTTTCAAGAAAATTGATTTTCATTTGCTTTTATATATTTTTTCAGTGTATTTTAATTTTTATTACTGATATCGAAAGAGTTTATTTTTTTAAGCAATATTGTACAATTTATTTATTTTTTTTATTTGTTTCTAAGATATTTAAAATCAAAATTGACAAAGCTCATTTTTAATCAAGTCTGCCACAGTAATAAAAATTAAACATACACTGAAAAGAATATAAAAACAAATGAAAATCGATTTTCTTAAAAAGCGTCCCGATGATTTTTTCGTTTTGCTCCTAAAATAATCAGGGGATATCCCCAAATCAATTTCTGAAAAAAAAACTAGATTAGGTAAAAAAAAAACAAAAATGATAAAACTCATTTTTAATCAAGTCTGCCACAGTAATAAAAATTAAACATACACTGAAAAGAATATAAAAAAAGTGAAAATCGATTTTCTTAAAAAGCGTCCCGATGATTTTTTCGTTTTGCTCCTAAAATAATCAGGGGATGTCCCCAATTCAGTTTTTGAAAAAAAAAACTAGGAGTGATAACATTTCTAATTAAATGTAGGTCCAAGCTCGCTGTGAGGTAGGTACTTTCGTTCCAAATTTAAAGAGATTATCTTTATTTTTAAAAAAGTTATAGCAAAAAAACGAGGGGCTGACCGCGTCTGAAATTTGTACAAAAGAATTCCTTTTTGCAAAGAGTTCCTCAGAGTTCCTTTGGAGTTCCTCCGGAGTTCCTCCAGAGTTCCTTGGGAGTTCCTCCTGTGTTCCTTAAGAGTTCCTCTCTGGAAGGGGTAATTTTTGGATTTTTGGCAAACAAGCCGTAGAAACTACGCTATGCAAGCGCTAATGCCAATAAGGCACCCTCAAAAAAAAAAAGCTTTGTCCCTGACGGTTTCCACCAAACATGGCGCGTTTTCGAAATAAAAATTGGCTCCCCTTCGAAAAAAATTGGCGCCCCAAAATTACGTTCAAGAAACAAAGCTTTGTCCCTGACGGTTTCTACCAAACTTACTTGGCACCCCTTCAAAAAAAAATTGGCGCCCAAAGGTAGGATGTTTTGTTAAGGTGTTTGTAACGGCTCATCTAGTTTGAAAATGAAAACGTTAGTTTCTTTTTGCAAAGAGTTCCTCGGAGTTCCTCCGGAGTTCCTCGGAGTTCCTCGGAGTTCCTCCAGAGTTCCTCAGAGTTCCTCGGAGTTCCTCCAGAGTTCTTCAGAGTTCCTCCAGAGTTCCTCCTGAGTTTTTTTGGCTTGTACAAAAGATTTTCTCGCGGTCAGCCCCTCGCAAATAAACCTGGAGCCCCAGTTACTAGTAGTTCCGGGACTTGGGGTCCACGTTTATTTACTATAACTTTTTAAAAAATTAAGATAATCTCTTCTTTGGAATAAAAGTACCTTATTAGGTATATTAGCTAATTGTTCGTAAAAACAAAGTTTTTCTATATTAAATAATTATAATTTATGAGTTATGTAGTTTTTGACAATCTTAGTATATTTTCTTAAAAACTGCTTAACCTAACCTTAAATATCTTGGTTTAAGATATTTACCTAAGGCCAAATTTTTCTAAATGGAAAATCGAATTCGGAAAACATTTAAAATTAATTGTCTCATTTAGAACGTGTCTTGCTATCACCCACCTCCCCCTATAATAAACCTTAAAATTTAAAAAATTAAATTAAAATATAATCAAGAATTTAAAACGCATCCATTAGTTAGAATGAAAAAGCATAGTCTGAGGTAAAAATATATATGCATTAGGCTGCTCCTTAAACAAAAAATTGAAAAAAACTTCAATAATAATTAAAATTACAATCAACACCGAAGGGTAAACCGATGACAAAATTTTGTGCACCTGAATTCTTTTTAGGAGGAAATCTTCAAGACTTCCTTGGATTGCCTTCAGGTTACCACCAAATCACCTAAGATTACCTCGAGTTTCTAAGATTTCTTCCGAAAAGGAGGAAATCTTCAAAGACTTCCTTCAGATTACCTCGTAACCTTTAAATATTTCCTACAGATTACCTCGTAACCTACTAAGATTACCTCGAATTTGTAAAATTTTCTTCAGAAACGAGGTAACCTTTTTAGATTGCCCCGAATTTTCTTCGGATTAGGGGCAATACTTAACGCATAGCGGATAATAATGCATTACGAGGGGGATGGGGGTACTGATATAGCGTTACACACCCTCATTATTATTTATAAATAAATAAAAATGGTGTGTTTTTATACAAAAACTTTTTTAGGGGTGTCTTCTTATTTATAGCGTTACGAAGCATTATATGGGGGGTTGGGGTCAAAATTGCAAAATTTTGCGTTATGTATTTAAAGTATGACTGCGAATTTTAAAATTATAACGAAAAAGATTTTCTTCAGATAAACTTTCCCTTAGGATTATTGCCGATTCACCAAGATGTCTTGATTCTTGATCTTAAAACTAAAGACTTTTAAAAAGCTTCAATTTGCTTTTTTTATAATTGGTTGGGGGTTGGGGTCAAAATTGCAAAATTTTGCGTTATGTATTTAAAGTATGACCTCTGACTGCGAATTTTAAAATTATAACGAAAAAGATTTTCTTCAGATAAACTTTCCCTTAGGATTATTGCCGATTCACCAAGATGTCTTGATTCTTGATCTTAAAACTAAAGACTTTTAAAAAGCTTCAATTTGCTTTTTTTATAATTGGTCCACTACAATGTTTTTGCCCAGTTACACCCTTTTCTAAATCACCTAAAGAATTAGCTAATAATAATAAAATAGTTACTATTGTTACTTAACTTAAATACACCTAAATATTATTATTGAGAGAGAGTGAGAGAGAGAGAGAGAGAGAGAGAGAGAGAGAGAGAGAGAAAGAGAGAAAAGAAATGTTACGTAAGATTAGGGAGACAAAATTCTACGAAATCTTAAAATATTAAAAATTAAAGTTTTTACAAAAATTCTTTTTCAAAAATATTATTTAAATACTATTTTTTTTTAATTTCAAGGTTAGGCATTTTCCGTACACACAGACACACAAACATTTCTTGGACACTTTTTTCTTATCCAATCTTTTTAAAAACTAATTCGTTATTTTGTCGCCGATAAACCGTTCTAGAAATGATTAGAAACCGGAAAACACAGAATCTTTCCCGGAAACCGTGACGTCAAATCTGGTCGCTCAACTCAACAAATATTGTGGTCACAAGGAATGACACAGAACATTGCCTAAAATTTTAACGTACAAGAGCTCGAATGAAAGCATTTTTTATACTTTATCAAAAAGGTTTTATGCACTTTTCTAGCTAGAGAGGCGGTCTTATTGATATTTGAATTTGAATTTGATATTTGATTTATTGATACTTGAAAACTTCGAAATTTTGGAATTTTACGAGAAACCACTATGTTAACTTAGTGAAAAATATATATTGTTGTTGCCAGCAACATCTTTTAATATATTTTAAGTGAAAACTAAGCTAAATAATTTCATATATTATATATTATTTATGTTTGCCCTTATTTTCTCCCTAATCCAATTAGGAAAAAAAATTCTATACCCCGTTTTAAGAAAAAATTAACTTGTTTTTAAAAAAAATAATTCAGTAATTATAATTTATTATTATTATTTATTTATTTATTTATGTATAATTTACTACAGAGTTATGGATAGCCCCAAATAAGCTTTAAAAATTATTAAAAACAAGTACCCAATATTCAGATCAAGTGGCTTAAAAGTTTTTTATCCCTAGGCAATGCCTAGGGTGGTTTAAAACAAAAAAAGTTGGAATTTTTGCTGCTCATGGTGGATAAGAAATTTTCGGAAAATATTAACCGTTACCCCAAAATTATCAAGAGTATGTAAAAAACACGATTTTTTGGCATTTACGCTTTCTTGAGGTGTTAATAAAGCGGAATTTCGTTGATTTTTATGCCACAAGTAGTATATAAAGAGTACATTCTGAAAACTTTAGGTCATTCATTTTTTGCTTCATAATTTCAAGTTTTTCCGGTTATTTCACGATTAAAAAAATGGGTCAAGCGATTTTTTTTATTTTTGGATTTTTTACTAACATTCGATCCCTTAATAGGGATTAATAGAAAGCATTTTACTGTGGATTTGACGTGTATACCGTGAATGTATAATGAAAAAACTTGTGATTCTTTGAATATCGGTATAATTGTAATAAATAAGATCAGCCGAGCGCTTTCGCTTCAATCATTGAAGCATCTTCAGGGCGGGCCTTGTCAGGTTTTTATAGACTGTGGGCACTTTAGAATACATACATTTAAACATATAAACAATAAATTAAGACGGTTACATTTAAAATTTAAAATAAAATAATTTAGGTTAGAAGACACATTTTGGCAGATGACAGAAGAACAATCTGTTGTTCTTATTTATTACAATTATACCGATATACAAAGAATCACAAGTTTTTTCAGAAAGCATTTTAGTTAAAATCACTTCGAACCCACCATAAGTTGCCAAAACTTGCATCCTCGTGAGGAAGTGGTAAATATATATTACTTTCCCCAAGGAAAGTCTTGCGTTAGTTAAAACATTTCGAAAAAAAAATATTGCTTTTTTACGTTTCTGGACGTTTTATATCCAAAAATTATCATTTCCGTCAAAAAAAAATCTGTCTGTCGGTCTGTCGGTCTGTGTCCGGAAAATTTGTGACGCTAAATACTTCAAATTTGGACCACAGGTTGATTATCCAAAGTTCTAGGCTGGGGTTGTTACTGGTAAAAATCGGATTGGGATAAGGGGCTAAAATGGGGTAAAATCTATTTTTTTCAAAAACATTTTTTTTCAATTTATTTTTCGTTTTCCAAAAAAAAAAACTTTTTTTGAAAAACTTGAATTTTTTTTTATTATTTTTCAATTTATTTTTCGTTTTCGAAAAAATAAACTTTTTTTTGAAAAAATAAAAAAAATAATTTATTTTTTTTTGTTTTTGATTTTAATGAACCTAGGGGAAAGTATTATTTTGTTGGTAGCAGTTTTTTTATTTTTTTTTTGTGAAATATTAACTCGTCAAAATGAGCTTTATCCTTCATGAGCAGCAAAAAGTTCCAACTTTTTTGTTTTGAACCTCCCTACTAGGCATGTTATGTAATTAGATTTGCTTGATCGATTATAATCACTGGTCGGATTGAAGTATTCATTTACCGGGGGTAAGCAAAAATAAGAATTTAAAATTTGACATTTAATGTCAAAGTAGAATTTTAATTTAAAATATTTTTTCAAAATTAATGGTTTGGGAGATGATTTGTAAACATAATATTTGGTTTGGGTGATTTGAAGGAATATAAGAAGGTTGCAGGATTGAAGGAAGATGGGAGATAATGGTATCAAAATTTAAGTGTTAAAAATGTTTGGAGATTTTTGTTATGGCAGAGAAGAGTAGCTGTTAATAGTAAAGATTATAGATAATTATCTATTCTAAATTCTTTGTAATCATTTCAGTCAATTATCGTGTAAAACACCTATATCTACTAATAGATCCGACTTTAAACAATAAACTAAACTAAACTAAACTAAAAAACAATTTTTCAAAGCAAATAAATATTTTTAACTATATTTCATTAGCCGGACAAGGTCATATCGATGCTGTTTTTACATAGTGATTTCCTTGAAACGTAAAAAAAACAATTTTCATAAAACAAAATGAAAATATATTTTTTTTTGTTTTAAAAAATATTCCTTTGCTTGAAAAAAAAATATATTGGAAATAAAAAAAATTTTAAAAAAAATCAATTTTGTTAACGAAAATTGTTTTTTTCGAGTTTTTTTACTTAAGATGTACCAAAATTTTGAGCCACTTGATCTAAATATTACAAACTTGTTTTTGGTAATAATTTTTCAGTGCATAAACAGCCATTAATATTTTATTTATTTTTTTCAAGTTATTCAATTATACCGGATGTCCCAACTCTATTTACCATCATCAAAAATATACAGTTAAATGGAAGATTTAATAAGCTTTAAAATGATGTATCACACCATCCCTCTTTCTATTTAAAAAAAATATCCCCCTATGCCACCTGCCCACATTTTAAGAGGTGAAAGCATCAAATATATGCTAAAAGATAGTTTAAGCTGTCTAATTTAAGATGGTTTTCGCAGAACTTGATTATCTCTTTCAGTTTTCGAGAAAATAGCTGGGTAAATAGAGTTGGGACACCCGGTATTCTGTTACAAATTGTTTTTGAGTGAATTAAATTAAATATTACATACCTAGCTACAATAAAATTATTAGAAGTCAATAAACCAATATAAGGATTTTAATAAACATATACATTGTATCAGCTCCAGCCATGGAAAAAATAACAATTGAATACCTGATCTGAATAAATTTGCAATTAATTAAAAATTTCGCAGTACGTACTACCTACTGTTTAACTTGTGCAATTTTTTCAATTTAAAATTGAAAAAATAAAGACTGCAATACGAAAAATAATTTTGAAAAAAAACTTGACGCGTTATTGAACTGACTGACTTCGAGATATAACGAAATTGAGGTATTAATATGATTCTTTAGAGATTTTAGTTAAAGGCTTAACCGGTGAATTTAAAAGATATCATTTTTTTTTATTGAATGTGGCCAGTTGATTTTTTAAATTATATTTTAAATATCTCAGAAATAATGACTAGATAGCTAGCTGACTTCAGGATTATTACAATAAAAATTATTTTATAAACACTAATGTATGCCAATTTTCGATGTGTTTCAAATAAAGTCTAGCTTTTTTCTATGTAACAAAAAAAAAAAAAAAAACGTTAAAAGTTTAGTTCCTTTTTTAAGGTTTATAACACTGGTCGATAAATCTGAAGATTTCTCCAACTGAGATTCCAGAAATAGGTTTATACTAATTTTGGGTCGCTGAATCCAAATCCGAAGGCCGTTTGTCTCCATCACCCTCAGATTTTTTTATATCATAAAAAAAGTTAAAATTAGGGAAATCGATTTTGTGTAATTACAAGAAAATGCTTTGACTTATCACATTAAAATTAAGTACGGTTAATAGTGGTAATATAAGTTATTTATTCCCCTACTTACCCAAAAATACAATTGTGTGTATGTCAGAGGCGTGCGTTCTAAAGTGTTTCTGTAATATATTTCTCCAACAAAATTTATGTTTAAGAATTTTACAATTTCGATAAAAAATTATTATTTATTGATTAATTTTACAAAAACATATTGGACATTTTGGTCAAAGGTCAATAGTTTTCGAGAAAAATAGGTTTAAACATGTCTCTGCAAGTTCCACTAAGACAAAACCTGCTGCCAACAAGATAATACTTTCTCCTATAGGTTTAGATTTATTAAAATAAAAATAAATAAATAAAAATAAAAAAAAAATTAAATTATTTTTTTTAGAAAAAAGTCTTATTTTTTCGTTTTAACGAAAAATAAATTGAAAAAAAAATAAAAAAAAGTTTTAACCTCAAAATAGCACCTTATCCAATTAGTTTTCAAGGTGATGTGCTATTTTGACCTCAAATTCGGATTCAGCGCCTCAAAATACATAGGAAAAAAAACTATTGACCTTTTTTTGTGTGGCTAGGATATTTTTTTTTGATAAATATCGGGGTGGGGTAAGGGGGTAAAATGGGGTTAAAACTTTTTTTATTTTTTTTCAATTTATTTTTCGTTAAAACGAAAAAAGACATTTTTTTCGGATTTTTTTTTTAAATTTATTTATTTATTTTTATTTTTATTTTAATAAACCTAGACCTATAGGAGAAAGTATTATCTTGTTGGCAGCAGTTTTTTTCTTAGTGGAACTTGCAGAGATATGTTTAAACCTATTTTTCTCGAAAACTGTTGACCTTGACCACACAAAACGTCAAGAGATAGGCTTTAGTATGTTGCCAACCCAACAGAAAAAAAAAAGTAGAGACCTCTTATGGGCCTATAAGAACACGCAAGTGCGTGTGATTATGACGTTATAAGAGTCGCAAAATAGAAAAATATATAAATTTTAGGCAGTAAATTTATAACCTTACAGCAAATCTGGTGGTTTAAAAGTAAAATCCTCATCACTGTCACTCCTCCATAACAACAAATATTTAGCACATAAATATTTAGCCCACGAAATTGAGATTTGATTCAAAATAAATAATAATTTATATTAAAAAAATGGCGGAACACAACATCTCGTACCATATACTTGACAGCTGTTTTACCTGCTTGGCTGACGCCTCGTAGGTTAATTTTCTCATGGGCAATATCTTACTTTACCCACTAGTACCATAAATAACTATTTCAAGAGCATTTTTCTCGAAAACGGAAAAATATAGCTATTTACTTTAAAGGTATTTGGAATCAGATAAAAAAATACTATCGAAATTTATCAACAAAATACACTGCAATTTATTGTCAGAATTATTCTGACAGAAAGACCTCGGTCAATAGCCTACTGGAATTCCCAATAAAATTTTTATTATCATTATATAGCGATTTACTTTAAAGACATTTGGAATCAGGTAAAAAAATACTATCGAAATTGTTCAAGAAAATATGCAATTTATTGTGCAGAAGTTTATTTACCATTATTTACCAAAAACAAGTTTTCTGGATTTAGCTGTAAATGATTCTGTAATGTGTAGACCTTCTGCTACCATGATCCATAATTAGATTTATCTGTAGAGCTACTTCATCTCATTAATCCTTCAGGAATGGCTTGATGTATAATACATAATGTAAATTTTCGTAAGAGTTTGCAATTAAAAAAGTTAGAAAAAATTGTGTGCAAAATCCTTGTCAAAATCTTATTATTTGCGCGTTTGTTATAGTACAGGCCAAAATCCGATACACTCGTTTAAACTCAATACGAAACCTTATTTATTGATGTAAATCATTTTAATAAACAATTATAATTATTGACGTATTTATTAGGAATTATTATTATTTATTTTCATAAAATATTTTATATTACAAAATACACAATAATAAGTGTCCAGAAGTAGACAAATACACAGAGAAAATTCACAAAATTTTCATAATATCTACACGTTAACCCTTCGTTTGGCGCGCGGTCTACGATCGTAGACCATGCTTTTTTTTAGCTGGGTATCTTTTTACACGGAGTGTTTATGCTTACGCCCCTTCGAGTAGCTGTGCATTATGCATCAATCTATTAGATCAGTAATAATTCACACTTTGAATGGGTATAATATTGTTTTTATTCATATTGAAACCAGCCCGATCTACAATTGTAGACCGCGCGACTAACCACGTTACCTTTTTTATTTTTGCATTTTTTTATTTTGTGTAAGTTTTTATGGTTTCTTTTTGTGAATATTGTTTTTCAAAGTTAGTTTATTAGTTTAAAGATAATTTAAAGATACAATATGTCTTTACCACCAAAAAAAAAAGCGGTTTATAGGAAGACACTGGCACGAGTCTTTTTGGGCATGAAAGAGCTCATACGTAATGTTTTTGATAAATAAGGTAATTTTCTGTTCTATAAAACTAATAAAAATTACTTTGGACACTAAATGTGTCTAAGAAGGGAAAATAAATCGAAAAAAAAATGCTCAAAATATCATAACTACGATTGCAAAGAGCACATGTACAAGGCGCATGAGTTACTAAAATATTGCAAATTTTATAATATTTTTTTCTTTTAATTTAGGTGTTTTTTTATTTTTTTATAATCGTACATGTTAAAAAAAAACAAATGTTTTAGTTTCAGAAAGTTTTTTAAGTTATTTTTATTTTTTTTACAAATTACCGTACAGATGTAAAATATATGTTAGAATTGTATATCATTTTTCTTTTACTCTTAACACTTACTAAAACAATAATAATTTGAAAAAAATATGTAAATAACTTTTAAATACAACCAAATAAATAACATAAGATATTTGGTTTTTAAAAATATAAATGTGTTTTTTTTTTAAACAAAAAATAAAATGGTCTACAAGTGTAGACCGCGCGCCTAAACACGTTACAAAAAGAGGCGCGCCTAACGAAGGGTTAACAAGTAAATCTAACAAAACTAAATTAGTACCTGTTTATTTTAAAAATTAGCCATAGTCCTTAAGTTTAACATAAGGACCATCCTTATTTTAAGACGAATACTGTCTTGGGCATTGTCCCTCTTAAAATAAGGATGGTGTAAAAATTTAGGCCTAGGGTTAATTTTTAAAATAAAGAGGCACCGACTTAGTTCTGTTTCATCTTAAAAGTACACTCAGAAAATTTAGTTGCATTTTTAATACTGTGTGTTATTTGTTAAAACATATTTTTTATTTATATCGCCACCATTGATATTTAATACTTTATTTGTGATATTAAATACTGCAATGTTTGTATTGTATACAAAATCTTGTCATACTAACATAGAGAACGTGCTGGTACATTTGGATCCCCATGCAACATGTGTTCATTAATACTGTAACATTTGGTAAATTATATCACAGTTATAGTTTGGTATACTTTAAGTTAGTAGTTATTCTGTTATTGATCTAGTTTAAAGTATGTTACAGTATATAGTAAAATAACAATCGGTAAATAATACGAAAATTTTGATTTGTAATAATACAGAGAAAAGTAAAAAAAGGATCGATTATTTTATTAGTGTGTAATTGTGTGTGGTTGCAATCTTTATATTATTACTAATCAAAATTTTGCTATTATTTACCGATTGTTAATTTTTCTGAATACTGTAACATACTTTAAACTAGATCAGTAATACAACTTAACAACAACTCAAAGTATACCATACTATATGATATGCTTTACCAAATGTTACAGTAATTTTTACTATAACATGCAGGTATTAATAAACACATGTTGAGTGGGGATCCAAATATACCAGCACGGTATCTATGTTAGTATGACAACATTTTGTATACAATACACACATTGCAGTATTTAATATTACAAGTAAAGTATTAAATACCAATGGTGGCGATATAAATAACAAATATGTATTTACAAATAAAATTTAGTATTAAAATTACAATGACATTTTCTGCGTTTAGATTTACAGTGTAAGTTATATAAAATATCACATAAAGCTTAGTTTTTGACCCCCTTCACTCAAAAGGATTCTAAAGAGCATACAAAAAAATATTTGAACAATTTTACGAAAATGATTTTTTTATGACAATGCTACTATAGTATGAATTTAATAAAACATGCAGTGACTTATTTGCGAGAGGGTGACCAGTAAAAAGCGAAGATCATATTAATTCGGGTGCGATTCTCGTAATTTCTGTCTAATTCGTCAAGAGAGATCTCTTAGAAGAAATCAGCATACAACGAGTTTGATATTAGTCACTGCATGTTTTATTGGATTTATACCATAATCTAGTTTGAGGGTGCACTTGCCCCAATCTCCCTTATAAATTTATTTTCTTGGTCAAGTTATTAAACCAAAAGTGGTTTTAACAAGAAATAAAACTGGTTTTTAAGTGAATATTTATTGAATAAAATTGTTTTTTTAGGTATACCAAAAACAGTAGGTATAAAAAAATGTGTGTTTTACTACTCAGCTGCATAATATGCAACACATAAATGAGGGGTATAGAATCAAATCATACAATGTCCGCTCATGTGAATTTTACACCAGAAGCAAAAAACGAATTAAAACGCACTCGGTCGGCAAATTTGTATTGATTTTTTTTTTTAATTTCGTATTCTTTGACGTAATATTTCTTAATTTTAATAAGCTTTTGATTAAGTAGATACGTAATAGTTTTTTAATTATAGTTAATAAATAAATGGACATTGCACCTATTGAAACTTACTAGGTTGAACATAGTACTGTTTGAAATTGTCATCTATCAAGAAGAGTCCTATTTATGTGTAGAATTAAAAACTAATAACTATACATCGGATTTTACGGAGTCGTGATGTCAAAATGCATAGCCGGGTAAAATAACTTAACAAATTCATATCAATTGTATTAAAATGTTTAATATGTTACCGAACTACTACATTACCAAAGAAAATTATATAAATGTTATGAAAATCCCGTACCCTTTTATTTAAGTAAAAGAAAATTTAAAAAATAACAATTCTGAAAATTACGATTTAGTTGGGCTCTTTAATAATCCAAATTTAATTTTATAGTATTTTGGCATGGTGGCTGGGTATTACTTTTACCAAGTTAAAAAAAAATCTGCCTGGCCAATCGTTTCTTATTCGCAATAAAAGGTCACGTGACGTTTATGTGTGTGATTAAAATTAATTTTGTATCTTTTTACTTACTTTAAATATTAAATTGTCATTGCTCCTCATCTCCTTAATGGGTTTTTGTATTCACATGTCTTAAAATATTAGTTTTTCTTTCCCAGGTTAAGTCTTTTTTTATGCAGTGTAAAATATTGTCGTCGAACTCTAGTTCTGAATAATCTTCAATCCACAATTTAAGCGTAGTAAGTAATGGTGTTACGAACATTTTATTAAGGGATTTAACTAATGAAATGAACGGTCACAAATGAATATTAGATTAGGCCCAATAGGTATATTAAAAACGAAAAAGTTAGAGAAAAAAAAACGAAATTAATTCGCACTATCAAGATAAGTCGAACGAAATGACTCAATTTACTTGCAATAAAAACCTTGTTTCCGCATGCGCGTGATAACCAATAAAATAAAATACATGGTAGGTACACGCTTGATCTTACATCTCACTTATTTTGTCGCACGCATACGGAAACAAGTTTAGAGCTTTTAGATATCTGCAGAGTACATGTCTATAACGAGTTCAAATAGAATTCACCTTCCAGTCAACTCTTCACAAATTGAATAAAACACAAAGATTTCGTTGGTAGTTTGTTTTTTTCTACAAATACTATATATTTTAGTTGTGTACTTTTGTATTTTATTTATAATATGAAAAGCAAAAGGTTTGAGTAAAAATTATAGTTTCGAAGAAATTTTTAAAAACATTTTTTACAAGTTATAGACGTCACGTGAGCTGTTATTGCGAGGCAGATTTTTTTTAACTTGATAAAATTAATACCCAGCCACCATGTTACAATATTATTAAATAAAATTTGGATTATTTAAAAGTCCAACTAAATCATGATTTTCGGATCTGTTATGTTTTTTTTAATTTTCTTTTAATTAAATAAAAACGTTAGGGGATTTTCATAATACCTATTTATATACTTTTCTTTGTAAATGTAGTAGTTTGATAGCTTATAAAACATTTTTATAAAATTATTATTAATTTGTTGTACCCGGCTATGAATTTTGACGACACGACTCGGTAAAATCCGTACTCTACAAATAACCCAACGGTATGTCCAGAAAATCTTCCGTCAATTCACAAAGTACACCATTTTCATTTATGTTTGGATCCTCAACGGCTTTTTCGGACTCAATGGCGGAAGATTAAATCTTTGTCGGTTCGCCACTGCTGTCCATAATGACAAACAAGTAATGCATTAACATCCACTTTTTTTCGGTTTTAACAGTATTCTGACTAACTGATGACTGGACATTGTACTCTTTGAAACTGAATCAAATATATTAAACCTATCTTATACCCTTACATTGCTAGTTTAGATTCGATGTCTATAACGTTGAATAGAGCGGGGAAAAACTGATTTAAACGCTCTAACTCAATTCGAGAAAAATGTGGACACAATAAGCTAAAGATATGTTTTGTAGTATTCATAGGGGAGAGTGGAGACACTTGGGACACTTTTTTTCCATTCAACAAAATATTAATATTTTTTTTATGATTTAACATTACTTTATCTTTGCAAAGATGCATGAATGCAAAAAAATATATACGGGTTCCTAGTTTTTAAAATGAAGAAAAGGTCACCTGACCAAAAATAATATATTGAAAATCAGGAAAGTTTTGTATTAAAATATTTTAAATAAACAATTTCTATATTTTCAGACAAACGGCTTCTAGTTTTATTACAAATAATATTGTTCTATATCGATACCTGAGTTCTTAACTGTTATATCTTGAAAGTAGGCCAATCTAATAATGCATCAAAGCACAGTGGGATGGACAAAAATCTGAATTATTGCACACTACTATAATAATAATTATTCACACCGCTGATTTATAATATAAAAGTGAAAAATCTGAAAACTAAATTTTGCGCCACTAGTGGTTCATTTTTTGAAAGCTTTTTAGATTTCGCTGAAATATGATACTTAAAATGTTTTTTTTTAATAGGCATAAGATGTATAAGTTGAATAAAAAATGTGTAGGAAATTGCATATCACAATTTTTGAAACTTAAGAGTTTACCATTTAATTTTAGTATATAAGTTTAAATGCCATTGTCGTACATTTAAAAGCACTTTAGCTTTAATGTATTTTCATTATAGAAATTTCTAGGTGTAATTAAGATAAGTATATACAAGATCTGGACAATATAATTCGAATCATCTAGGCCTTATGACATTGAAATAAATAAATCTATTATCGACATAATAACCTCCCCACTTACAATATTATTTGATGAATGCATTAAAAATAACGAAAGTTATACCATTACATAAGAAAGGACCTTCAAATGACATGAATAACTATCGCACCATAGCTTTGGTACCAATTATTTCCAAACTTTTTGAAAGCATACTTAAAAATCAAATAGTTAATTTTTTTGAGGAAAATAATCTTTTTATTTTGGTCAATTTGGTTTTAGAAGAAATAAATCCACTAGTCAAGCAATTAATAAACTTATTAAATTTGTAGTTAATGCTATGGGGGGAAAATGTATTGCGGGTAGTGTTCTTTATGATTTACAAAACGCATTTGACTGCGTTCCCCCCGATAAACTAGTAAGTAAACTTATGTTCTACAATTTTAATGACGTAAGCTGTAAACTAATACAATCCAATTTAAGTGATCGTAAGCATTATACTTTTTTTAATGGAATAGCTTCAAATTGTGGCAAAGTTAGGGATGGTGTTCTACAAGGCTCTGTGTTGGGTCCAATACTTTTTCTCATTTTTATTAATGATTTGGTTAGAGCAATAGGAGGTATCGAACTCATACTTTTCGCAGATCACACAACTGCTTTGGATGGTCACAAAATTGAACGACATCTTACTAGTAATCTAGAGGTAGCGCAGTCAAAACTTAAGGAATGGTTTGATGTTAATGGATTAAGTTTAAATCTCTACAAAACATCCATATTATAATTTCCCCACCGTGATATCACGATATAAACTTTGAAAATCCCGAATGTGTAAAATTTTTGGGTGTTATGTTAGACTCCAAACTAAGTTGGGAACCACATAAAAAATCTGTTTGTCCTTACGTAATTTAGTACCTTTAGATGTCAGGTTGACTGCTTATAATTCATTAATTGTTTCACATATTCATGCTAAAAGAATATTTGGTCTTCAGCGAAAAGCTATTAGAATTATTTGTAAACTACAATTTAGAGACGATGTTAAGCAAAATTTCATACAAAATATTAACTTTCCCGAGTTTTTACATTTTTTACTGCCTGCTATTTGCCAAACAAAACCAATTTACTATTAGATCTGATATTCATCAATATAACATACGAAGTAATGGTGATTTTGATATATGTTTTTTCAGACTTCTATCATTTTTTAACAAGCTGCCAAAAGATATCAGATCTTTGCCTTTAAATATTTTTAAAAATATAGTTAAGAATTTCCTAATTAAAAAGGCATTTTATAGCATACATGAGTTTTTAACCTTAGACATAATCTATATTTAATTTCTCCATTTTACGTAACTTGTACTTTTAATGTTATTTGATTTATTTATATGTATGTTTTTAAATATTTATTTATAGCCAAATTTTGCTTTACGTAATACTTGAACGCTCCCTTATCTGCGCCAACTTTCGTTTTGGTCTTCATTGGTATCCCTAAAGAGCTTATGTACCAAATTTCAGCAAAATCAAACAAACTCTTATTAATTAAACCATACTATTCCACTATAATACTATAGTGGCGAGAAATTTTTTTTTCGGCTTTTAAATTATAATATTCGAAATACAACAGTTTAGAACCGATGTGTAGATATATATTATAGTAATATTAAATGAAAAAATTATTTTTACTATAAATAAACAAATAGTTTATTTTATATTTAGCTCTTTGGCATTAGGAACATTTGTAAATATGTTATATTTAGATCTTTGGCAAGGTTGACAATACGATGTTGTTTTTCCTGACCTACTATAATGCGGTAGTAAAATATTAATTTATCATATAATAACTAATATACAGGGTGATCCATTTATCATGACAATCCTTAATATTTTAATAAAGTTGTGCTATATAATATCAAAACAAGTTTTAAACAAAAGTTATAAGAGCTTAATGGGAGTACTAAGTGGTGTACCTATATTTGATATTTTTAGAGGGCACAATGTAGCAGGTGGGCAGCGGAAACGTTATTTCAATTGGAAAGGAGGGTTGTATGATAAATCATTTTAAAGTCTATTAAATTCTCTTTTTGATCATATAATTTTGTAATGACCAGAAAAAAAAACATTTGAAGGTGCTGTATTTTTTTTTGTTAAATATGCGATTTTCTTAGATTTTCATTGGAAATTTTTATTTATATCACTTAAAATTAGTTTCAAAGTATAACTTACATTGTTTTATCATAGATTAATCATTAAATAAAAATTTTTTGATGTTTTTAAAGAAATTTAGATGAAAATTCGCATGTTAAAAACTTTTTTAAAAATTAAAAAAATTAAAAATATATGATCCAATAGATAATTTTACGAGCATTAAAATAATGTGTCACACGACCACCTTTTCCATTAAAAAAATGTTCTCCCTTGTACCTCTGCCTCCATTATGACCTCTAAACATATCAAATATACACTATTTTGTGCACATTTGTTTATTTATTTTTTTTTATATACTAAAATATTAAGGATTGTCAGGATAAATGGACCACCCTGTATTTAATCTTTTATGACCCGGTTTTTCAATGCACGATAAAATTTAACCTCTTTTGAAAATGACGGGTAAAAATCATATGAACATTGCATTCTGACCAAAAAAGGATAACGAATTTTAATTTTTTTTTTATTTTTTTTTATATTTTTATGGTTTTGGATTATTCTTGGGGTCACTACATACCAAATTTTAAGTTTTTATGTTTAATATTTTTGCCCATTAGTTCTTAACTGTTACATCGACATTATTTCAATTTAGTCAGAATAGCCTTAATATTAATTATTGTGACGTTTCCTGTCAAGGAAAACGTTACATTAAGGCACTCTAGGTCAGAGTAACCTTAAAACTATATCGTCCATGATACTGCAAAACCGCGTAACGTCTAACTGCAAAACCGCGTAAGGTTTAAAAACAAAATTTTACATGAGAAGAGAAAAACTAGTTAATTTTGCTTTTACTAGATATATAAAGATTTTTGTATGATTAGTATATTTTAAACAGTTTAATACAATATTTAGTAAACTAATTTTGAAATAGCTACCCTATTTTAATCAAAAATAAAATAAAAACCATCCAATTACGTAGTTTTTATTATTAATTTAATTATTATTTCAAAGTGGCTCTATCTATCGAATATTTTTAAGCGTAATAATATGTAATTAACTCCTAATTTTTATTTTAAGGATTCTTTCATCCTACTGTTGAGTTTATACAACTTTAAAAATTAAAAGATGTACTTGTGTCAAATTATTGTCAACTTGTAGATTAGCAGCTGCGCAGTTTTCAAATAAATATGTTAATTAACTTTATGAATTTAAGCCCTTTAAACTGATTATTTCTTGCAAAAATTATCTCAATATACGCCATTTAATGTGTAGATTATACTTACACAAAATCTCAGTTTTGATACTTTTAGTAGATACGCGGTTTTGCAGTTAGACGTTAGGCGGTTTTGCAGTTGGACGTTAAGCTGTATAACAGTATCACCGACGATATGGCCTTTTGTTAAATTAATCTTGTTTCGTGGTACAACAGTTTAGGACCTGAGAAATCGATATCCGAATTTATTCGGTTTTAAATCAGAATTTTTCAACTGCGGAGAAGGTTAAACAAAATATTTTTGTCACTGGACATTGTAAATCAACCAAACACATATTTTTAAATAATTATTTTATAACTTTATTAAATAAACTCTCAAATAAAGATTGTAAGTAGTTGAATTTTAGCACATACATATTTAGGCAGACTAACATCTCTACTCTAAATTTCTCTACTCCCTAACATCCCTACTCCATAACATCCCTACTCCACAACAACTCTACTCCGTAAAATCTATACTCCATAACATCTCTACTCCGTAACAACTCTACTCCACACTATAAGGACTTTATTAGCCACTTAAGTAGGGATGTTATGGAGTAGGGATGTTAGGGAGTAGAGAAATTTAGAGTAGAGATGTTAGTCTGCCTCCCTACTCCATAACATCCCTACTCCACAACAACTCTACTCTGTAATATCTCTACTCCATAACATCTCTACTCCGTAACAACTCTACTCCACACTATAGATACTCGATTAGCCACTTGTCTTAACTCAAAAGAATATTTGTCACTGTCACTGTCAAAAATGAATTCAGTTTATTAATTACTTACATATTAGTGCATGTTAAGAGTACGCGGTCATTGTTGCTTTTAGAATAATTCATTTATGATTGTTCTAGATTTACATTTAAAGATAAACGTTTTCTAGGAAAAAAATAAAATAATCTAGAAGAAGAAGATTCTTTGTTCTTTGAACTGCTCATTTATTATTAAGTGGCTAATAAAGTGCATATAGTGTGGAGTAGAGTTGTTACGGAGTAGAGATGTTATGGAGTAGAGATGTTACGGAGTAGAGTTGTTGTGGAGTAGGGATGTTATGGAGTAGGGATGTTAAGGAGTAGAGAAATTTAGAGTAGAGATGTTAGTCTGCCCATATTTACAAATTATTGTACAAAAATTGAAGTTAGTCAAATAGTTTTGACAGATGACATCATTTAATTAAGCAGCAACAGATAGCCCATTTTTTTAATTTTTAATAAAATGATTTAAAATGTGTAAAAAATAAAAAAAAAAATAAGAAAAACTAATAGTAATTATATACCAAGGTAGAGAAGACATTTTTTATAGCCGAGCGTATTAAATCCCGAGCTGCGTAACAGCAAGGGATTTAAAAGTGCGAGTCTATAATAGTCTTCTCTGCCGTGGTTTATATATAATTTTTTTCACTAATAGCACTATTTAACTATTTTTATTTAAATAATAAAATAAATTATTAACAAATTATATTTCTGGAAATTTTCATAAAAATCAAGTAGCCTTGATCAATGGCATTTGCTCAAATAAATACTTTGAACTGACGTTTCAAAATTTAGTTTTTTAATTTTTTTTTTTCATAATATTTAGCTAATTATTGATTGTATTAATTGGTAATAATTATAATTAATTATATTTAGTAAATAGAAAGTTATTTAAAGCTATTTTCTTGGGTTTAATCAGTAAAAATTACACAAAGAACTGAAACAGCTAAAGTGACAGAAATCAATTGTTTAAAAAATTTACTCCTACTAGTAGAGAAAAAATTATTATTGCTATAGGTGAAGAAAATTGATTTCACAGTCTGAAAACATTATAAATAATGGTATGTTCTAAAGCTAGTAGTGAAAAATAAACTTTATGTCATTTTAACCTAAAACTTTAAACCGCATTAAATTTTTCAATATTTCATGGTAAAATATATTCTTTTGTTAATTTTGCTACAGTTTTCTTTATCTTTTATGGAGAAGAAAAGGCATCGCATGTGCTCATTCTGGACTTGATATTGTATTATAAACCCATTCTAGTTCTAGATACGGTATGGCTAGGTATAATACCTAGTCATACAGTCTCTAGAACTAGAATTGATTTATTCTATGTTTGAAAAGTACGTGTTTTTCTCTTTTCTTGTTTTTGTAAAAAAAATCTATTTATAGAAGAAAATATTTCTATTTTTAGAAGCAGCAGTAGTAATTTATTTCCTTATCGATAAGTCAAAACATTAGTTATAATTTATTTACATATTTATTTTAAGGAAAAATTATGTAGTAATCAAAATTTTTATGTAAAACATGAAAACAAACATTAATCAATGTCTGCAGATTATAAACATTTTTAATTAAGATTGCGATTAAATTTTTATATCATTTTACAATACGACAAAGTTTTCTATTAATACGGGGTATCACACCCTGTGAAAAAACACATGACTAGTGACAAGTATTACGTAACGCAAATTTTGATCATTTTGCTATGCGCCAGTTTTTAAATATTTAAGGTATATTGCATTGACAGTACTGATCAGCCGGTAAATGCTTTCTTATCAGATAATATGTTATATTTTGACATTTTTCATTATTCGTTCTAAAAGGTTAATGTATAGAATCACCTTGCAGCTTTTATCATTGCTAAGGCATGTGCAAAAAATCGTTACTGTGGTTCATAGGGTCTCAGATATATTAATATCTACTTTTTAGATGTAATCTTAGAAGGGCCGTAGCTCCCTTAGGGCTCATTTGCGGACCAATTTTTATAGAAACTTTTTTTCATATTTTTTAATGTAGAATCCCCCCTTAAAATGTTTGAACTTATTTCTGAATAACCCTGTATACCCTGTATATTTTTATCCAATACTCATTAGGGATCCCAGGTTTTGGGATCCCGATCCCGAAATCCCGAAAATTTCAAAAAGTTCAGGATCCCGATCCCTTTACTGATCCCAAAATTAAAAAATGTCTGATTTCATCATAAATTAATTACTTTCTACTTTTTATGAACTGGCACATCTGTGGAATGAGAAAAATTCAAGGTCACCTATACTTTACATGCTATATTTTATCTCTTCTCTGCTCCTTGCCTCAGCTCACAGATGCCAGTTAGTATTGCGACAACATCATCTAATACTAAATAAATAAAAATATAAAATTTTTACTAAAAACTTTTTATAAAAGAACGAGTATTTATATTAAATATTAAATACAATTTTTATTTAAATTGATATTTTAATGAAATAAATTAATGTAGTTTTGTATAAAAAAGTTTTAATAAATAAACATTACCGTCAACCGAGGTGACTTTAGGCACCAAATTTATTTATTGCATGATAAATTAAAAAATATTAATTAAATTAGTACATATAAAACATGTTTTACAAAAAAACACTTCGAAAAGTGAAAATGATTGGAAGTTGGAATTGAACCTCACAACTTGTGCACACGTGCTTTGGTTCAGAAGGTTTTGCGAAAAAGTGTCCGAAGTCACCTCGGTTGACGGTAACTTCTTAATTTTAAAATAAACACTATAAAAAATAAAATAAACTCTAATAAAAGCAAGATTTTTTTTTATACAATTAACATGTATATTGTTTCACGAAAACAGTTCTTCGAAAATGCTCAGCCTGTTTTTCAAGAAATCGTTTTGTTAGGTCTATGACCCCAGCCTGGAGTCTCCAGGGGTGCCTTTTTACCATCCAAAAATATTACGTGCAAATCACAATTACACCTCAAGTTTAATAAATAAATTCGTTAATTTTTTTTCGGGATTTTCGGGATTTTTTTCGGGATTTTCGGGACTTTTCCGGATTTTCGGGATTTCGGGATTCAAAAATCATCGGGATATCTCAGTTTCGGGACTGGAAACCCTACTCCCCATCTTTGTCCTTTCTAGGACTATTATAAATTGCAATACTTTTTACTATCAATGAGCTTTATTTGAATGCCAAATAGTAGTACTATTTGTTACATTATATTCGAAATAATTCAAAATAAAATTTCAAATTGCTTAAAAATCATACTTTTTTGATTAAAAAACTCTTAATTTTAAGGACGCGGATCAACGAGGGCAAAATTAATAATATAGGTCTATTCGGCATGTTTTTACGAACACTTTTGACAAATTATAGCCCTTCTAGAAATAAAATTGTAATGCTTATTCCAAATTAAGTACTCTCGCATCACAAAACGTGTAAAATCGAAATTTTTGCCCTGTTAAAAATGCTAAACCACTGCATTATAAAAAGATTACATTTGAAAAAAATATTTAATGGAGAATAGTACAATTAACTAGTTTAAATAGGTTTTGTGATCATATTGCCAAAATCGTTTAGCGACTTCTGGTTACTTTCTAAGCCTCAATACGACATAGTACGCCGGTTGAGCTTTTCTTGGTTAGTATCATTGAGTAAAAGATTTTTAAAAATACTTTTCCCTTGAAAATATTTAATTTTTGGTGAATGTGCAAATAAACGGATTATCCCCAAACCTCTAGATCCGCCACTAAGCCCGCTTACCCCACTACCCATACTGAACACAATATTCCTCGGATAACCTCTCAATGTCCTTTCAATGTCGCATGTCTCGATACATTAGTCGTATATCCCAAAGATATCCCGAAAGGTATGTCCTGAGGATATTATGCCCGCATATGCCAAGGATATACGGTATGTCCTTCGTACATCCCAGGGACGTCCAGAGGGGATGTCCCGTGGATGTCATTTCGTATGTCCCTGGGATATCCTACGATGGCTTTTCCTTCATTATTTTAAATTTACTGAGTTTTTCGTGACCCTAATGGCAGATGTTGTCAGCGGTGTTTGTCGTCTGTTTAAGTTTTTTCCACAGTTATTATTAAATATTTATTGTGTTTTCCTCTGTTGGACAATTTTGTGAGTATTACCGCTCCCTAAGGGAAAAAGGAAATATATTTCGTAGATATGTAAGTAAGTTACTAATTATGTACAAATTTCCTTAAAAAAAGTGGCTATCAAATAGTATTGCTTTTATTATAATAATTATTATTTTTTGTGAAACTATTAGCTTAAACCTGTGGCTTGGTTCTAAAAGGGCCAATGTCAAAAATTTTGAAGGGATACAATAAGTCAAACATTGACCATTTTAGCAGTTTAACAGAAATGTGTATTGAAAAACACTTGTCGATCCTTGTAGCTTGGTTTGGTCTACATTTATCTCACAAGCACTAAAATTGGCTTTTTTAGGTTATATACAGTTACAGGTTATATGGGTAGATCTGAAAAAAATTAGTTCGTCGGTATAACTCAAAATACGGAAAAGGCGACATTGGCCCTTTTAGAACCAAGCCACTAAAATTTTGGTGCAAGATTCTAATAGCAATATTTAGCAAAAAAAAAAATAAAAACAATACTATTTTATAGCCACTTTTGTCGGGGACAGGTGTACATAAACAGTAGATATCTTTAGGACAGACGTACACTATATTCTCAGGACATACCTTCGGGATATTCCTGAGGTATACTGTTCGGAAGTCGCTCGGCTTCTTGTTTAGTAACAAAGTGTATCATGAGTTTAAAAGGACAGAAATTTTTTATTTTTAACTGTCAGTCTACCAATATTACTCTGTACGATGATTAGTAAATAGATTAATGGAATTATAAACCTTAACTGATAGTTTTTGAAATTGAAATATTTAAAAAAATTACATTTTTTGAACATGAACAGGTCAGTTTCAGATTACCTAATCCCTCAGAGACGAAACATTGGAAAGTAAAAAGTCCATTAGGAGGTATCGAAAAAATATAAATACTATATAATTTTTTGTATAGGTTTTTTTTTTTTGATTTTTTTCTTTTTTTGGCCTTTTTCTTTTCTAACTGTTGTGACATTTTTAGGTAAAAAGAAATTGCATCCCAAACATTTTAGTTTTTCGAAATTGTTCTAATACGCTACACCCTAGTTAGTATACATGCTGGTAATATTTACAAAGGAAGACGCATACTTTGTAGTGGGGACCAATATTAACTTTCAGACAGTCTGTCAGACTCGTGTGGGTCATTCGCTATATTGAAATTAAATCTACTCTTGCCTTGTAAACCATAGCCTTGCGAGCTTTTACGCACCTGTTGTAAAAAAAGTTTTTTAGCGTAATTTTTGTGACTTTTATTTCGATTTTAATTGTCAGGTATGTAATGATTTGTAATTTTTTCATAAATAACCAAAAATATAGTAGCAAAAAAAAATAACACTGAACCCCATTTTAAATTAAAAAAAAATTTTTTTCAAAATTTTTATTTTTCCTAATTTTACGAAATACAAATTGATTTTTTTTTTATTAAAAAATTAATTACTATTAATCAAACTATATTTTTCTTACGTTTTGTATGCTAAAAACCAATTTGACATTGAAAAAGCTTCTTAATCCTAAAACTTTTTCAAAAAACTTTAATAAAGAATATTGGACGGGCTAGCTCGAGATCTTTAAAGTGCTCTAACACATAAACTATTAAATTTTAGGAGTTGTGACCGAATAGACTTTTGATTAGAGTGTCGAGAACTATAAGATATCCAAAATTCAGTAAATTATTCATTTTCAAATTCGTTTTCAGCGCCTAAAAATACGAATGAAGAAGAAGAAGAATAAAAATATAGTCTGGTTAAATTAAATGAATTTTTTTCATGGCGGGTGTTAATTAAAGAATAATAAATTAATAAATAACTCCATTAAACCCAGATGAATGTTCTGAAGACAAACAGAAAATAGTATATTAAAGTACTAGTTTCATAACATACGTTTTTAGCGCACGAGTACAAGTTTAGAAAACGAGCCGCTTGGGGCGAGTTTTCTAAAGTACTACTGCGCTAAAAACGTGTTATGAAACGAGTGCTTTATACAATTTTTTCTATTTTGCTCTAATATTTTAAAAAAACTTACATTTAAATTGATGACTGATTTAGGGATTTTTGTTTTGGATTGGCATTACAGTTTACACCATGTTTAAGAACAAATGATATATTGATATATTTTATAGTCATCTCTTCTCTTTTTTACTGCAATTAACCAAGCCACAATTTTAACATGGTAAAAATAACCTAAACACAAAATTTTGTAGAAAATTAAACTTTAAAGCGACATTTGTACGAAAAACGTCAAGCGATAGGCCAGGTCTGTTGCCAACCCAAAAGAACAAAAAGTACAGACCTCTTATGGGCCTATATGAGCTTATAAGAGTCGCAAAATAGAAAAAAAAAATACTAAATAAGAAAATATTTCCTAGAGCCTTAGTGCTAATTTACTGGTGTTGCCCAAGGCAATTAATGTGACCAAAAAAAGGTCATCCAGTGCATGAGCAAACATACTTTGACAAAAAAGAAGAAAAAAGTCATGAACTAAAAATTTTCCTCCGATTTAGGCAATTGCCTAGTATTGCCTAATGGGAAATCTGACTCTGCAGTACTATTAACAATTGGTACCTAATCAAAGTGCACCATGAGTATATTTATCGGACTCGCAGCCGATTTAAATCCATGAAATTAACATATTTATTTTTATTAAAATTATGTTATGTTGCATTTACATTGTGTGTAAATATCTTAATTCAATAACACACTTATGAATAAATAAACAGTTTTAAAAACATTAAACTGGTTCTAAAAGGTTTACAAAAAAATACTGCTGCTAACAAAGGAATAATACTTATTTTTTTAAAACAATTGTTGTTTTTAACTAAAAAAAATAGTTTTTACACCCTTTAAAGTTCAAAGTTTAACCCCTCCCCGATGTTTACCAAAACAATTCTAGCCGAAAACTTTGGATAAGGAACCTTTTTTTTTAATTTTCTCAAATAAGTTATTGTGGTCACGAATTTGTCCGGATAGACTGACAGACAGACAGAAATTGAATTCAGGGTGGATTAACTACCTCCTGCAGGCCTGGGAAACATAAAAAAAAAACAAAAAAAATCCCTGTTTATTCAATTCAAAAAGCACCTTTTAAGTGGTCCAATCCTGTTGATCTTAAATTACTTATAAAAGTTGAATTTGTAGCTATGAAATCAGTTTTAATTCTACAGTCATATTGACAGGTGATTAACGTGTCATAAATAATAATTAATTATCAAAAATTATTCATTAAGAATTTATAGTCAATAAACTTTTGAACTCCTGAGGGTCAGATTCTCTAAAAGCAAACTATTATTAAAATATTTAATAACCATATAGCATTGACACTGAGCCAACCATCGTGAGTTCAAACCTCACTGGCGCCGAGTGCCTTTCTCGGTTAATTAATAATTGAAATTTGGCGAAGGCGTACTCCCTAGATATATTGGTTCAAAAGTCAATTAAAGCCGGTGGTTCCCTCTACTACTAGCCCACACAAGTCCTGGACTTAGGGGATGCTTAATTAAGTAGAATAATACGAGGTTAAAAACAAACAAACTACAAACAACAAACAAACATGTTATGTAAAAACCTAAAAAGATTCTGCTGCTCAAAAAGTCCTAGTAGTTAGTGCCTATTTACCACCCGTTGCCTATGACAACGGTGACAAGCAGCTGATTTTTCCTAGGACCTAGTTAGTAGTTAGTGCCTATTTCCCACCCGTTGCCTATGACAACGGGTGAGAAGTGACGAACAGCTGATTTTAAATATCTGCTTTTAAAAAAGTTAGTAAACGTCAACCATAACATAATTTTAAGATAATTTTTCCGTTTTTTTTTTTAGGTCGTAGGAAAAATAGTATACGCACCTCGTACCAAACCTTTTCAGTGCACATCGAATGCTTTTACTTTCCCCAAGGAAAGCATTAGTAAAAAAAATTCGAAAAATTTTTATTGCTCGTGTTTACTTTTCTGTACGTTTTATATCCAAAAAATATGATTTCCGTCAAAAAAAAAAAATTGTCTGTCGGTCTGTTTCCGGGAAATTTGTGACCACGATAACTAAAGAACGCTTTGGGCTAAAGACTTCAAATTTGGACCACAGATTGATTATCCAGAGTTCTAAGCTGGGATTTTTTCATAAAAATCGGGTTGGGGTAAGGGTAAAAGAATTTTTTTTTCAAAAACACATTTTTTTAAATAGCACATTTTTTCAATTTATTTTTCGTTTTACGAAAAAAGAAACTTTTTTTGAAAAAAAAAATGAATTTTTTTTTATTTATTTATTTTTTTTTTGTTTTTGATTTCGTTCGCGTACTCGGTGCGTAATATACTATTATACTGCGCAACACTCAAAAATTTTCCTACAGCATTTTAGATGCATGTTTTCGGAACCTTTTTCCTTTTTCTCAATCAGCTCGTTTTTATAGTTGTAGTAAAAAAGTCTAATTAATTTCTTTTTGCGGTGAATTGGTTCTTAATTAATAGGGCTTTTACCCAAAAAAAAAAACGGATTTTAAATATTTTTATTTTGTTTGTCTTTTATAGGCTTATAAATTAAAAAAATCAGATTTTTTCTTATTTTTTTCGCTATATTTTCATGAAAATTTTGTATCAATACTAAGGATATGGCTCTGATTTTTATAAGCAACACTAACACACATGTGTGGTTTGTAAAAATAAAAAAGGTTTTAGATTGAATCCAGTAGTGGAGATTTTACGGAGAGTTATTGAAAGCAGAATAACAATATTTTGAATTATTTAATGCTTATTTAATGTTATTTTAACGTTTTATAGCAAGGAAAAAAAAGTTTTTTTTTTTATTTTTCGTTTTGTTTTTTAAATTTAATTTATTGCTTTGATCTTCTAAAAATAAATAAAATACTTTAATATTTTTGTTTTTTTATACCCCCCGGTAAAATCTCCGTCACTGGATTAAATCTAAAACTTTATTAATTTTTGTAAACCGCACATATGTGTTAGTAATCCGTATAAAAATTAGAGCCGTATCTTTAGTATTTATATAAATTTTTTATCAAAATATATCAAAAAAATGCGAAAAAATCTAATTTTTTGAATTTAGAAGCCTATTAAAAACAAACCCAAAGATATTTAAAATCCGCTTTTTTTGGGTTAGAGCCCTATAAATAAAGAACCAATCCACCGAAAAAAAAAATTAGACCTTAATTATTTTTTACCCTATAACTATAGACAAAAAAACACTGTGGGCTATATCTCAAAAGAACGAGCTGATCGAGAAAAACGGAAAAAGGTTCCGATATCAGCGCATCTAATTTAGCCAGACTCAACTAAAATCTCTCCGGCAAATAAAAAAAATCTTTTTTTGTAGAGCAGTGCTATTGGTCCACTTAAAATGTTATTATTTTGATTTGAATGAAGATGGAATTTTTTAAATTATTTTTTTTTGTTTTCTAAATGGTAGTTAATCTACCCTCCAATTTCTTTCCGCAAGTTCTGAACTAAGCTGTACAAAATCAATTAATAACTTTTTACAAAAGTGGGAATTAGATAAAAAAATAATAAAACTTTTTTTTTAACATTTTACACATTCAAAAAATAAATTTTAATATAATTATTATTATTTTAATGCTTATTTTTTTATATTTTATTTCAAAAAGAATATAAAAACATTTTTGATCACTAAAGCTTCAAAATAAGTTATTGTTGTCACGGATTTGTCCGGACAGACTGACCGATACACAGACAGACAAACCGGTAGAAAAACCGATAGACAGACAGACAGACAGACCGACAGACAGACAGACCCACAAAAAGATTGTTTTCGTAAACTTATATTTTCAAAACTTTTTTTCAACGCAGTACTTTTCTACCTTGGGGGAAAAGAAAAGCTTGTATTTTAATTATAATTGCGAGAACTATAGTTTTCCGGTTTATAAATATCTATAAAATTAAAATATGATTTTTATCAAACTAATAAAGGTATTGAAAATTGATCTGTTTCGGATAATAATTTTATTAATTGAAAATTAAAATTAATTTAAAATAGGGGAGAATGAGGCCATTTTAAAAGGGGTAATTTCCACACCCAATTTAAGAAGTAAACAAACTCAAGGAATCTCAATGTTTGATGTTAGTGCCCTTTTTAAGAAAAAACATATTAAGTATTATATTAGCCTGCAAGAAAAAATACAAAATAAGTTTCCAAGGTATATTTTACATCGTTTTACACAAAAATTACGAAATAAAAACGTTTATTCGCCTAATAACAAAAAGCTTACCTATATAATATCCTTTTGTCTACTTTCCAAAATGTGTAAATTGCCCCCATTTTTCTTATTAAGTAGAATACAGGGTGTATTTGAAATAGCGTAGGAAATTTTAACAGGTGATTCTACATGATAAAATATGACAAAAAGTTCCTATACACATATGTCTAAAAATTGGCTAAAAAAGTCCAAAGCCTTTGAAATATATTAACGAGGTTTTGCACGTGAATTAATCCTAATAAGGCCCATCTTTGCATGTCATTTTCACGTACTTATTTAAACCAGGGTGTGCGAAACGGGGGGGCCTTATCAGTTTTTTGTTCCAAACTTTTTTCTGTGTAACTTTTTTGCAATTTTATTTTTGAAATATGATTCCTCAGGTCGAAATACATAAAAAAGATACTCTTGTTGTAATACTGTAGGATTAACCGTTTTCGAGAAAAGTTAATTTGAAGGTGAAATTTCACGGTTCGAGGACGAAAAATTTAATACTAAAATGTCGAAAACCAAAATTTTAATGATGCAATGTTATTCTACATCAAAAACTAAGAAAAAAAGTTTCCATACATGTAGGTCGAAAAAACGCTTTTAAAGCTACCATAGCCCTTTAAAAATGGTGAATATTTAGGAGACCATAGCTCCATTAGGATCGATTTTTGGAAGTACCTGTATATGAGGTTTTTTTCTTAGTTTTTAATCTACATTTGCCCTGCATTATTAAAATTTTGGTTTTAAACATTTTAGTATTTAATTTTTCGTCCTCGAACCGTGGAATTTCACCTTCAAATTAATTTTTCTCGAAAACTGTTAATCCTACAGTATTACAACAAGAGCATCTTTTTTATGTATTTTGACCTGAGGAATCATATTTCAAAAATAAAATCACAAAAAAGTTACACAGAAAAAAGTTTGGTACAAAAAACTGATAAGCCCCCCCGTTTCGCACACCCCTGGTTGAAATAAGTACATGAAAATAACACATAAAAACGGGCCTTGGTAGAATTAGTTGACGTGCAAAACCTCGTTGATATATCTCAAAGGGTTCCTGGGTTATTAAATAAAAACCGATTTTTTTAGCCACTTTCAAAGGGGCGTAGCATTAAGTATAACCATTTTTATGTAACTTTCTCTTCTTTTATTAGCTTTAACGACCGTCAATCATTGTCATAGACAAAAAAGTCACAATATTTTATACGGTACAAGGTACCAGTTTTTAACCAATGATGTAGCTTAAAAATCGCGGGAATTTGAAACTACTATCTTGCATAATTGGATGGACTATATAAGATACAAAAAGTATTTAAAATATGGCGAAGGCGCAAATATATTATGCCCAAAGAAACCAGTTTTTGTTTTAATTTTTGACACTGACAGATTAGTTTTGGTCATATATAAATTATAAATATTATATAATACAATACAATATACAGTGCGGTCCAAAAGTCACCCCCCCCCCCCTCTTAACTTTTGAACGAGTTGAGATATCGATTTCAAATTTAGAACTCTTAAATAAGACAACTTAAACTATCTTTAAGCATATATTTGATACTTTTATCTCTTAAAATGTGAGCAGGGGGGCATGGGGGGAAATTTTTTTAAATAGAAAGGGGGGTCGTGCGATACATCATTTTAAAGCCTTTAAAATTCTCTATATAACCATATATTTTTAATTTTTTTAAACATGTTTTTTAAAGTTTTGATTTTTCAGTTTTTTGTGCTAAAAAATAAATTTTTAAGTTTTTTTTTGTTAATTTTTATTTATGTCAACTAAAATTAGTTGAAAAGTATAATTAACTTTTTTTCATTATGAAATTAGGCATTTTTAAAAAGTTGTTTGGATTTTTTAGAGAAATTTTGACAAAAATACCCATTTTCAACCCCATTTTAAACCCAAAAAAAATGTTTAAAAAAAATAGAAAATATACAGTTAAATGGAGAATTTTATAAGCTTTAAAATGATGTATCACACGACCCACCTTTCCATTTAAAAAAATGTCGCCCCATGCCCCCCTGCCCACATTTTAAGAGCTAAAATATCAAATATATGCTTAAAGATAGTTTAAGTTGTCTTATTTAAGAGTTCTAAATTTGAAGTCGATATCTAAACTCGTTCAAAAGTTAAGAGGGGGGGGGTGACTTTTGGACCGCTTTGTACATGTATTTAAGAATTGTACTACTGGGTAATTAATTGAATTTATCATTTTTATTGTACAATACACTTAATAGAGTTCAAGAACACTGCCATGGGCTGGCTTTTTTAATAAGATCTTATAAACAACAACATATTGTTTAAGAATATTTGTTTTATGTTTACCTCCAGGGCTAGATTTCCATTATATAATTGCCTATGGCGCAAGTTTTAGGGGCTGCTTATTGCTTTCCCATCTTGAAAATTTTCAAGATTTTCAATTTTTTTTGCGTATTTTTGTTTTGACGTTTTATGTCGATATTAATCAATTTCAAGCAAAAAAAAAATGTCGCTCAGTCGGTCGGTGGATCGGTCGGTCGGTCTGTCCGGGAAATCTTGTGGGCACGATAACTTAAGAATGCTTTAAGCTAGATACTTGAAATTTGGCATACAGGTATGTTACAAAAGTTATCGCTCGGGGGTAAATGGGGAAAAATACATTTTTTTAGAAAAAATTGAAAATTGCTATATAGGGGTTTTTGAGGTTGCTGAAATTGAATCTGATAATAAAATTTGTCTAACTCCACCCTCGAGGGGTGAGGGGGTAAATATTTTTAAATATTCTCAATATTTTCTTCAAAACTGGTATTGGGGTTAACGAAGAATCTGATATATTTTTCTAATTTCACCCCCTAAGGGGTGGGGGTAGTTTTCGTGAAAATTGGTATATTGGGGTTTTTGAGGTTGCTGAAAGTGAATCTGATTGTAAAAATTCTTACTCCACCCTCTGAGGGGTAGGGGGTAGTTTTCTTGAAAAATATATTGATGTCGCTAAAACAGAAATTATAATAATTTTTTTCTAACTTCACCCCCTGGGGGGTGGCGGATAGTTTTTGTGAACATTTATATATTTTTAAGGTTGCTAAACGGAAATCTAATGACTAAAAATCCATTTTACGAGCGGATGTGTAAAATGGGAAAGCTCTTTTACTGAGCAGTGTACGCAGTTTGCACATAAGTGCAATTTTTGTCAAAAACTGTTTGAAAATGTCCCAAACACAACCTAAAATCAAAAAATCCGGGGTGGTTTAACTTGCCATTTAACTTTGTTTAAGGCTACCCGTGTCTTGCATTAGTAAAAAAAAGTTGAAAACTTGTTATTGTTTTTTTACTTTTTTCGGCGTTTTATATGTAGATAATTTCCGCAACAAAAAAAATCTGTCTGCCGGTCTGTACGGAAAAATTCGTGAAAAAGACGAAAAAATGTTTTGATGTTGGGTATTATTGTGGGTTTCTTCTGTTAAAACAAGAATTTATAATGTTTAATTTTAAAGCATTTGACATTAAAAAGTCCAAACATTTTGCCTGCTGCGCTTTTTTAAGTAGTTCTTTATTAAAAAATAACTTAAAAAAATATCAAATATTGTAGATCTCTGTTCTGTATATGATCAAAAACCAATATATATTTGTATTTAAACTTGCAAATCTCGAAAATGTTACCTGTGACATTTTGCAAAAAGGAATGATAAACATTTATTTTATTATTATAATTAACTTCATGTTTTTATTATCAATTATCTTGGTCAATGCTATTACTATAATACAATGCTCACAGCCCTTATTATACTATTCACGCGTAGCTCTAGAATAGTATTATACGGTGGTTTCGAATTTCCCAAAATCGCCAAAAACGCCCTAGACAAAAAAAGCTTGGATACAAATGAGTTTCATAAAAAAATAAGAAAATCCAAACGAAAATTTTCGTCTGTCCCTCTGTTTGCTCTTCCGTCCATCCGTCTGGCCGTTCCATGTCACGGTTTTTGTGGACACGATAACTCAAAAATGAATATTCCAATCGACTTGAAAATTTTGGGCAAATTAAGTTCTATGAGGACAAGATCCCCATTGTTTTTGAAATTTATCTCCCAAAAAACAAGTTGGGGGGTTAAACTTAAAAAAAAAATGATAACAGTATCTTTTTCAATTTTTTTTTTCAAAATTTTTTCGTTTTTCGAAAAAAAATTTAAAGAAAATGTTAAAAAATGCAATGTGGCACCACCCACTGTGAATGGTATAATGGAATGCGTAGCATTACATATCTTCACGGCTGGTTTTAATTTTATTGGACAGTAAAAACGCAAAGTTAATTATAAGAGCTATTTCATTTATTTTTTAAAAAATATATAAATATATAAACATGTAATTAGTTATAATAACACATAAATTCATTTTTAAGCATAAAAAAATTAATTAGTTAATCCGAAAATAAAATAATATGTTATTATTTTAATAACTAGATTTATGAGTACTATCTAGAAACTCACGAATAGCTTGATTATGTATTAACAAATAACCTACCTATATATTATAGTTATTGTCCTAAAATGTATTATAGGTTCTGTAATTAAGAGAAGTAATAAACTATTCCCATGGAGCCCCGTTTTCCAAAATTTTAAAAATAATAATTATAATTATTATTAATTTAATAACTATTGAAAGTCTATAGACTTTAGTATAGAATCTTACCTGGGAGGTTAGTTTCAGTTTTCCTAGAGAAGAAATTTTTCTCTTGTATCTTTTAATCACTTTATCTGAGTATTTATTAAATCTTGTATTTGACTTGACTTTTTAGTTAAAAATTAAATACTGCAATGTGTGTATTGTATACAAAATGTTGTCATACTAACATAGAGACCGTGCTGGTACATTTGGATCCCCACGCAACATGTGTTTATTAATACTGTAACATTTGGTAAATTATATCACAGTTATAGTTTGGTATACTTTAAGTTGTAGTTGTTGTGTTATTGATCTAGTTTAAAGTACGTTACAGTATTTAGTAACACAGAAAAAAGTAAAAAATGATCTATTATTTTATCAGTGTGTATTTGTGTGTGACTGCAATTTTTATAATATTAATAATCAAAATTTTGGTATTATTTACCGATTGGTAATTTTTCTGAATACTTTAAACTAGATCAGTAATACAACTTAACAACGACTCAAAGTATACCATAACTGTGATATGCTTTATCAAATGTTACAGTAATTTTTACTATAACATGCTAGTATTAATAAACACATGTTGCGTGGGGATTCAAATGTACCAGCACGGTCTCTATGTTAGTATGACAACATTTTGTATACAATACACACATTGCAGTATTTAATATCACAAGTAAAGTATTAAATACCAATGGTGCCGATATAAATAACAAATATGTATTTACAAATAAAATTTAGTATTAAAATTAGAATGACATTTTCTGAGTGTAACCTTTTATGAATAAGGTGTATGTGGCTGAGGGTTAATTGTTTAATAAAAAGTACGAAATAAACTTGAAAAAATAATTAAATTCTTTTAAATTAGTTAAGGAGGTATGTTATTATCAAGTATCTTTACACAACAAGTACTTACAAATATTTCATATGTGACCCTGCATAAAGAAATCCCGTTAGCGTGTCAAATTTATTTATTTTTCTTCTGGGTTCTTATGTAAAACACTTTTCTACATAATAATCCAAAAGATTTTTTTTTAATTTGACACACTAACAGGATTTCTTTATACAGTGTCATATATTATAATTTTTTTCTCTGTACCTATTCAGATATTATGTACTTGATTTTTTTTAACCAAACTGATTTAAAAGATAATAAAGTATCATAAAATATTGTGCACCTTCAGTTTTTATTGCCAAACCTGTTCAATACTTTAAATATCCTAAATTACTGACAATAAACAATTTACTTTATGAATAATGCCATAATTTTTACGTAATCTGTTATTGTCGTCACGAATTTTTAACACATTTGTAAATGAAATAAATAATGTATTTTTAAGTAAAACAAAAAATCTTATGTAACTTACATTGTATAAAAGCTTTTTAAGTGATTAATTTTAGTATTCGAATTTTTCAGCATGCCGATGGAATGGGGTTATACTGAACATAATGGTAAGTAGGTACTACTTACAGGGGCGGAAAAAGGATTTATTTGGATATGGCCAGTTAAATTATTTGGTTGTGAGTAACAAATTTTGTTTGAGTCAATTAAATATTTAGTTCATGTAAACAAATATTTAAATTTCAAAATGATTTATTAATGGGAACAAAATAGTTTATTTGACAGGAATAAAATTTATTTGACAGGAATAACATTTATTTGTCACAATCAAATAATTTAATTGACCATATCCAACCAAATATTTAGTTGACACAAATAAACTGTTTTATCAATGTAGGGGAGGTAAAATCCAAAAACTTTTATATTCTTAAATTAAGAAATAACATAAGAAAGTCCTAACACTGCAGGCGAAGATTTTTACAAATACTATGGTCTATTTTTTATTTTAAACCAGTTTTTAAAATAAAATTTAATTAATTTTAAAATTTCACAAAAATACAAGAAAGTTTAGCGTCGCAGGCAAAAATTTTTACGAAAAAAAGTTCTAGCCTATGGGGGGGGTAATTACCCCCATTACTCCCCGTGGATCCGCCCCTGATTACATATATATTTTAATAATAATTTTGTAGACGCAACTTAAAACTAAAATACAGTCACAGTCTAAACGAAATGTAATTTTTTTCTGAAAATGTAATTAATAGTTGTTTATGGTACTAGTGGGTAAAGTAAGATATTGCCCATGAGAAAATTAACCGAGGCGTCAGCCAAGCAGAATAATTTTTGAGAGGGCAATATCGGTTTGGAGTGCCATACAAGGTTTTAT
>OY294045.1:59429480-59585277 GCA_958510825.1 Brachypterus glaber | reverse complement strand
AGAAAACATTTTTTTTTAATCAAAAAAAATAACTTGAAATAAAAATATTTTTTTGCAAAACAAAATAAAAAAAAGCTTTATTTAATTTTTTTTTTTTAATTTTATTTAAAACGAAAATATTTTTTTTGAAAATATTTTTTTAAGTTTAACCTCCCTAACTTTTTTGTTTTGTTGAGGGAATACTTTCAAAAATAATAGGGATTTCCCTGATAGGAGTTGATTTTTCCTGAAAATTACTAGTCGATCGGATAATTCGTTCTGGAGTTATCGTGTTAACAAAAATCGTGACATCCGACGGACAGACGGACATTTTCAAAGTTTTTTATTTTTGCGTGAAACACATTTGTATACAAGAATTTTTTATCTAGGACGTTTTTTGGCAATTTTGGGAAATTCGAAACTACCGTATAATACTATTCTAGCGCTTGCGCTGTGTATAGTATAATAATACTACGGTGCACCATAGTATGCAATGCACACAGTGCATATAACCTTAGCTAAGGTTAGGCTCAGGTTAGTAGTACCTGTTTAAATAATAATTATTATAATTATTATAATAGTTAATGGATAGTTAATAAAAAAGTATTTATCACCTACCACTTGTAAGAGATAAATGTTTACTTAAAAAGTATTATTTATTTGGAATAGTTATCCATCGTAGGGCTTATTTTAATTAAAAGTAAATAAAACGGTCCGTATACCCTAATATGTTCAATTTTTTATTATTGTCAATCCGGATTTCGTAGTTTTTTTATTCTAACCACATTTTCAAGACACAATCTATGTCATTTTTTATGTCTTGAAAATGTGGTTAGAATAAAAAAACTACGAAATCCGAATTGACAATAATAAAAAATTGAACATATAGGGTATACGGACCGTTTTATTTACTTTTAATTTTAATCAGTATTATTTAATTTTCTACAATAAGACACACATAATTGAAAATAATTGCATCTCGAAAAGTTTTTAGTAAGGAAATTTTTCGTGTTAAAAATTTGAATACGATTTTTAAATAAAAAGCCTTTATAAAGTATACACTTTTTCAAAACCGTTGGCATGTTATAATATCCTTTACTTTAAAATAAATATACCTAGTGTCCGATTTATTGTATCGCAAGGTTTTACAAAATTTTATAAGACCTAAAAATATCTTGTTCCGATCCTACTATTATACACTGTAAAAAATAATGGAAAAAATACTATAAATATGTACAAATATCGTCAGTATAGTAAAATCTCCATACCTTAATCGAAAACTCGACTACATTTACATGTAAAAGTAAAAGTAATTAATTTCTTAGCTCAAAATACATAAAAAGAAGGTACTCTTGTAATACTATAGGATTAACCGTTTTCGAGAAAAATTAATTTGAAGAAGAACTTTCATGTTTCGCGGACGAAAAATTAAATAATAAAATGTTGAAAACCAAAATTTCAATGATTCTCATCAAAAACTAAAAAAAAAAACTCATAGACAGTTACTTCCAAAAATCAATCCTATGGTCTCCTAAAAATGCACCATTTTTAAAGGGATAGTAGCTTTAAAACCGACCTGCATGTATACTATACATTTCTATACACTGTATAGAAACTTATTTTTTAATTTTTGATATAGAATCATTGAAATTTTATTTTTTAACATTTTAGTATTTAATTTTACGTCCTCAAATTGTTAAATTTTACCTTCAAATTAATTTTTCTTGAAAACAGTTTACCCTATAGTATTACAAAAAGAATACCTTTTTAATATATTTTGACCTGAAGAATCATGTTCCAATAAAAAAATTACAAATAAGTTTAGGACAAAATACTGATAAGGCTTCCCCGTTTCGCAGGCCCCTAGTTAAAATCAGCACATAAAAATAACATAAAGTTATGTATGCCTTATAACAATTATTTCACATTCAAAACCGCATTGCTATATCTTAAACGGTTCCTGAGTTATTAAATAAAAACAGAATTTTTTAGCCACTTTCAAAAGGGCTTAGTTCCCTCACGAGACATTTTTAGACAAATGTTTATAGGAACGTTTTTTCATATTTTCCTATGTAAAATCACGCCTTAAAATTAATGACCCTATTTCTGAATAACCCTGTATTATAGTTAATATACCGGCAAAAAAACTAAATTCAAGATATGAAGGTTGTCAATTTTATACCTTCTGGTAAAGTTATTTATATATAAGTTTTGAAAATCTCAAGTTTTATATTTTTAATCCATCAAATTTACAACTTTTTGGATTTTTAGATAGGTTGGGAGAGGCCTCACGATCCCCATATAGCTACAGCCCTGATACTGGGTTAGCGATTTATTTTAACCCCTTAACGCACTATTTAGGTTAGCTCTTTTTCGCTTACCCGCGTTAACTTTAACCCCCTAACGTATTCACCCGAGTTAACTCGTTGCCAGTAGGTTGGATCTTTTCCGCTTACCCGAGTTAACTCGGGCGACTTATATTTTGCCGGTTATAAGGCATGAGTGCATGCAAGTTATAGGCACCAAATTCCTACCATATTTTCCATAGCCAAAAAATATTAAAAAGTTAAAACATTTAGATCAGAGTTAACTTTTTCTGGAATGGCCGCTCTACCTAGTTTTGTTTTAGGGTATTATTTATTTGAAAACTATCTTGCATGCAAACAAATTAAGCATGATTTAAAGCTATCATAGTAATTGTACCTTGTTTATGTCTTTATTAGATGACCCTAGCAAACCATTTAATGGGACAATTGGCATTAATCATTTAAATTGGTAAATTTGGTACCACTCCAGTTAATTTTAATAACTTTTAATAAATCAAGTCACAATCACGACGTAAACGTAATCCCATCAATTTTAGATCCTGTTGTAAAAATTTAAAGTATATATGTTTTCCAAATTAATAAATTTAAAAAAAAACATTTTAGCATGGGGGGCCGGGGCGCCCGCATGCTTTTTGATAGGGGGGAGGAAAGACTATTCGGCTTTACAACATTATTAATAAAAAGTTTTTTATAAATTCCCAAAAAGGTCCTTTAATATGAAACAGATTGAGTGGCGTCACCATGTTCAACACAGCATTGAGCGCTGCAGGCGAATTTTTTTAGAAATCCTAAGGTATTTTTAAAAATTTCATATGCAACTATTTTACAAATTATTGTGACATTAGACTATTGGTAACTAAGTTAAGAGTTGCAGGCAATTTTTAAAAATTTTCAAGTTAACGTATTTTCCGAACACCAACAATTCAATTCTTGATAACACTAGGCAACAAATCGCAACTTTTTTTTTTGCCCCGATCGGAAAGTAATTTTTTCTTACTAATTCGAGGGCGTAGAATCCGAATCTGACCTTAGAAAAATTCCAGCACCTAAAATTTTTGAGATATAAGTTCAGGTAATAATGACGTTTTTTTTCATTTTTCCTATTAATTTAAAGGCGCAGAATCCAAATTTGACCTTAAAAAAAATTCAGCACGTCTTATTTTTTAAATTTTAGTACATGCAATTATGCCAATTTAAAAATAATTTATAAAACAAAATATTGTGTATTTTTTTTGTTTTTTTAATGGTTCTACATCATAAAAATGTTACTTTATTACATAAGAACCATAATACGTAACATTTTTTTAGTTCATTTTTGACCCTCTAGTAATGATTTTTGACAATTTTTAGCATGAGTACGTGGCGATAAGCTTGTCCCCTTATGCACCCTTCTTCTTACCCTCCACCCCTACTTAGTTTTGTCACATTATCCATTTTTTTTTAATTTTTTTTTTTTTCATAATATCCCTATTTATTCTACCTATGAATTTAAAGTTTCTATGTTTTAAGTTGGGTATTTTTAACTAATATTGAGTCGCCGAATCCAAATTTGTCCTTGGAATATTTTTGTCTCCCATGATTTTAGAACAAAAGAGGGATAAAATAATGATTTTTTAACATTTTTATCTTATTTTTCTCAGAAAACTTAGGTAATAGAAATATTCTGATGGTTTCAGCGACCCAAAATTAGTTAAAAAACATATGACTCCAACCGGGGCAAGAAACCGTGTTGCCTAGTGTAATTGGTAGGTATATTGGGGTTTTTGAGGTTGCTGAAAGTAAATCAGATAATAAAAAAAATCTAACTGCACCCCTGAGGGGCGGGGGTAGTTTCTTTGAAAATTGATATATTGGGGTTTTTGAGGTCGCTACAATATTTTTTTTTAATTCACCCCCTAAGGGGTAGTTTTCTTGAAAATTTGTATATTGGACTTTTTAAGGTTGCTGAAAGTGAATCTGATAATAAAAAATGCATTTGACGGGCCGAGGTGAAAAATGGGAACGCTTTTTTACTGGTATTTAATATAACGTTAACACTATGGATGCATTAACTGTAAATAGAAAAATAAAAAAGAAACGTTCCGTTTAATTTTCATATGAATACAGAAATTAAAAAATAATTATATATATATATAGATAAGCACTAAAGGCCAAGCAGGCTCATGGCTTTTTGAACCACTTTTCTCCATTCTTTCTTGTTTCTAGTACGTTCTTTCCATCCATTAACTCTGAGTTTTCTTATATCCTCTTCTACTTCCACCTTCCACCTATTCCTGGGTCGTCCCACTATCCTTACAGTTCCACTTTCACTTGCTAACATCCTTAATGGATTTCTTTCACCAATCATCCTATTTACATGTCCTAACCACCTTAGACTAATTATCTACCTAAAATAAGACAAACTAAACATTAATGTTCAAATACCTATTACACAGGACCACAAAAAAATAAAGTTAGTTTTTATAAACCAAACTATATTTTTTCAACGTATTTTTGGCCGCTGAAAACGGATATGGCAATGAAAAAAATTCTTGAGCCCCAAACTCTTGAAATATAGAGCACATTGGTTTTTTTATATGCACTCAAGGCCAAAAAAAAAATTTAATTCCGCAAGATTTCAGAGAAAGTTTTTTTATGAAAATATTTCTAAATAAAAATGATTCATGCTATAACTTGCAGATTTTAAATATTATTTTTTCGAGTTTTTCCGTTTTTATTAAAGATTTTATATAAATAATACAGATACAACCAAAAATTTATATATGTAATAAAAAAATTACATATATTATTTTATATCTAGTGATAGGGAGTCTGGGGTGTTTAACGTTGCACATGTCAAAAGAAATATATCATAAAATTGTCTGATACCCAGACTGTTTTTCTCAAGGTTTTTTTAGCTATTTAAACAAATTTTACAATAAAAAATCTCCCTTATACCTAATTTTTTTAAAACCATACGCACAGTGGACAAATTAAATCATAAAGCTGATAAAAAAACGAAAATAATCTTTTTTTTTTGTAAAAGTGGTTTAACAGGTCTTCCATTTTAAAAAATAGTTATAAATTTTCAATAAATGAAATGGGGATTCAATATGGTGGACAAAAATAATTATTTATAATTCGTTTTTTTTTGTTTTTCATAAATTATTTATGTAAACATTATTTTCGATTTAATTATTTTTTTTCTACGGGAAAGCATTATTGTTGCAGCTCCAGCACTTTTTGGGATTAGGGAGGTCTTTATTATCAAATTTATTTAAATCGCTAAAAAAAAATTGAGGAAAATGGTCTGGTTAAGGGTATCAGACAATATTATGATATATTTCTTTCGACATGTGTATGTGGATATAAAAAATATGTATATAATTTTTTTATAAAGCATGTGTATGTAGTAGTATTACATATATAAATTTTCATGAAATATATCGGAAAAACACGAAAAACGTACCGTATTTGAAGTTTGTGGCCCTGTAAAAAATTAACCAGGGTAGATATTTAAAACCTGCAGGTTAAGGCATAAATAATTTTTATTTAGAAATATTTCCAAAAACTTTTTCTGTAATATTGCGGATTTTTTTTTTGTCTTAAATGCATAGAAAAAACCCAATGTGCTCTATATTTCAAGAGTTTGGGGCTCAAGAATTTTTTTCATTGCTATATTCTTTTTCAGCGCTTAAAAAAATACATAGAAAAAGTATAGTATGGTTGATAAAAAACTAACTTTATTTTTTTTGTGGCCCTGTGTTATTAGTTAATATTATAATTATGTAATTATATAGTTATAACTAATGATTGTTAAATAGGTTTAAAATTACAGTTTTTTTTCTAAATTCATGACTATTATTTAAACTTTTTTGGAGGTGCCCACTTTGTAAAAACTATCCAGCTTACCACATTGTATTTCTTAATGAGATATTTTGTTATTTTTTTTTTATTTCCCATCGAAATTAAATTTGCTCCTAATAAGTATGCACAAAAAAGTTTGTAAATATATATAATTATTTCATATTTCATTTAGTTTACAGTATAATTATTTCACACGTTCGGTTTGACGCTTCCTATTAACATTAAAAATTAATTTGAATGTTTCTTTATGCTTTAAGGGGACAGTAAACTTAATGGACACACTAATTTTTAAAAATATTAAAAATCAATAAAAAGTACTTACTTTTAGTAGTATTTTTGTAAAAAAATGTGGATTTCTCACAAGTTAGCGAGAAATTAATTTAAAAATGTGTATTTTTAACAAAAGGTAACAATTTTAAGTTATTTAATAAACAGCGTTGTCAGATTGTACATATATTAAGGATTTTTGTGACGTAAGGTGTAAAACAACAACGTTAACCAACTTTGACGTAAACCAACGTCCCAAAAAAAAAAACACCAAACAGGCAAAAAGCCAACGTAAACCAACCGTAAACTAATGTCTAGGGATTTAAAACCCTCGGCTATAAAATATGTCTTCTCTACCTTGGTATATAATTAGTATTAACTGTTAAAATTAGTTTTTAAAATACTTATTTTTGCGAACGCCCGGTAAATAAATACCTCGATTGGAGCTCTATTTATTACATTGTTTGACATTGCACAAACTCATATTTTAATGTATGATACATTAATGTTTGTTATGGCTACGAAAAAGGGGTCTACCCTTGCGTGACGTAATGCTATGGGGAACTTTACAAAACAGACAGGAAAGATTAAATAAAAAAACTGCATCATTTAATTTATTATTTTCGATTACCAATATTTTTTCACCTAAACAAAACTAATGACTATACATAAGGGCAAACGCCTCTAAAAATTTGCCGACTTGCCTAAAATTTGCCTACTATCAGATTTTTTCCGTATAAATAAAACTCATGACTAAAAAAAAATGTGTTGCCGACTCGTATAATTTGCCGATTAATCTGCTGAAAATGACTGCTGTCACATTTTCACCTTTTTGAAAGGCTCCTGCATTTAGTTTACGAATAGTACCTACTTTTTTACTTTACTTCATAGATAAGATGACATTTAGTGAAAATCAGTTTTAAACAAGAACTTTTTAAGTATAGTCAAATTCTCTGCTCGCAAGTGTATGTAGTAAAAGTTAGAGTATATTGTCAAACAGTTATGTAGACAAAATTACTGTACATAGATATCTCGATTCTAGCAATACCCTCGAAAATTATATTTTGAATACCATTACCAGAAAAAAAATTGCCTTATTTAAGGGAAAATACCTTACTTTAAAAATTAAACGACTAAGGTCAAACGCACAGTTAAGATCTATGATCTAACGTATAGCTTATTGGATCCGTGAGTGAAAAGATATTCTGATATTGCTGCCATACTATTACAGATTAAGCAGGGCTTGGGTTTATTCAGTTGTTTTCACACTTGTAGCTAGTAAAAGTTATAGTTTATTGTCAAAATGTTATCCACACAAAGTTTTTTTGGAATACCAGACGAAATTACCGCATCTAGATTTCTCGATTCTCACAAATTCATGGAAATCAAAAATCATTACCTTACACACCATTACATTGAAAATGTTTAGATCTGCCCACAGAGAAATTATTACTTAAAATAAGTACGTAAGATTTAGATCAAATGGCTCAAAAGTTTGTATATCTTCAAGCTTGAGTGAGATGGAATACATATCGTTACTTACCAAGCGGTTGAAATTTGAATAGTAAAAGTACTTGCTTTATATAATAAAAAAATGTATATTGTTTCAAAAAACTTGAATAAAAGATGGCAAGTAGATATTCATACGAGTATTTAAAATACTATAAATAGTACTTATACTAATTTTTTGAAATCAAGTACTAATTGAACTTAAAACAAATTATTGAATTTGTTAAAATTGGTTAAATTAGATTATACTTATAAAGTATTTTTATACCTGCAAAAAGTATTTAACAGAAATATCACAAATACCTCATATTAGAATATTTTTTCTTTATGTGTAAAGGACATTACAACTCACTATTTCTTTTTTTGAGGCAAGTTGTTCGATTAATTTCATGCGAGGTAATTTTTTTCTAAATACTGTTTCCCCGAAAATCTCTACATACAGTGGTTTAAATAATAAATTAGATATTTTTTAATAAAATTTAATATATTTTTTAAGAAGTGTTTCATGCTTCACCAAATGCAAATTGTGAAAATGCAAGTTAGGAAATTTAAAATAAATAGATCAATTTAATATTAGAAAGTTTCTTTTGTTGTTTTTATCTAATACACTATTCATGATATTGATCTTCCTAAAACTAGCACATACTTTTTATTTTTATTAAGTTAAGTATCGATGTTGTAACACACTTCATTTCATCAGAGTCGAACTGAACTAGAGTGCCTTAATGTGACGTTTTCTGTCAAGAATAAGAGTAGAGACATAGTTTAAAATCTAGGAAAATTGCAAACCTGCAAACGTGTTTTTAGCATTTTCCGGATATACCAAGTTTATTGTGGCACAATAACAATTTCAGCTATTTTTAGGTACAATTTTGGCACTTAAATAACAATTTGTCGTTTTTAGTAAGCCCCACGCGCTCCTCATGTACGTATCGATTACAATCTCATATCGGCCTGGCGATTCTCTTCTAATAAAAAGCAGAACCAAGATTCAAAACTCTCTGGTTTCTTCGTAACTTTCTTTTCTTGATGTTTTTGGTTTTTGTCATTTTTTTATTGTCAATTTCTCCGCATTGCAATATAAGGAACACAGCCACAATATCAAAAAAATACCTTTTCACTTCTTTATTTAGTGAAATCCAATATGGGCCAAGAAAGTGTATGTTTGTGCCTACCTTATTACATTCTTGCTTCCATTTTATAGTGGAAGAGCAGGAAACATGAACTGCTTTTTTGTGTACGCCATTACCAACTGGATACAGATACATCATATTTACAGGCACCTTTTTTGATATAACAGATATACTGACAGTGCCATTTATCACATAAAGGACGAACTAACAGGTTTAAGAGGGAGTGGCAATATTAGGAACATGTTAATAATTAGCTTACCCACCTTATATATTTTAAGATATTTAAAAATACTTACCTACTTAATATAACTCTATAGCTTTTATAGGTAAATAAAAGTAAAAATTTGGAACCTTAATTTTTATGTATATGGTAATATGTCCTTGGCCCAAGAACCTTGGACAGTTAAAAATTTGCACACAAAAAAATATGCTTATTTAAAAATTTATATTCAGACACTATACAATAGTAATATAATTTGCAAATCACGTTTTTCTTTCCTTTTTGATTGTGGAGAATTTTAAGTACATGGTAAAAATATATTTCAAATTTAAATTTGGCAATATATGTAAAGAATTTTAAATTTGTTTTATGTTAATTAATAAAGAATAAAATTTACAACACAGAGAAAAAATCTGATATATGTGAGACTTTTGTTAGATACTTGTTATATAAAAATAGTTAATATCATGATATTTTAGTAGTTCGGCAAAAAGGTATATTAGCAAAAAAAAATCAGTCACATCACAAACCGCAAAAATAAAAAAATAAATGATTTTTTTGGTGCTAAACCACTCGTAAACATATAACACTTAATTAAAAAAAAAATCAATAATTAGTTTTAAGCTCAGTTAGTAATTGTTTCCAAGAAATTAGTACCTACGAGTGGGTACCTACTATTTTTTATTATTTTTAAATACTCAGTTTAAATAACTATAGATATGCTAGCCTAGGGTGGACCTTATTTTGTTATTATTTTAAAATTTCTATTCTGGTGTATCTAGAACATCCTGAAAATATGAAGGTAATCAAACTTCCCTAAGGGTCCCAATTAGACCCCTAAAATTGTGAAATTGCGCAAAAATCGTAAGAAATCGTTAAAAATGGACTGTACTTTTTATATCAGTGGAAAATTTAAAAGCATTGAAATCAAAATTTTTTCCTTTTGAGTGTACAAAATTATGTGCCAAATTTCAAAATGATCAAAAGATTCTACCAGGTGCCGAAAATCCGCCAAACAAACTTTTGAGTCACTGAATCTGAATATTTAGTACTTGTTTTTAGTAAACATTTCTATGTATGTATTAACATGATAATATAAAATGTGATATGGGATAAAATTTAATAATGGTATAAATTGGTTTAATAATTATAAATTAAAAAAAAAATATATTAAAAAAAAGAAAAAGTTGTCATAGTTTTTCTTCATATTGTAATAAAAGATGAAATCCAAGAGGGTTGTACATACAGTTGATTAGCAACAATTTTATTATTCTTAGAGGGACCGTCGTTATTATTTATAGGGTCCGTCGTTATTTTTTTATAGGGACCGTTGTTCTTAGCAAAGGGACCAAATTTTCTCAATTTAAAAATAAAATTAATATTTTTAATATAATATTTTTTATATTTCTCACTCCCCTTTTCATCCAATTGGTTTTCTCTAACCTTAATTTTAGGCATTGTATTGTTTTTTTGAGTTTGGAATATATTTATTTCTTTATTATGCAAGAGTTTTAGAAAGAACAATGTTAATAGAGTAAAAATTTGCATAATTTTTCAAATATGTAACGACGTTCCCTATTTTAGCAACAACGGTTCCTTTTCTTGGAGACCGTCGTTACAAGGGACCGTCGTTACGTTTAGACACAATTAGTGGGATTTGGATCAAGGTCTTTGAGATCAGTCCCTGCAAATTTGAGGTTAGGTATTGTATATGTTATTGTACAAATCTAAAATGTTTAGTCTGAGATATAATTAAAAACAATTAAGATAATATTAGGGACCGTCGTTATTCATTAAAAAAGTAAGCATTAAAATAACATCGCTTAAACTAAATTTATTAAATGCATATTTTCAATTAGAAGTACTTACCCCTCTTAACACGTAATGAAAATACTTGGCACTGATCTTCTACTAATAGTCGGATTTTACTAATATAAGAAGCGCTCGATTTAAATTGGGAGACATAAGTTATTTTTTTTTTATTCAAACCAGTATAAGATTTTCCAAGTAATTAAGTCTTATGACGTAAGTAAACAGTTCTTAGATTAACTAAAAAATATTTTGTAAAGTTCAATTAAGGTAATCTACATATAAATATGGATTGTATGTCAAAAAAGGTTGAGGGAGACAAGGGACCGTCGTTACGTTTTTTAGGTTAATATATCAGATTTTCAAAACAGACGATATTTATAGAAGCTATTAGTAACTGAGTATCAAAAGCAGTTAATATTAAAGACATTTCATTAACTAAATTGCACAAAAAGTCCATATTTAAGTTTTTTTTGGAGCTAGAGACATATTTTCTCCCATTACTGAATTTTGTCCCATATATTTTAATAGCGTAATGAATATAGGTCGACGCCGAGGAATTGATTCTAGTATACCAGCCAAGTAGATGCCGCAAATACGTTAGTGTGGTAACGTATCTACTTGACTGTGATTTCACTGCAATCAATACCTCGACGTCGGCCTATAGTAATGATACATTCAAAAAACTTTAATTACCTATCCGTTAATTAGAGACACAGTGCAAGAAATGCGGCGCGTACTTTTGCTATCTGGGTTAATCTAATATTAGATGCACCATTTTCAAAATTAACATGTGCGACAATGTTTTTGTTATTTAACCAAAACAAACTATTATTTAAATTTAATACAATATTAATGAGGAAGATATAAAATTAACCTTGTGCTAAGTCAGTGCTGCCTACATTCAGAATGAACAAATCAAAAATTATATTCAAATGTTGTTTTTTTATTAAAATATGCATAAAATAGTTTATAGTAGTAATTAATTAAAATTGTTAAACAATATTAATTTTAATAGTAAAATTTGTGAGAAATGGAATAAATCGGAGGTAGAGATGCTTAGGAATACTGGGAACGGGAGCCTTCGTCGGAAAATTTACCGCGAAAGAAAATATCTCGAAAATATTTCGTCGAAAAAATTACCGCGAAATGTTTTTTTCCGCGCAAAGGATTAACAGCGATAAACATTTAACGCGAAAAAATATTAAAGCGAAATAAAAATAGCGAAAACTATTACCACGAAAAGTTTTAATACCAATTACCGCGAAAAATATATAGCGAAAGTAATACCCGCGAAAATATTTAAGGCGCAAAGCAAATTCCGCATCTAATTTTAAATTATAAAAATACGGTTTTGTTTAATCCAGTTTCATAATTTCAGAATTAACAACATTTTAATATAATCAAATGGTTTCATTTGGTTTTTAAAAATATATGTAAGTAAAATTATGAGTATATTACTAATAAATATAATATAATATATAACCAATTTCTTTATATTGGTGTTATAAGTTTAGTATTTTAAAAAACGAAAATATAATAAAATTTTTGATTTGGTTTGTTTGGTTTTGTTTTTGATAAAAAATAAAAATAAAATTATGATTATAAAACTTAATTCAAAAAATTATAATAATATTATATATTTTAAGGTCATTTTTTTAATTAAAATTTAAGCCCGATTATATTATTGCGCGGCAAAAGTATGCGCGATTATATTATTACGACGTAAAAGTATGCGCGATTTTTATTGTCGCGATATTAGTTTCCGCCGTAAATGTTTTCGCAATAATATTTTTTCGCGGTAATTACTTTTTCGCGGTGAAACCTTTCGAGGTTAAATTATTGCGCGATAAATGTTTTCCCGGTAAATGTTTTCGCGGTAAAAGTTTCGCTATAAATTTTTCGGCAAAGTCTCCTAGATCCCGAATACTAGATCTAGTCGTTAACAAGAAGTACTAACTTGAGACCTAGATCTAGTTTTCTTAAAAGAAAAGGTTCTGTTCCATCGCTAAATGGAGAATTGTATCGAATTCTTTTCTTAGGTCTTTAATAGTTAAATTTGTGAGAAATGGGATAAATCGGAGGTAGAGATGTTTAGGAATACTAGATCTAGATCTCAAGTTAACAAGAAGTACTAACTTGAGACCTAGATCTAGTTTTATTAAAAGAAAAGGTTCTGTTCCATCGCTAAATGGAGAATTTTATCGAATTCTTTTCTTAGGTCTTCATTCGCAGCTGCAATACTAATTTAGCGTTCATATCGTTCGAATATTAACTAGTTTCGTAAGACCCATTTTTATCACACACTTTAGAAAGTGAGCTCGCAGGGGCAGTTTTCTAAATCATCTAATTTCTAGTGAAGCACTGTGTCAAAGACTTTTCTTAAGTCCTTAACGACAATATTATTATAATACCCATCTTTCTCGCACGTGTTTTGTATTTAATAAAGGCCTAAAATAATATGAGTTTAAAAATAACTTTATTTTGAAACAAACAAAAATAAAAAAAGTCTTAGAAAGTATAAATTTTAAAATTATTAAGATTATTTAGAAAATTTTGTCGGTATGTCCTTGTTATTTTCCAAAAATTATTTTAATCTTATTATTTGCAACGAAACTATTTTATACTTCAACAAAACAAACATATATCTTAGCTTAAAATTCTAAAACTGTGCAGATCTTATGCATAATATTATTTTTAGAACTATAAATAATTTGAAGTTGATATATAATTTTGAGGCCACTAGGTTTAAAGCATGCAATGTAATCTTAACATTAAATAATTTAAGGTTGGTGTTATTAAGAAAGATAAAATAAAAAATATATAAAAATATAAAATAATGTATAAATAAATAATATAAAATAATATACAGTGCATGTCTAAAGTTCGCCTCCCCCCTTGAACTTTAAATTGATTAAGATATCAACTTGAAATTTGGACCACGTATAACATAATCTAAATTATTTTTTGGTATATGTTTGGCATTTTTAATTGGCACGCCCCTAGATTGAAAGGGTTAATTGTTTTTTTTTTTTAGAAATTTTGACGAAAATTTAATTTTTTACAAATAATAAATATATAGCCGAATAAAAAAAAAGAGCTTTAACTACCCTTTCGGTTAATAACATCCCCCTTGCCTCCATATTGTGTTGGTTAATTCAGAACAAGACAATGCTAATAGCCGGGAAGTATACTTCTCACTGGCCACGAAAGGGTTAAGATAAAACGTTTATTACAGGGAACTACACGGTGGCCCAAAAAAAAAGGACACTTTTTAAACCGTTATAACTTTTTTGCCGTTTGTGCAATCTTTACTTACTTTGAAATTAATAGGCTCAAAACATGTAAGATTCGGTGAATAATTTTATTTATTTAAATTATTATTATATATTTTAATAAGAAAGCTTTTTCTGAAGGGGTTATTTTAGACCCATGGTGATTAGAGCAAAATGTCAAAAATGATAACTTTTCGTCTGTATTATGTTAAATAGTCTATCTTCAATAGTTTTGTGTTTACATTTTAATTTAAAATTGTAATTTATTTTTTATAATTATTTTTCCGAATGGCTACAGATAGCGTTAAATGGTAATCTAAAAGTAATTTTGACATGTATCTAAAAATAGTATGTCAAATTAAAAATATTGAAAATCACCGATCAAAAAACTAAGAAAAACGTATTAAAACTGCATTGTGGTGGATATATATTTTAAAGAAGATGAACAATAAAGAATATGTAAAAACAAAATTGTGTAGAAAAATAAGAAATAAGTTTAGTTTTTATCAAAACGAAAAAAATTGCCTTAAAATAACGGATGATGGGAATTTTTGTAAACCAATATGGAATTATTACTACAAATAACCAACCAAGATCCTGTACCATAATGTGCTGTTATATTATTGTTAAAAAATAAGACAGTGTTTAATATAATTTAATTTTAGGTTTTATATTATATATTTTATATTATATTTTATAATTTAATTTATTTGTAATGTATTATATATATTTTTTCTTTAAATTCTTTTTTTTTGCTCATTTTAAATACTTTTTAAATTAAGAGATTATTTTTTGAGAACATTCGAAAATTTATGAATAAAAAATAAACTACAATTTTAAATTAAAATTTAAACATACTCATCTATTGAAGAAAGATTACTGAACAGTTAGGTCAGAAAGTTTCATATTATACATTTTGCTCTAATCCCCAACGCTTTAAAACAACCCCTTCGGAAAAAGCTTTATTACTCAACAATATAATAATACTTTAAATAAATAAAATTATCTTCCAAATCTTACATGTTTTGAGTATATTCATTTCAAATTTGGTATAAATAAAAAGGCAAAACAGTTATAACGGTTTAAAAAGTGTCCGTTTTTTTTTGGCCACCCTGTAGGAAAAAGGATCGTCATACGGACAGACAGAAAATACGTTTATTCATTTGAAGATTCATGAAATTACGGTTAAAAATGTTAATTCTTTATTATTATTTCCAAAAATTGACGGTATTGATCCTAGAGACTTCATTTTCTGATTTTTTATTGACAGCATGCCAACTTAGGAAAACCAAAATAATACGCTGAAGATTGAAATATCGATACCGATCGATAATTCATAAATCAATTTTATTTCAAGGGCATTTAATTTCGTAAACATTTTTTCCTATTATTAGCTTTAATAAAAGTGCAGCCAACCAGTTTATTTTAATTTGCAAATATATGGTTACACTCTACCTGATACAGGGTGTTCAAATTTTGAGTATTTTTAGGACAATAAAATATCTACATATGCCCCTAACCAGTTAGGTACCAAAAAACCTATGCGTTAATTAGTGTTCAGTACCCGATAAAAGAAACTCACGTTTCAATTACTTCTTTTAAAAAGGAAAACCGCAGAAACCTGGAATTTAAAATATTGGCTCTAACTCAAACTTTCTTTCATAATTTTTGTAACTAAAACTAAAAAAATGCAATAGATGCATTAAGTTTTTTTTTTAATACGGAAAGCCTTTTTAAAAAGATTATATCTTTGCAGTGCATTGTTTGCTGTTTATAATACAGTGGTTTAAAAACTATTAGTTTAAATGAATATTTGTCAAAAATAATTGATCCTACACTATTCCAAAAATATTGTACTTCTAAAGGGAATTTTGTATAAGCTAAATTTAACAAAATTTCAGTAAAATTTACAATAATTTACAGTAATTTTTATTCTTATCTACCAAAACAATAGAAGTTTGTTGTAAGATTTTATGCATTTGAAGCTAACACCTTTTTTAGTTTTTTTTTTTTTTTGTACGTTTTTGTCAATTTCCTCAAAATATCTTGGATTCTAAGGGAATCAAACCCCCTTCGCCTCCTAAACGATGTACGTGTATTCTACCTCAATGCGTTTCCCTTAAAATTTTGTCTTCTGAGGTTCAAAAAAGTCAAACAATACATAAAATAATTTGTTATTTTTTTGATTGTCAGGTCAATAACATTTTTAATAGATACAATGATAAATAATATAGAAAGTATTTTAATTGTGTTACAGTTAAGCATTAATTATTATTTATAGCCTTTTAACTAGTATATTTTTTTAAATATTTTATCGGTATTGTTCAATTTTAATGAATCAATTGTGACGAACCTTCAAACCAAAATTAGTAACCTTCACGGTTTAAAAAAATGCATTTCAAAATCAAATTTCATTACAATGAAATTTAGTAAAAATTTTGGGCAAGTACGATACCTCGAGTTTTTAAATCAATTTTTAAGTATATAGAAAATCTCTCGCAAAAGGCCCTTCCAAAAAATGTGTCGTATCTATAGTAACAGATTTTTACATAGGTACTTAACCCGGCGCGTGTGTGGTGAAAAATTATAACATCGCGTGTGTGGTGGGCTGCAATCTACCCCAAACTTTAAAAAATCATATAAAAAAAAGTTATAAAGAACTTTCACTTTTGGGTTTAGACCGTGTTAATGGATTTTCACTTTCCGACGTTTCGTCTCTTACTACTAGAGACATCTTCAGGGATTAATCAGTTTCAGATTAATCCCTGAAGATGTCTCTAGTAGTAAGAGACGAAACGTCGGAAAGTGAAAATCCATTAACACGGTCTAAACCCGAAAGTGAAAGTTCTTTATATCTTAATGGCCGTGAAAGCTTAAAATCTAAAAAAAAGTTATGTGTTTTTTCTTAAAATAATAATTTGTTTAGATTACTATATTTAATAGAAATACAAAAATCATATTTTTATTTTATCGTTTAAAAGAAATACCACGAGGACCCCGTGGGGAATCAAAACGACTTTTTGAAATTAATCAAAATTTAAGAAATTTTAAATTTTGTTAAATGAACCAATATTAATCCCAATTTGAAAAATGCATTATAGGGGTTTTTGAGGTTGCTGAAATCTAATCTTATAATAAAAAATTCTAACTTCACCCCCGCGGGGATGAGTGTGGGTCGAAAAATTCTTTTTCGCCCTATCATGTACCAAAAGTTGCCTTTATTATAGAACATAACCAGTTATTTTTTTTTTCATTTTTTTTAGAAATCGTTTTGATATGCCGCAGGGGCTTTGAAATTAATCAAAATTTAAGAAATTTTAAAATTTTGTTGAAAATCGCATAATAGGGGTTTTTGAGGTTGCTGAAATCGAATCTAATATTAAATTCCGCCCCCTCGGGGGTGAGGGGGTAAATATTTTGAAATATTTTCCATATTTTCGTGAAAGTTTGTGTATAGGGGTTTTTGAGGTTGCTAAGACCATTTTTATTATCACATTCACTTTCAGAAACCTCAAAAACCCCAATATACCAATTTTCAAAAAAAAACCGCCCACCACTAAGGGAGTGGATTTAGAAAAAAAATATTTCAAGATGCAGTTTTAGCAACCTCAAAAACCCCTATATACAAATTTTCACTAGAATTTAATTTATATATGTAGTATGCTGTACTGATAAGTGAAAATACCTTACCCCTACGATGGTTTTTTTTACCCCTCTTTTCTCTAATCTAAAATCGTGCTTTTTGTTTGCTTTTTAATTTATAAAATATAATTTATTTGTGGATTAGGGGAAAGGGGGGGAATGGCGGCCGCCTAAGGTTTTTTGTAATTTTTAGCTTTATTAATGTTTTTTTTTTCATGAAAATTAGTTAAATGAAACTCAAAAGTATGCTTTATAAAACTCTATTCTCAAAAAAAAATTAAACTAAAATACAAAATTGTTATAATTTTTAAAAAAAAACTTCAAAAGGCCGGCATTACACGCAGGCTGGGGGTAATTACGGCATAGGCCGGAATTACCCCCATTCAAAAAAAATTACATACAAAAATCACAAACGAAGACTTTTCCTTCAAAGCTTGTGCAGTCTTTATGAGCCCATAGCAGACATATTGAGCAGCAAATCCAAATTTCACCGTCTTTGCCAAACTCACCACACATGAGACATATTTCTTTATTCACTGCCGTATCATTGCTATCGCTTTCATCCGAAAAGTCTTCGGTATTATTCTGCTTATTTCTGTCAATACATTTGCGTTTTGCCTGAGATCTATTAACTGCAGCTGATATAGCTGATGTTTCATCAGCTGTGCAGTCGTTATTAAAGACTTTACGCTTTGTTCCTTTAGCAACTTTTTTTTATCGGATGTTGTATTCTTTTTTAGTATTTTTTTTTGTTTTTCTTCCTTTTTAAGTTGTTTTTCTTCTAAAACTGTCTTCATAGGTGTTAATGTAAATATTTCTGAGTGCTGCTTTCTATTGTTTTGAGAGTTATTCTTTTTATTCACAATTGTGGATGGCATCTTATCTTTTGAACACCCAGGTAAAGGAATTATTTCACTAAATGATACGTTTAGCTTAGTTGTTTCATCTTCCACCTCCGTATTTGTTTCATTTTCATGTATGTTTTGTAAATCTTGTCCTGCATTTTCCAAATATTGTTGTTTGTTTTGATTTTCTGTATCTTTTTCTTTTAAAAAACCTTCAGCTGGTGTAAAATCTTCTTCGCCAAAAATGTCAGCATTGACAGGAAATATTCCGGTGTTCTTAAAACCATTAATGGCCTTTATTGGTGTGGCAACACGACCATAGGCATTTTGAAAAATTTCGGCTACTTCAAAAGTCGTTATCCTTTCATGTGGATGGCATCTTAAATAATTACCACATTCAACATTGTACGCAGATTTTAATGATGAATAAAAAGTCACATCAAGAGGCTGAATACGATGAGAGGTATGCGGTGGTATGGTTAAAACTATAATTCCTTTTTCTTTACAGAAATTATACGCATCTAATGTGCAATGGCTGATATGGTTGTCAATTATCAATAAAACTGGATGTTCCTTTGAAGGCTTTACAGATTCAGAAAAATGTTGAAGCCACTCCATAAATACTTTTTCATTCATCCACCCATTATCTGAACAGCAGTATAGTGCACCTGGGGGACCATTTTTCTTCAATTCTGGTTTCATTCTTTTGCGGGCATAAATAAATAAAGGCGGAACATAGGTTCCTGATGCACTTATACAACACATAATAGTAGTAGTCTTTCCCCTTTCTGCGCTTGTTATGAAACCAACTCTTTTTTGCCCTTTTTCAGCAAGTATTTTACCGGGATTTTGAACTGTTGTTATGCCTGTTTCATCTGCATTATAAATTCTCGATGGTGAAAATTTATATTTCTCTAAAAGAGAGTTTAAATTAAAAAAAAATAGGGTAACTTCCTTTTTATTAAAAGCAGAAATTCGATTGATACTTGTGGCCTCTGGCTTTCTTAATCGAATATTTGGGTGTCTCTTAAGAAAACCACATAACCAGTCTCTTCCAGCAGTTGCTTTATCTTTTGAAAACGGATGTTGTAAATGATTTGCCTCAGCATACTTAAAGGCACATTTTTTTATTTCAGTCGGAGAAATTCCATAAAAATGTTTTGAAAGTTTTATAACTTGTTCTGCTAAAATATTTTCTTCATCTTGGGTAAAAACAGCTTTACGACCCAATGAAGCGTCTGATACATCTTTTTTTTTAATCTATCTTGTAGTGTTGACCTTGGAATAGAAAAACTTCTTGAAACTTCACGCGTGCTTCTTCCATTTTTTATCGCGTTTATGGCTGCATTTAGTTGTTCAACTGTCCACTGTGCTTTACCAGTAACTCGTTTATAAATTCGGGACATCTACAATATTAAAACTTAATTATAACCTATGTGGGGTAATAGTGGCCGGCCGGCATTACCCCTAAACAAATGGCCATTATAACCCCAAAACGTACATTTACAAATTTTTACCCAAAACACTAAATTAACTGAATTTATATGTCAATCTATTACATAGTCCTAAACTACAATAGAGACTAATACTACTTGTACCAAAAATGTAACTAATAAGGCTAAATTAGTTTATTTACATACCTTTGAAAGTTGAACAGTAATACATCCCAACCGGCAAAATGTTATTTTCTCTTATAACTTTCTACTTTACCGATTTGCGTCCATGCCATTTTAGATACACTATGAACTACTCACGGGTAGATGGCTCCACTAGTATTAAATTTGAAAAAGGAGTATATAGCTAAGATATACGATGGCCGCCATTACCCTAGAGGCCGCCATTCCCCCCCCTTCCCCTAATACGTTATAATTAAGAGGTATGTGTATTAAATATAAATTATTTTATCTCCCTAAATATCAATTTGTGATACTAGGTACCGGTTTTTTTTTTCAAATTTTACTCAGGTGTGGAGTTATTTATTATTAGATTCGATTTTAGCAACCTTAAAAACCCCTATAACGCAATTTTCAACAAATTTTTTAACATTTTTTAATTTTTGATTAATTTTAAAGCCCCTGCGGGGAACCAAAACGACTTAAAAAAATAGAAAAAAATTACTGGTAATGTTCTACAATAAAGTCAACTTTTGGTACATAGCGCTATATAAGGGCGAAAAAAAATAGTCGCCCCACCCTCACCCCCGGGGGTGGAGTTAGAATTTTTTTATTATCAAATTGGATTTCAGCAACCTTAAAAACCCCTATAATGCAATTTTCAAATTGGAAATAATATTGGTTCATTCAACAAAATTTAAAATTTCTTAAATCACCCTGTGTACAGGAAGTATACTATGAGGAGATTCCTCCTCGAAACCCAAGTATTCATACAAAATAAATCCTTTGATATTTTAACACCACACTAAAATTTATAGTAAGCTTAAATTAAATATTATTAAATATATTATAATCATTTAACCTTTATAGATAAGTTCTATTTTTGTTAGAAATAAAAAATATTGACGCAAGCTACGTAAAGGCAAAATGCGCTGGTTTTCAATGTGTCCAAAGTCTATAATATACCATATCCAGATTTTTTTTTATTTTTTTTTATTTAATGCAGACCTCAAGTCAAGTCCATACGCAGGCCCTTAGAAAAATATATAAAATTTTGTTTTAGAATTGTCTCTCACCCCCATAATGAATATTTATAGTAAGATGCATATTTAGCGAGATTACCGCACTCACCCCTAAGATTTAAGATAGCGGACATCCCTTACGCATATCACCCGGTGAAAAACTAACAACAGTGTTCTGTTACCCTCCACTACTACCCTTTAAAATATGAGCCCGTGTACATTTATTGCAATTTTACACGGGAGTTTTACGTTATTTGACTGGACTATAACTAAAAAGATATCCTGTGAAGATATAATAAAATCGATGAGGTGTATATCTGTCCTTCCAGAAGTTTTTTTCATACTTCCCAAACAGCTGGAAATCTAAAATTTGGCATGCCCTTCAGGAACATGGGTCTGCTAATGAAAAAAAATTTAAACTTTTTTAATGCCTGTACATCTGTGGGGCGAAAAAAATAATAATAATAATTTACAACATTGGCGAAGGCTCTTCCATTGAAAACACGGGCCTAAAGGATGAGTTTTCCCGTTTAAATACAGGCCTAAAGCCTCCTCATACCATATCAGAGGTACAATGTTACATTGAACAAAATATGGTTTATGAAAATAACAATGTTCTACACACACACACACACACACTTTTCCAAGGACTAAACTTATCATGCCTTAAGTATTTTTGTGAGCTGAAACCGAATTTTTAATTTAAAATTTTCTACCGCGTAGATTTTGAGTAAATCCCGGTTTTTATTAGAAAACGGTTATACGAGCCCAGAAAAGTAAAAGCTTATATCTGAGGACAAATTTAAATCATGGGCTAGGGTGTGGGGATTACGTAAATGTAATTTTTTTTGAAAATCAGTTTCGATTTCAGGGGCACCGATTAAAATAGTGGGGGTGCCTTGGTTTTAATTATATGCTTTTCGTAATCGCTTTTTTTTAAGAGAGATTCATTAACTTTTTGTCTTTTCCTAAGCTTTAGAGTTCTACAGTTATAGTGCAATGCTCAAAATCCAGTGTCAGACTAAGGGGGCGTCCAGGGGCGATAACTTGCTTTTCGAGTTGTTATCGCCCCCCCTTAGTCCATCACTATATTTTAAGCATTACATTATAATTGTAGAACTCTAAAGCTTAGAAAAAGATAAAAATTTAATAAATCTCTCTTAAAAAATGACCAAGTTATAAGCGATAACGAAAACCATATAATTAAAACCAAGTCGCCTCCACTATTTTGCTCGCTGCACCCTGAAATCGTAACCGATTTTCAAACAAATCGCACTTTCGTAATCGCCACACCCTAGCCTTTGGTTTGAATTGTCCTCAGATGAATCCGAAAAATTTTAACTTTTTTGAGCTTATATAACCGCTCTAATAAAAACAGGGATTTACTCGAAATCTACGTGGTAGAAGGATTTTTAAACTGAAAATTCGATTTCAGCACACAAAAATACTAAGGTATGATAGGTTTAGTCATTGGAAAATATTTTTTTTGTAGACCAGTGTAAGGAGTGAAATAAATAGATATTTATCCAAGACATACAGATAATAAGACAATTACCAGCTTTATTTTAAATAGATAAACTCAATAATAACCCCCGCGTGGCTTTTACTTTATTGAGTGGATAATTATTTATTTTACCCACTCAACTGTCACTTGTCAAATTATTTTCTTGTAAATGTCATTAAAATTTTTAATAAAAATATGAATTCCTAAGCTGTTTATTGAATAAAACCTTGTATGGCACTCATGGGTAAACCGATATTGCCCTCTCAAAAATTAACCTGCTTGGCTGACGCCTCGCAGGTTAATTTTCTCATGGGCAATATCTTACATAACCCACTAGTACCATAAATAACTATTGTGTGCCAAAGTAAGCAGGAATGTAATTGCTGGACGAGTCTGATTCGCCAGCCCAGGTACCTACATTTTAGGTCCTTCAAGGCTAGTAAAAATGCGAGTCCAGCAAAGAAGTAAATTCGGCCATGGCGTACGCAATGTTTGATAGACGACCTCCTTGAAAATAATGTGCTAAAATTAAGAATAAAGATAAACTCTAATTGTAGGGTTAACGTTACGTTTTTATCTGTTAAGTTTTTGGCAGAAAATAAAATGTATATTTTATGTACATGAAGTTGCCTACCAATAGATGATCCGAAGTGCTTTTTTCGGGACGGAGATCATTTTCTCGAGAAGTATTTTGTTTTTCTTTTGGTGCTTGCGTATGAAATTGACCAATTTCTCTAAAAAAAGTTATATCGAACGAATATACTTTCGTGTATAACCGTCTAAGAAAGGACGTTCCTTAGCTGGCGCATATTACCTTTTCCTACCTTGTATAAAAACACGCGTTGAAGTTTATTGAGATAGGTAAGTAACCGGTTTGCCATGGTTAATCAGGTGGTCTAATTTTTGTTTGTGGGTCGTTTATTGATTATCCAATAATGCAGTTCATTGCGTTTTATAAAAATATACGGTGACTTATTCTGTTTACTATTTTTCCCCTTGGACAGTTTTGCGTTAGAAAAAAAATATATTTTAGTAGGAGTAGCCTCGCCCATTGAGGGTTTCGTACAATTTTTTTTTAATTTTAAAATAAGCTTAACGCTATCTACAAATTTGATATTAGAAAATTACCACAAAATGACTCTAACTTAGTACCAAAGCAAACCCTTTTTTTTAATCAAAAGGGGGGTCGTTTGATACATTATTTTAAAGCAAATAAAATTCTCTATTGCACTGTATATTTTTTAATTTTTTAAACAGTTTTTTGAAGGTTTTGATTTTTTAACTTTTAATGCTATCAAATGCAATTTTTAAGTTTTTTTTTGTTAATTTTTATTTACGTCAATTAAAATTAGTTTAAAAGTATAATTTACTTCTTTGCATCATGAATTTAGTAATTTTAAAAAATTGTTTGATTTTTTAGAGAAATTTTAACAAAAATACCCATTTTCAACCCTATTTTAAACCCAAAAAAATGTTTCAAAAAATTAAAAAATAAATATATATTTATAAATGGCGGTTAGAGCCATTTTGTGGTAATTTTCTAACATAAAATCTGTAGATGGCGTTAAGCTAAGTTTAAATTATTTTTAATTATTTCAACAGGTTACAATAGACTTAACAGGTTGACTGCCGGTCACCCCGATCGGAGTGAATTGATTCCCTTCGCTAACGTGGCCCACTTCGGTCGGAGTGATGGTTATTATTACATTTGTTGTTAGTTGTTCGGATGTTAGCGGCATCACAGAAAATGGTTCGTTTTAACGCGTGCTTTTGTTGGTTTCTTTTTTACTCATATTTAGCAAAACGAAACATTTATTATTTATAAACTAATTTCGTCGTCAGCCAACGACCTCAAAATTATAATACTGGTCGACAAATCTGAAGATTTCTCTAACTGAGATTCCAGACATAGGTTTATACTAATTTTGGGTCGCTGAATCCAAATCCGAAGGCCGTTTGTCTCCATCACCCTCAGATTTTTTTATATCATAAAAAAAGTTAAAATTAGGAAAATCGATTTTGTGTAATTACAAGAAAATGCCTTCGACATATCACATTAAAATTTAGTACGGTTAATAGTGGTAATATAAGTTATTTATTCCCCTACTTACCCAAAAATACAATTGTGTTTATGTCAGAGGCGTGCGTTCTACAGTGTTTCTGTAATATATTTCTCCAACAAAGTTTAAGTTTAAGAATTTTACAATTTCGATAAAAAATTATTATTTATTGATTAATTTTACGTAAAAAACATATTGGACCTTTTGATCAAAGATCAATAGTTTTCGAGAAAAATAGGTTTAAACATATCTCTGCAAGTTCCACTAAGAAAAAACTGCTGCCAACAAGATAATACTTTCTCCTATAGGTCTAGGTTTATTAAAATAACAATAAAAATAAAAATAAATAAATAAATTAAAAAAAAAAATTAAATTATTTTTTTTTCGAAAAAAGTCTCTTTTTTCGTTTTAACGAAAAATAAATAAAAAAAAATAAAAAAAAGTTTTAACCCTATTTTACCCCCTTACCCCACCCCGATTTTTATATAAAAAAAATATCCTAGCCACACAAAAAAAGGTCAATAGTTTTTTTTCCTATGTATTTTGAGGCGCTGAATCCGAATTTGAAGTCAAAATAGCACCTTATCCAATTAGTTTTCCAGGTGATGTGCTATTTTGACCTCAAACTCGAATTCAGCGCCTCAAAATACATAGGAAAAAAAACTATTGACCTTTTTTTGTGTGGCTAGGATATTTTTTTTTGATAAAAATCGGGGTGGGGTAAGGGGGTAAAATGGGGTTAAAACTTTTTTTAATTTTTTTTTTCAACTTATTTTTCGTCAAAACGAAAAAAGACACTTTTTTCGGATTTTTTTTTATTTATTTATTTATTTTCATTTTTATTTTAATAAACCTAGACCTAGAGGAGAAAGTATTATCTTGTTGGCAGCAGTTTTTTTTTTAGTGGAACTTGCAGAGATATGTTTAAACCTATTTTTCTCGAAAACTATTGACCTTTGATCAAAAGGTCCAATATGTTTTTCACGTAAAATTAATCAATAAATAATAATTTTTTATCGAAATTGTAAAATTTTTAAACATAAATTTTGCTAGAGAAATATATTACAGAAACACTTTAGAACCCACGCCTCTGACATACACACAATTGTATTTTTGGGTAAGTAGGGGAATAAATAACTTATATTACCACTATTAACCGTACTTAATTTTAATGTGATATGTCGAAGGCATTTTCTTGTAATTACACAAAATCGATTTCCCTAATTTTAACTTTTTTTATGATATAAAAAAAACTGAGGATGATGGAGACAAACGGCCTTCTGATTTGGATTCAGCGACTCAAAATTAGTATAAACCTATGTCTGGAATCTCAGTTAGAGAAATCTTCAGATTTGTCGACCAGTGTAATCGGCAGTCAACCTTCTAATCAAAAAATGAGTTTTATTAATTTTGATTTCAAATAAATATTAGATATATCTAGAAATAAATAAAAACAAAGATATTCTACAAAATTGCTTAAAAAAAATAAATTCTTTCGATATCCGTATAAAAATTAAACTAACACTAAAAAAAATATAAAAACAAATAAAAATCCAATTTTCTTAAAAAACGGCCTTAGATTTTTTTTTTTTGGTTTTGATTCTAAAATAATTAGGAATGTCCCCAAATAAATTTCTAAAAACAAAACAAGTCATGAATGTATATGTAATGCTACGCATTCCATTATATCACAGTAAATGGTATATTTCATTTTCCCAAATACTTAAAAAACAAAATTTCAAAACAAAAATTAAAAACAATTTTAAGACCTTTTTTTAAAAAACGAAAAATTTTTGAAAAAAATCGGAATTTTCTTTCAGCTTTTTTCAAATTTTTAAAAAGTTTAACCCCCCATAACCTTTTTGTTTTTGGGGGGATTACTTTGAAAAACAATAGGGATCTTCCCCTCATAAAACTTGATTTTTCCTAAAAATTTTAAGTAGATCGAATTATTCGTTCTTGAGTTATCGTGTCTACAAAATTCGTGACATCAGACAGACGGACAAAAAAAAATTCTCATTATCCCAGAATTTTTTTTCTAGGACGATTTTTGAAAATTTTGGAAAATTCGAAACTACCGTATAATACTATTCTAGCGACAGTCGCTGCGATTAATATAATAAGAGGGAACACATTCCTGATTTTACGTGTCCAAGTTTATATACTATAACTTTTTAACAAATAAAGATATAACTAAAGATATAAGTTTTTAACAAATACACTATGTTTTTTTGGGGGTATTTTTTGTTTTTTTTTCAAACCCCGAAATTCCTTTACCATTCGATAGTACCGTCCATTTATAAGATTTTCAGCGAAAATATGTGAACATATGTAATCCTACGCATTCCATTATGTACTATTCACAGTAAGTGGGTATATTGAATTTTTTTAAATTATTAAAAAAAAAATAAATAAAATTTTTTTAATTTGTTTTTACTTTTTCTCAAAAAGAAAATAAAAAAAAAATTGTTGAAATTTTTTTTTTAAGTTTTTTTTTAATTTTTTTTTAATAATTGGAAATATGCAATATACCCACTTACTGTGAGTAGTATATAATAGAATGCGTAGGATTACATATGTTCACGGCTTGTTTTACTCTTCGCAGCTCCTTTAGCTTTATTTTAATAAAAAACGAAGCGCTCGGTAGATTTTTTTAGTTTTTGCTGAAAATCATATAATTGGACGGTACTATCGAATGGTAAAGGAATTTCAGGGTTTCGAAAAAAAAAACAAAAAATACCCCCAAAAAAGCACCGTGAATAAAGATAATTGTTCGCAAAAGCAAACTTTTTTATATACTAAATTATTTAGGTACAAGTTATGTAATTTTTAGCACTCCCAGTACATTTCCTTAAAAAATGCCCCGTGCTTCATAGCCAGACCGCCACTGTATTGACAACTTGTTTATGTTTTGTAATTTAAATATACAATGTCACGTGGGTACGCGTGGTTATCATGTATTAAAATTAATCAAATTATAATTAATCCGTCAAAATTGCGTTAATAACAAAATAATTCAACAGGATTTTTGCGGTTATGTTGACCTTCATTAAAACAATCTTGACACCATTATTAAATAAATTGTCTTAAAGACACTAATATTAAAGCCAGGGGCGCAGACTCAGAAAATAGTACTTTTCCGAGACCATTTATAAGTCGAGGAAAAGTACCATTTTCCTGCAGACTTGTATACTATATATACTATATTCTAATTTTTTTGAAACTTACCTAGATATTTGAATTCAAATGAAGAAAATAATACTATAATGGGTACTTTGTTTTTTTTTTATTTAGTTCTTTTCATATTTACCACAAATAATTTTTCTTTTACAAGAAAGCACAATCATATAAAACTAAAGTGACCCAAAAACATTTGTTGATAGCTCACAAGGTACCGTTTATAACATTAATTATTCTTCTCCATCTCAAAAATAAAAAAAAACATTGATTAAAACTGTACAATTTAGTCTTTTAAACAAAATATATTAGATTATATAACGAGAACGCACCATGAATGGTGCAAGATTTTAACGCCAGAGGAAAACCCTCAAAATTCAACACATCATATTTAACGCGGTGGGCAATTTTTTTTGTATTATGAGCTTTCTTCGTCAGATCAACACGGCGCCGAACCTTCATCTCTCCGATTTTGCTCAAGTTTGGCACATCCTCATCAAATAGGGTCTAGATTACTAGACCAAAAGGATTTTGCTAGAAAACGACTAGTTTTGGAGATGTTAGGGTGGCTCATTTTTTACATTTTTTTTTAATTCCAAAAACATGATTTATATAAATCAGGGCATACTCCACCACTATATATGAGTTTACTGACAAAAAAAAATTAAAAATCGAAGGGGGTGTATTTTGGGGATAGCATTTTTAAATTTAACAAGTTGCCATATTGAAATAAAATTGGTGGTAAATTTCTTTCTTGGTTAAGAGTGACATTTAATGTTCTTTTGATATCTGGCAAAAATATCTTTTTATCTTTTACACAAGTCCTGATATTTAGATTTATGTAAATCATGTTTTTGGAATTTAAAAAAACGTCAAAAATAAGCCACCCTAATATCTCCAAAACTAGTCGTTTTCTGGAAACATTTCTTCGGTCTAGTAATCCAGACCCTATTTGATGAGGATGTGGCAAATTTGAGCAAAATCGGAGAGATGAAGGTCCGGCGCCTTGTTGATCTGACGAAGAAAGCTCCGTTAGTGTTATTTTTAAGCCGGTTAAGACAATTTTTATAGTTTTCAAGAACACCCATTTCTTTTAAAAAGATTTTCCCAAATTATATACCTGTAATTTATTCAAGATTATTTGGAAGTCTTTTTGCTTACCCGCGGGAGCTTTGAAATTAATGAGAATTTAAGAAATTTAAAAAAATTGTTGAATATACCAATAATGCTTTTATGGTTTAATTATGCATTAATGCTCTTATAATTGTTGTAAAAACTCTGTAAAAGACTTTCCCAGTAAAAAGCTTTCCCATTTTTTCACCCCAAGCGTAAAATGAATTTTTTATTATCAAATTCACTTTTAGCAACCACAAAAACCCCAATATACCATTTTTTAAAAATATCACCCCCATCCCTTAAAAAAGAATATTTCAAGATTCAGTTTAAGCAACCTCAAAAACCCTTGTATTTTTCGCTCCACCCTATTGCACATTTTTTTGTATGCAATACATTAAAATAAAAAAAAGTTTTTTATTTATACTTGTCCCTCACTTTTTTACCCACGCAACTCCACTGTGTCAAACTTATTAGTAATAAGTTATTACATCGCTAGTATTCATTTACCGGGGGCAAGCAAAAATTAGATTTTAAAAACTATTTTGTAAAGTAAATATACACTTTAAACTACATTTCACTAACCGGACTGTGATGTCGGGGCTTCACTTGAAACATGAAAAAAAAATACTTTCTATAACACAATTCAGCTTTTTTTTTGTTTTGAAGAAATGTTTGTTTTTTTTTTGAAAAAAAAAATAAATTTTTAAACTAAAAAGGATAAATACTTTGATCGGACCAGGTAAGAAATCATTATTACTAATGATTTCTATGTATTCATAATTACAAATTTTTATTTATCTGTGTGTATTTGGATAGTAAATTTTAACTTTTTTTTTGCTTTCAGGACCAAATAAATGGCCGGAGACCTTTCCTGAAGCAGCAGGAACCAGACAGAGTCCCATAGACATCAAGCCTGTAGATCTGAAGGCGCTAAGCACGAAGAAAAGGTTGGAGTGGAAATACGTTTCTGAAAATACCGAATTTGTGACAAACCCTGGTTATTGTTGGAAAGTCCAGGTTAAAGGAGAAGGATCAGGTAAAAATTAAAAAACCCATTTAATTAAAAATCGTTTTGAAAATATATTTTTTTATTAATTACATAATTAATTTTTTTAATTGTTATACAGGGTGGCCCAGCTAAGACAGTCAATTGTTTTTTGACATTATTATTAAAGCTATCGAAATAAAATTTATGCTAGTTGTATACACCCAAAAATCTATAAATAAGGATTTCTGCTAGCTTTTATTTCTTATATTATAATATTAAACTTTTCTTCAATTTATTTACTTATGCTAAACAAATCATAATAATATTAAATAATTTTTTATTTAATTTCTTTTTAACACTTTGGTTGTATTTAATATTTTTATTTTACATATCAAGAACTCTATGAATTTCACTTATTTTGACTGCAGTTAAGGGTTGCGCGAATTGAATATAAAAATTATAAATGTCATATAAATTGTCAAAATTAAATAACCTATAACTTGGATAGAATTCCCTCAGGATTTAAACATTAAACAATTATAATGTACGGCTAAAGTACGCACTGGTACTATCAAAAGAGGCCTAAATGAACTTTATTTAGATAAAAGGGTTAAAAAATACAGTCGTTCCATCTAGGAAGTAGTTTGGGTATTTGAAATCCTTAAACACAGATGATAATAAACAATTTATTGTGATTTTAATAAAATAATATATTACGATTATTTCAAATGAAATTTTTTATGACAGATAAAAATTATGAAATATTTTATCAATGTATAAAAAATAAAAATATTTTTTAAATTGTAGTATTTAAATTAAAATTGCATTTAAAAGTTATATCAAATAATGCTACGCATTCCATTATATATTGTTCACACTAAACGCATTGCATTTCCCAAATACTTAAAAAAAATAATTTTCAAAAAAAAAAAAAATAACAAGAAAATTACATTTAAAAAACGAAAAATTATTTAAAAAAAATTAAAAATAAAAGTTTTCAAAAAAAAAATTTTTTTAAAATTTTTCAATTGTTTTTTTATTTATTTATTTTTTCTGTGGAATTAATCCTTATAATAAAAGTAATTTTTCCTGAAAAAAATACGTTAATCGTAATTTCCTTTCAGCTTTTTTTGATTTTTTTAAGAGTTACCCCATAACTTTTATGTTTTTTGGGGGATTACTTTCAAAAACAATAGGAATCTTACCCCGTAGAAAAGGATTTTTCCTGAAAATTGCAAGTCGATCGTAATATTGGTTTTTGAGTTATCGTGTTTAAAAAAATCGTGACATCAGATGGACGGACAGACGGACGTACATTTGAAAAAAAAAAAGTTGCTTATTTTTTCATGAAACAAATTTATATCCAAAAATTTTTTGTCTAATACGATTTTTGATTTTTTTTTTTGAAAATTCTAAAGTACTGTATATTATTCTAGCGCAGGCGCTGTGAATAATATACAACATTAACATACAATTCTAAAAATATATATATTTTTTTTTTACAATGGCTATTTCGTACTTACAGACATGGCGTATTTTTTACCCCGCCAAATTTTAAATGAACACGAGAAAAATTACTGTGCAACATAACAACTTCTCTACTCGGATTTAGGGCTTAACACTTTCGCTGCCGGTTGTAATTTGTAATCTTCGCGCAAAAGTCGACTACTTAATTTCCGATTTTTTGTGGAGCAGCGGTTACTAACCAAGTTAGGGGATATGTATTTCTCTCTCTTTTTAACTAATCAATTAAACAGAGAAAGAGTAACATACTGGTTAACCGGCGTTACCACAAAAAATTGACTAATATAACGTGTAATTTTGCCGCCACGTTTACATCATCGGTCTCTGTGAAGAAATCCATATGACGCCACGTATGCGTCATCGGCAGCGAACGTGTTAAACTGAATATCCGAAAGGTGCTGAGGTGCGGAAAGCCGCAGTTAGTCTGAGTGGGAAGAAACCACAAATTACATACTATACAGGCGTAAAGTCTAGGCTGTGTCTGCAGCTAAGGGTTAAGTTTACTTCGAATAACATCGAAATCCCGAAAAATCTTGAAAATATCTAAAAAAAAGTCCCACTTTTGGTCACGATTACATTTTCTCAGATATCCTCCACATATACCTCCAACATTTCTTCCAATTTGTACACCTGAATTCCTAGGTTTAGCTGTAGGCATAAAGCTACATGTAGCTACAAGATAAAGATTATACATACAGAGCGGTCCAAAAGTCACCCCCCCCCTCTTAACTTTTGAACCAGTTGAGATATCGACTTCAAATTTGGAACTTTTAAATAAGACAACTTAAACTATCTTTTAGCATATATTTAATACTTTTAGCTCTTAAAATGTGGGCAGGGGGCATGGGGGCACATTTTTTTTAAATGGAAAAAAGGGTCGTGTAATACATCATTTTAAAGCTTATAAAATTCTCCATTTAACTCCATATTTTTAAATCAAAAAAAAAAAAAATTTGGGTTTAAAATGGGGTTGAAAATGGGTATTAATGTCAAAATTCCTCTAAAAAAAACAAGTATTTTTTTAAAAATGCCTAATTTCATCATAAAAAAATGTTAATTATACTTTTAAACTAATTTTATTAGACATAAATAAAAATTTATAAAAAAAAAACTTCAAAAATCGAATGTTTTAGCACAAAAAATTGAAAAATCAAAACCTTAAAAAACATTTTAAAAAAATTTAAAAATGTTACTTTAAATAGAGAATTTTATAAGCTTTAAAATGATGTAACACACGACCCCCCTTTCTATTTAAAAAAATGTCCTCCCATGCCCCCCTAGTCATATTTTAAGAGCTGAAAATATCAAATATATGCTAAAAGATAGTTTAAGTTGTCTTATTTAATAGTTCTAAATTTGAAGTCGATATCTCAACTCGTTCAAAAGTTAAAGGGGGGGGGGGTGACTTTTGGACCGCACTGTATATATATATATATATATATATATATATATATATATACACGGTGTATTTGAAATAGCGTCGGAAATTTTAACAGATGCTTCTACATCATAAAATATGACAAAAAGTTCCTATAAACACATGTCTAAAAATGCGTCATAAGGGAGCTACGCCCCTTTGAAAGTCGCTAAAAAAATCGGTTTTTATTTAATAACTCAGGAACCCTTTGAGATATATCAACGAGGTTTTGCACTAATCCTACCAAAGCCCGTTTTTATGTGTTATTTTCATATACTTATTTCAACCAGGGGTGTGCGAAACGGGGAGGACTTATCAGTTTTTTGTCCAAAACTTTTTTCTGTGTAACTTTTTTGCAATTTTATTTCTGAAATATGATTCCTCAGGTCAAAATACATGAAAAAGGTACTCTTGTTGTAATACTGTAGGATTAACCGTTTTCGAGAAAAATTCATTTGAAGGTGAAATTCCACGGTTCGAGGACGAAAAATTAAATACTAAAATGTTGAAAACCAAAATTTTAATGATGCAGGGCGAATGTACATTAAAAACTAAGAAAAAAACCTCATATCTAGGTACTTCCAAAAATCAATCCTAATGGAGCTCTGGTCTCCTAAATATGCACCATTTTTAAAGGGCTATGGTAGCTTTAAAAGCGTTTTTTCGACCTACATGTATGGAAACTCTTTTTCTTAGTTTTTGATGTAGAATAACATTGCATTATTAAAATTTTGGTTTTCGACATTTTAGTATGTAATTTTTCGTCCTCGAACCGTGAAATTTCACCTTCAAATGAACTTTTCTCGAAAACGGTTAATCCTACAGTATTACAACAAGAGTACCTTTTTTATGTATTTTGACCTGAGGAATCATATTTCAAAAATAAAATTTCAAAAAAGTTACACAGAAAAAAGTCCCGTTTCGCACACCCCTGGTTTAAATAAGTACGTAAAAATGACATACAAAGATGGGCCTTATTAGGATTAATTCACGAGCATAACCTCGTTAACATATCTCAAAGGGTTCCTGAGTTATTAAATAAAAACCGATTTTTTTAGCCAATTTCAAAGGGGCGTAGCTCCCTTATGACGCATTTTTAGACATATGTTTATAGGAACTTTTTGTCATATTTTATCATGTAGAATCACCTGTTAAAATTTCCGACGCTATTTCAAATACACCCTGTATGTATAGGTACCGCCTCGTACACCTCGTGAAAAGATAGCCATTAATACATTATATTAGGTCTCAAACTCTAAGATTCGGCATGAACCGGTTTTTTTATTCGTAATAATAAAATAGTATAATATTTTTTTTTGTTTTCTGGCTAAGGTATTTTATGTCTTTAGACAAATTTGATAGTTGACGCAAAGTCGTGAATACCGAATAAAAGAGTATTTATTTTTATGACCAACATTAAAATTTTATTGTATTTTGTTTTTGTAATAGTTATCGTAGTTTATGTAAGATAAGAAAACAAAACTAATTATAAAATTTGCAGGTGTTTACTAATTATTTTTTATTTTTATTTTAAGAGTTACAAGGAGGGCCTTTGGATGGAAAATATGTCTTAGAGCAATTCCATTGTCACTGGGGAGAAACAAACAATCGTGGATCAGAGCATACTATTGATGGAATCAGCTATGCTGGAGAAGTATGTTTTTATGTTTTTATTGTCATGTGAAAAATAAAAATGTCAAGGACAAAATGAATTTAGAAAAAAATAATAATAAAATTGAAAAGGCATTAAAAAGAAATTAAAAAATGTGAATATTTTATAATGGTTTTTACTTCTTCTCATATTCCAATTTTTGTCAAAAACAATCGCATCCCAGATTTTGGGCAAGTAAACATTTTCCTAGATTAAAACATCGACAGACAGGTTTTTTTGAGAACGTTTCAGAAAGAAAAAATAGTGGATAGTAAAATGCAAATGCAAAGTGTTAATTTAATTATTATGGAATAAGGGATTATACCTAATTAAGTTTTCTTTTTTTTAGTTACATCTAGTCCACTGGAATTCTTCAAAATATAGTTCTTTTGAAGAAGCAGCCAAGTATCCTGATGGATTGTGTGTTTTGGGAGTATTTTTAAAGGTAAAAAGGAATATTTAAATGTAGATTAGAATCGTGCATCGTTAAAAAAATACAAAAAAATATAAATTAAAAAAAAAATCAAATGTTTCTGTAAATTACCAAAATTTTCTTCAATTTTTTATTATTGGACATGCAGCTTTGTTTCAATGCTCGGCATTACAGTCTGTATATTAATCTGAGCACCTTCACCAAATTTAAAATTATATCTACTTTCCATTTAACTGTGAACTTAGTTTATAATAAGCCACCTTACTACTTTTGACGTTCCCTTTGAACGGAATTGGTTCCTGAACCCGTCCCTAAAGCGGTTTTGGAACCGGAGTGACAATGTATACCTAATATGGTGCCCTGTTTATATTTGGCCCGCACCCCAGGGCTAAAAGGCCATTTTCCAAACCAGCACGGACTTATCTAGACCTCTATCTAAGAAGATTGGGCTAGGGGCGCAAAATTTTGTAGAAACGCTCAGAGAAAAGCTTTTTGGGAAAAAGCTTAAAATAACACATGTTTCTACTGTTTTAGCCTGGTAAAAATCATAAAGAACTAGACAAACTGGTAGCCCAACTGGATAAAATCGAATACAGAGGTGAAACTGCCAAAATCCCGTATCCCTTAAACCCAAGTTACCTACTTCCTGAAGATAGTGGATATTACACTTACCTAGGATCTCTTACAACTCCTCCATGCTCTGAATGTGTGATATGGATTATTTTTAAGGAACCTATTCAAGTTTCACAAGAACAGGTAAAAAAATACGGCTATTTATATATGGCACCGGGATCTGTGACAGTTAAAGGAATGCGGAAGAAAATTAAAATTCGAAATACGAGGTTCCCAAACTATGAATCTAAAAAAATATTTTAATCATTTACCTTTAAGGATACAATAAATTGGACTGTGTAGTAAGTAAACTCTACCCAGGAAAAATGCCACACCTTCGCCAAAATTCAAAGTAAGATTTTGAAATTATTATAAAATAATGATTATATAAAAAATATTAATAATAAATTAATATTAATATAATATTAATATTATATTATATAATATCCAAATATTACGTAACACACCTCTTCTATTTTTTAACAAACACAAACGTTTGTTGTAATTTAAAGCTAATAATAAGTTATTTATTTAATACTTCTTATACAGATACTGTATGAAAAATTTTAAATCATAATAGGGGATAGGTTTCGGGATCTCCGAACTTTTTTAAATTTTCGGGATTTTGAGACTTGGGACCAGGATACCTACAATGTAGGGACCCTACATGGGGATGTTAAAACTGACCAACAAGTGCGTTTTGTAACACTTGAATGGACCCTAATAAAGTAGATACAACTTATGAATGGGAATGGTATAAATCATCACGGACAAACTTGATATTATCTATCTCTTTTATTACTACGGCGTATCACGAAGCGAGCGCGCTAAAACGTTGGTTGAACTAAGAATACAACGTACGTCCATAATAAATTACTCTCACTCTTTATAGGAATTCAACAAGAATATCAGCGAACGGCGCGTCCTAACTTAAAATGTATACAGTCAACATCTCATAGTGTTTTGTCATTTTATTTATTTTTTTTGTGATTTACAAGTGAGTTTATAAATACCAGTAAGCCACTGGTCGAATCACACTCCAGCCGGACCGCTGTGACGTCACATTCGCATTCTGAAGTTGAATCTACTTTAGAAAATTTAGCAAAATTAATAGTTGTTTTGTAACTTGAAGGTAAAAGATTTAAGGTTTGCGCTGCCAATAATTAAAAATATATATATAAAAGAGCAAATAAATGCCCAAAAAAAGTACCGCCCGGTTGCAAACCGGGACGTTCTCCTGTATGGAATAAATTTTTAATTTATTTTTAATATTTTTCAGTTGGCTGCATTTAGAAACCTAAAATCCTACTGCAGAGAAGAACTCTGCCCATGTGACCCTTTCAAAGGATTTGTCAAAAACAACTTTAGACCCACGTTACCAGTAGGAAAAAGAGAAATAAGAGAGTGTCGACTTTAAAAAATGACATGTTCGACAGTATGACTATAGCCGCATAAGCTTTTAATAATGTTAAAAAAAAAGTATCCATACACGGACTGAGCCGTGTCCCACCGCGCGACATGGTACTTTCTAATACTGGACGAGTTGTAAAATTTTATGATGGATTGCAACATTTGATTGTGAATTTGGTAAAATATGACGCACATGAGCAAATTGTAAGCCATTTTTTTACACAGATAATATGTTATAATATCTTAATCCAAGTAAACTTTATACGCAACAACATATTTTTTTATTTTGGGTTCTAGAATTTTAATACTAAAACCCAAAATATATATTTAATTACCACCTCCGACCACTCTCGAGTAGTGAAAATCCACTGTTCAATTGGTAAAACTGAGAAAATTGAGTGGCAGATTTCGGAAATTGGTAGAATAATTGGGTAAATTAAGGGGTACAGTTGAAAAATTGAAGAGTTATAGTTATTTATGGTACTAGTGGGTAAATAAAGATATTGCACATGAGAAAATTAACCTGAGAGGGCAGGTTTACCCATGAGTGCCATACAAGGTTTTATCCAATAAATAGCTTAGGAATTCATATTTTTATTAAAAATTTTAATGACATTTACAAGAAATTAATTTGACAAGTGACAGTTGAGTGGGTAAAATAAATAATTATCCACTCAATAAAGTAAAAGCCACGCGGGGGTTATTATTGAGTTTATCTATAAGCTGGTAATTGTCTTATTATCTGTTTGTATTGGATAAAACATTTTTTCGTGAGGTGGGTTTGGAGTATAGTTGGGATTTTTTTTGTCATCGAAGTTTTCTGTCACGGGTAAAGCTTTTTTTTGAGTTGGGAAATTTAGTATTTTAAGTTCGAAGATAAAAAAAACTTTTAATTTTTTTAGTGGAAAATATACCAAATTAAAATTAATATTAATTAATAATAATTATAATGGCAAATAAACACCTACATTTTATTGAAAAAAATTGCATTATCAAAAATTTTAACAAAATTTTAACGTACCGAATATAATTGTTTTAACGGAATAAATTACGTTTAAATAAATATTTTTTGTTGGATTAAGATTTTATTTTACATTTTCTAATATCTAAATTTATAAAGAGTTCTATAGAATTTATAATTCCATAAACATCACTGTTTTTTTCTACTTATTTGTTAAGTAATTTAAATAATATATTATGTTATTTTTAAAGTTCTTTAAAAAAAGGTTTTAAATTTGAAATTTGAAATTTAAGTGCTTTGATTAATGTTCTATGTTTTTATTGGATTTTTAATGCGGTCATTGTTAAACAAAATTTGTGTTTAATAGACTTTCATATGGACGGCATTTTGCAAAAAGGAACTACCCCACAAACAGACAGGTACGTTTCTTATGGTCAAAAATTCTGAATTTTTAGTATGATGTAGATTTCATCTTTCTTTCAGTAAAATTTTAATATTTTAAATAAACTGAAATAAAAAACTTTACATCAAGTTTTGTTTTTATAATATATACTCGTAATAAAATATTAAAATTATTTTTTTTGTTTAAAATATAGGTAAAAAATAAAAAATCTTTGAAAATATGGCGAAGGCGCCATTTCAAATGAAAAAAGAGAAATAACGGTCAGATTTTCTTAATAATATACATAAAGTGAAAGAATTTACATTAAAATGACGTATAAAAATCTAACTTTCAAAATAATAGTGTTTTTTTAACATAAAAAATATAGTAATAATAATAACATTATTAAAAACTCTATTTTACTCCAAAATAAGTGGCCGTTGTAACGCAGTCGATACAGAGTAATACTTTTACTAAATTATTCCGGGTTCGAATCCAGCATAAGCTTATTGTTTTTTTATTTTTTTTTTGTGTTATAACACCTATAACTTTTTACTACGAGTATATATAATAAGAACAAAACCTGATGTTAATTTTTTTATTTCAGTTTATTTTTTAAAAAATATTAAAATTTTACTGTTTTTGACTTTTTGACCTATAACTCAAAAACCAGCGGTCCGATAAAGTTGGGCCAATGGAAGCTTTTCATCAGAAAGGTGAAATCTACATCATAATAAAAATCCAAATTTTTTTACCAAAAGCCAGTTTCCATAAGAAACATGCCTGTTAAATTTAAAATACTTGCAGGTATAAAAGGTATAAAATTTAAATCTACGCTGTAAGATTTTCAAATTTGGAAATTTGTGGCATGGTTCCTTTTTGCAAAAAGCCATATATGGAAAGTATTTTGAGCGATCTGTCCTACATTGTCCAGAACTAAAACTAAGCAGATCTGCTAAAAAACAGATCTTTTAGCGTCTAAAATCTGTAGTAAACTCCTTAAAATTTTCCTTGTTTAAATATTTAAATAATTTTTAATACCTAATCATTTATATTTGGCTAAGTAATATTAGATCACTATCACTACTGAATATTGGGTCCATTGGACATTTGTAGATATTATTTGATAATATTTTTTACAGTACATACCGTGCGATTATAAAGTGCCGAACACTTTTTAATGCAAAACTGGCATTAGCGATGAGTAAAATGCAAGAATGCTGTGTGCGTTTTACTGGCCACCGAGCTGTTGTACATAGCAATCACATGGGCTTGTCGCGCACAACTCTAACAGAGGCGTGGCTTCAAACGAAGAGTATTTTCTTTTTAAACTGTTCGGCATTTTATAATCGCACTGTATATGAAACATTGTTCAAAAATGTTTTTTGCAAAAATAATATAATGTTATGAAAACTTAATTTCAAAAAATCAATTTCTCTTATTTTTAAGACTTATAGCTGGATAATAGCTACATAGTAGATATTATGAGTATCAAACTAGGTATATTAGATTTTAATTGGATATTATAATCAGCTACTCGATGTTTTGATAGTCATAATATGAAGGGTCTCTAGCTTTTATTATATTTTAATATAACTTTATGTATTTTAAAAATACTATTTTTTGATAAAACTTTTTTTACGTAACGTACGCAACGTTAATTAATTTATATACTGTCAACAGGGGTAACGTAAATCAATGGGAGGGGGGGGGGTAATGTGAATGAAAGGTTTGTTTACAAAAATTATCGCGCACGACTCGATATAATAAGTACCACGCTTGGTCAGATCGGCAGTGATAGTTTTAACTCCGGTTGACGGTATATTTGCATGAATTTGGGTAAACTAACAATTTTAATAATTGCATTTTATTTTTTATGCACAAGTAATATTTATTAAATATAATAAAGCTACTTTATGTGATAGTATTATTAGTATAATAGGCCAGGGATATGAGCAAAAAAAAATACCCTGTTGGGGACTGTGGCTCATCCAGAGGTCTGTCAAGTTTTTCAGGTAATACAGGTGTATTAGCAAAACTTATGTATTGCGGTGGATTTGGTGTGGTTTTTAAGATATTAACCATTGCAATTAAAGGTCAAAAAATGTCTATTTTTGCACATTTTTGCATGCAAGTAAAAAAGATGAGTTTTTTTTTATCAACAATCAAAGTAACCACCTTGTATTCAATTAAATTTAAAATGGCGTTTTTTAAATGTTTTTGTAACGAGATTTTGCAATGCTAAAATTTATTTTTTTTTTAAATTAAGAATTTCTTTTGATAAAACAACTCTTCCCCTTTTATAAGATACCCGTAGAATCATTATATCTTCATTATTGTATGCATAATACGAGGCATAATATTTGAAAAAAAAAACATCTCTGGGATAAAAATTGCAATTTTTTACAACAATAAGAAAATCGTAGGTTGATTTTTGCAAAATTTATTGAATAATATGCAAATTTTGATCGTTTTTTGCAGTTTTCTTAGCACAAATCATCCTATCGACATTTAAAAAAGGCCAATTTGAAGGTTTTTTAATTTCCTACAAGATGGTTACTTTGATTGTTGATAAAAACTCAACTTTTTTTATTGGTATACAAAAATGTGCAAAAATAGACATTTTCTGACTTTTAATTGTTAATATCTTAAAAACTACACCAAATCCACCGCAGCAAATACATAGGTTTTGCTTGTATACACCTGTATTACCTGAAAAACTTGACAGACCTCTGGATGAGCCAAGGTCATGGCAAAAGTTTCATATCCCTTACTATAATGACAGTTACCGGTACATCAGTTGTAAACTGCTATTATCTCCAAACTAAGTAAATTCAGTAACGTATAAAGTCACGGAAGTGCGCTCTTTTGAGATACAACAGTTTAGAACTGAGATACAGATATCGTCGTGTAAGTAAACGTGTAAGTAAACGCTTAGATAGAACAAATTATATTACTCGTTATATTATAATACACGGTGTTTATCAAATTATTTAAGGGGATGATTATACAACAAAAAATATGAAAAAAAGTCCAATAAACATTTCTAAAAAGGGAAGCTGTGCCTATTCAAATTTGAAGAGGCACCCACTCAGACCTAGTTACCGTAGTTAATATTAAACGTTTAGTTACCGTAGTAAATACTAAACGTTTTTGTTTATGGAACCCCACGAAAGTTTAGTTATGTTGCAGTAATATTTAACGTTGTCTAGTTCTGGTAATTGCAACAACCACTGAATGTTAACTAAACTTTCGTGGGGTTCCATAGAAGCAAAAACGTTTAGTAAGGTTGCAGGTATTATGCCCATGCTAACGTATAATTGCTGATAAAAATTAAAGGAGAAAACTTCAAAACAAAATAATACTTATAGAGCCCAGATTACTTATTTATGAAAAAAGTTTTAAAAAATAAAAAATATAGGCCGTTTAAAAAAATGTATCAATTGGCCATATTACCAACACGGTGCTGGTAATATGGTCACATATAAAATAAATCATATTTTTCTAAATATTATCAAGTTAAGTATTTATATATGCTTGTTTTTATTGCCTTTTATTATATAAAATTAAAAAAAAAAATTGAAATGTTAAATAAAAACTATACACTTTATAAAATATTAAAAAAAAAAAACAATTAATGGCTTTAGGTAAAGTAAAACATAGCTATTTTTTTTAATTATTCACAATTTGAATAAAAATGGTCCTTTGTAATTTTCTGTTAGTCTAACACAATATTTATGTACATAAACGTAACATCTATCACCGAGCCTCATAGCTTCCTGCAGGAAGCATGCTTATTGCCATGGCCATATTACTATACACACAAACTAGCCATATTACTCTACATTGTAATGTAGAAGATTTCCTAAATTTTTGTTAAAGTTACGTTTACTGACTGAAATTCTTTATAGACCAACTGTTAAACAGGGAGTTTTGCTATAATAAAATATAAATAAAATTTAAAGTACTTACCGTAATCAAATGTTATGAATTTTCAAAATATTAAAATTTTTATATAATCGTTTACTAACGAAAAGAAAATCAATAAAATCGCTGTAGAATTAAAACCATTTATAGTGGCGCGATCTAGAGGTTGCCCTAGGAATCTTGTTAGAAACACTAACTTAAAATACTGTAATCAAAATTTTTTCATTCTTACTTTTTGAAATATGGCAAATTGGCCATAATAAATACATGGCCATAATACCTGCAACCACCTTATTTATTGCGGTAACGAGCTCTCAGTGCAGCTTTTGCACTAAGAAACCTTTTTTGCTATGGCAATATCAAATAGGTATCAAATAATTGAAAGGGATCATTCTACATCAAAAACTAAGAATAACTTTATATAAGTACAAGTAGTACTTCCTAAAATCTATCCCAAGGGAGTTATGGTCCAAAAAATTTGCATTTTTAGGCCATAAACAACAAAAACCCTATGTTTAGTCCCATTTAAAGAGGTCTTTGACCCCTTTTTATATACATGTTAAGGATTGTTTGAATGTTTTCATATTATTTAATGTTAAGTCACCCAACTATTGAGGCTATTTCAAAAACACCATGTATAAATAAATGTATCATAATATAATTTATTATATTTTTATAAAATATATTTAAATTAAATTTAAATCTCGAACAGCAATGCTTTGAATTTTTAAGGTCCAGGGTGTACATATAATGAATAAAAAAAAATTTAAAATAATTTTATAAGGAGCTTGTTGTGCATTCGTCAAACTTTTAAAATATACGTGTTTATGCTGTTAATATTTTATTAAAATTTTTGTAATTACTTTAAACATTTTTGTTATAATATACAAAAAATATTAAAAACAAAACACCCTGAAGAAAAAAGAGCTTATAACAATTTCTGTGAAAACAAATAATATATTAATAGTATATTAGTAATCTTCACACAGTGTGTGCCTTATTGTGTGTAACTTGCATAAAAATGTAATTGTTTTTAGAATTTATTTATATTTACATTTACCTATAAATATACTATTACTATTACATTTACATTACATTTACCTATAAATATACTATTACTATTTAATAGTATATTTACATTTACCTATAAATATACTATTAATATATTATTTATATTTACATTTACCTATAAATATACTATTACTATTACATTTACATTACATTTACCTATAAATATACTATTAATATATTTATTTATATTTACATTTACCTATAAATATACTATTACTATTACATTTACATTACATTTACCTATAAATATACTATTACTATTTAATAGTATATTTACATTTACCTATAAATATACTATTAATATATTATTTATATTTACATTTACCTATAAATATACTATTACTATTACATTTACATTACATTTACCTATAAATATACTATTAATATATTTATTTATATTTACATTTACCTATAAATATACTATTACTATTACATTTACATTACATTTACCTATAAATATACTATTACTATTTAATAGTATATTTACATTTACCTATAAATATACTATTAATATATTATTTGTTTTCACAGAAATTATTATAAGCTCTTTTTTCTTCAGGGTGTTTTGTTTTAAAAAAATATTAATAGTATATTTACATTTACCTATAAATATACTATTAATATATTTATTTATATTTACATTTACCTATAAATATACTATTAAATGTAAATATATTAATAGTATATTTACATTTACCTATAAATATACTATTAATATATTTATTTATATTTACATTTACCTATAAATATACTATTACTATTACATTTACATTACATTTACCTATAAATATACTATTACTATTTAATAGTATATTTACATTTACCTATAAATATACTATTAATATATTATTTGTTTTCACAGAAATTATTATAAGCTCTTTTTTCTTCAGGGTGTTTTGTTTTAAAAAAATATTAAAAACAAAACACCCTGAAGAAAAAAGAGCTTATAATAATTTCTGTGAAAACAAATAATATATTAATAGTATATTAGTAATCTTCACACAGTGTGTGCCTTATTGTGTGTAACTTGCATAAAAATGTAATTGTTTTTAGAATTTATTTATATTTACATTTACCTATAAAAAAATAAATTTATTTACAAAGAAATGTATGTAGTTTTAATTTTAATTGTAACTCAGATATCGAAAGCATATCGTATGTACGGTTTTTAACATAAACCTTACCCTCCAGGCTGTCACAATTGTGACTTTACTTCCTTATTTTTTCCAATATTATTATTAATATAATTATTAATATTAATCCAAAATACTTGTATAGACTTTCTATGTACAGTGCGGTCCAAAAGTCACCGAGTTGAACGAGTTGAGATATCGATTTCAAATTTAGAACTCTTAAATAAGACAACTTAAACTATTTTTAAGCATATACTTGATACTTTTATCTTTTAAAATGTGGGCAGGGGGGCATGGGGGGAATTTTTTTTAATGGAAAAGGGGGTCGTGTGATACATCATTTTAAAGCTTTTAAAATTTTCTATATAACCATACATTTTTAAAATTTTTAAAGATGTTTTTTAAGGTTTTGATTTTTCAGTATTTTGTGCTAAAAAAATAAATAAAAAAATTAATTTTTATTTATGTCAACTAAAATTAGTTGAAATGTATAATTTACTTTTTTTCATTGTGAAATTAGGCATTTTTAAAAAATTGTTTGGATTTTTTAGAGAAATTTTGACAAAAATACCCATTTTCAACCCTATTTTAAACCCAAAAAAAAAATGTTTTAAAAAAATAAAAAATATATAGTTAAATGGAGAATTTTATAAGCTTTAAAATGATGTATCACACGACCCCCTTATCCATTTAAAAAAATGTGCCCCCATGCCCCCCTGCCCACATTTTAAGAGCTGAAAGTATTAAATATATGCTAAAAGATACTTTAAGTTGTCTTATTTAAAAGTTCCAAATTTGAAGTCGATATCTCAACTGGTTCAAAAGTTAAGAGGGGGGGGTGACTTTTGGACCGCTCTGTATGAAAACAAATATGCAAATTTAATTCAGTATAATAAACCTCTCCCAAAACTCTAATGAAACAAAAACTCGAGCGAAAACTAAAAAAAAATGGATTATTTTTTGTTTTTTTTTCCTTTATAGGCATAGCAAATATAAAAACACAATTAAATCGAAAAATTATCATTAGTTTAGTCTCGGGAGGGTAAGGGATAAAAAAGGTCATCAATAGACGACAATAGTAAGTTCTTCTTTAAGCATCCTGTAAATTAACAGCACACGATGCTTTTTCTGGACGAAAAACATTTATTTTCGAAAAACTAATTGTTTTTTAATTCCTTACTATTACCCTCTAGAGACTATCAGTAAAGGTTTTCTTATTTTTATGCATTTTATAGTAAATTCATGCATTCAAAATTGATGAAAAGATTTGTTACATTGGCCTGCATTGAAAAACCTGTCTTAAATTAATTAGCATATTTTAATAGATCTTTGGATACAAAGTACTGAAAAATATTTTAAGAAAAATCTGTCATACAGTCCCAGAACTTTTTTTTTAGTTTGATGTATTTAAATCATTTAAAAACTAATAGTCACGTAAGCGCGCTCTTTTGAGATACAAGAGTTTAGAACTGAAATGCAGATATCGTCACTGGTGTGAGTAAACGCTTTATTAGAAGAATAAATTATATTAAACTAATCAAGAGTTGAAGTGGAACACCAAAAAATTTTCATTAAATTCAAAGTCAAATATCTCCAAATTTAATAAACCGATTTAAATAATTATTTTTTTTACAAGAACAGTACACTTTTGACTATAATTCTGTCTACTTAGAGTTACTAAAAACTTATTAGTCTATAGGGTGTTACAGAATAAATGTAACTATGTTTTTTTGCTTAAACTTCAAATTGCCACCTAATGTTTTAGATAATTTTTAAAAAATTATTTTTTGAATTTTGTTTATATCTCGTTTCGTTGTAAAGATAGAGCCGTAACTAGGGCGTGGCGAAGGTGGCATTTGCTACGGGCGCAACACTTAAGAGGCTGGCCAAAAATAATAAAATTAAAGAATTTGAAAAATTTTACATGAAATTAGAAAAAAATCGCCTTCGGCCCTTGATATTTATTCGGTTTTAGTGAAATTTTAAAACAGTTTTAAAACTAAGACTTTCTTTATTTAGGAATGTAAAACTTTAGCGTGACATTCGCAAAAATTTTCACCTGCGGCGATAAGACCTTTCTTGCATTTTGGCAAATTTGTAATTTTGCTGTTTTAAAATTAAAACAGATCACCATAATATTATTTCTAAAAAATTTTGCTAGGTTTTTTTAGGTGTTTTTTTTTATTTAAGATTGTAAAACTTTAGCTTAAAATTCATAAGAAAAATCGCCTGGGGCCCTAGATTTTTGTGAAACGTTAAATTTTAACCAGTTTTAATATTTTCCGCGTCGCTGAACCATACGTAAACCTTTTATAACCTTAACAAAAACCGTAAAAAAATTTTGTTACTTTTTTCCTCGTTTACTTGACTTATTAAAAAACTTTAAAAAATTCAGTTGTTTTTATATTATATAGGGGGGACAATAAAATGCCACAGGCTTAAACAGCTCTAGTTACGGTTTTGTGTAAAGATGTTGAGGATTTCGTGGAAATAGTGATTTATTTCTCATTTTTGCGCTAAAATATTAGGATAAAGATAATTTAGTTATTTTTCTACTGCAATAATAAGGCAAAACCCTAGGTAATAACATACAAAAAGATAAACTTGCAAGGGCCCCAATAACCCCATCTACAGTATTTCTTATAATTTTGCTAATCCGAATACATCGATTCATTATTTTGTTTTAAATTAAAAAAAAAAACATTGCAATTTAAAAGTTTTTAGACTAAACTGTCTTATTTTGATTTAAGCTTGTGAGTATACACCAATAAGGGCCACTTGCACCAACTTTTGATCTGGGATTATCTCGACTAAACCGAGTTTAAGTTAAAAATGCTGCGTTCTGATTGGTTGACCGTCAATTTAGAGTTTAAAGTTAAAACATCATTGATGCAAGTGGCCCTAAATCCACCCATTTTCACTCCGTATTCCCATCCCCTTTTAAAAATTTAACGCCTCCCTCATAGTTTATATTTTTTAGTCGTTAGGTTAGAGTAAAATTGAAAACGATGTTTTCATTTTAATAAAAACTTTTATCACTTACGTTGTGATAAAATTACGTGACTTTAAATTATAACTTGGTCACGAAAAAAAAAAGTCTATAACCCAGTATAACTAAAAGAAATTTACAAAGGAAAATCTCGCGACAAGCTTTTATATCATATAAAATTGTATAATGTAACAAAATAATGGGTTTCATTTACTTGAAAATTTATTTTCTCCTTTTTAGTGCACTTAAATAAAAGCTTGTTCTTAAAAATGTTTTTTTTTCTATTAATTTATTTTCATTTTTTAGTCGTCAAAATGCAAAGGCCGGCCCTGGGTATTATTCAGTGGTAAACCTTACATGTAATATTTGTTTATGATTGACTGACAGAAATTTTGATGGCTAAAAAAAAGGTCTCACATCTAAAAAGATCTGGGTAAAAAAGGGATTTTTTTTAAATTTTTGGGGTGGGGAGGTTTGGGATAATTTGATATAAAATTGTATTGTCATCAGAGATAAGCATGTGTACCGAATTTCAACTATTTACGTTAATTCTAAGTGGATGAAACAGAGGGGGGGTAAACTTAGCCCTATACGCGTATGGAGATAAGGGGGGTGTAAAATTTATTTTAAAATTTTATTATCAAGTCCAAACCTAATTTAGTTTTAAATTAGGTTTGGACTTTTTAATAAGGCAAAACCCTAGGTAATAACATACAAAAAGATAAACTTGCAAGGGCCCCAATAACCCCATCTACAGTATTTCTTATAATTTTGCTAATCCGAATACATCGATTCATTATTTTGTTTTAAATTAAAAAAAAAATATTGCAATTTAAAAGTTTTTAGACTAAACTGTCTTATTTTGATTTAAGCTTGAGTATACACCAATAAGGGCCACTTGCACCAACTTTTGATCTGGGATTATCTCGACTAAACCGAGTTTAAGTTTAAAATGCTGCGTTCTGATTGGTTGACCGTCAATTTAGAGTTTAAAGTTAAACCATCATTGATGCAAGTGGCCCTAAATCCACCCATTTTCACTTCAAGTATTCCCATCCCCTTTTAAAAATTTAACGCCTCCCTCATAGTTTATATTTTTTAGTCTTTAGGTTAGAGTAAAATTGAAAACCATGTTTTCATTTTAATAAAAACTTTTATCACTTACGTTGTGATAAAATCACGTGACTTTAAATTTTAACTTGGTCACGAAAAAAAAAGTCTATAACCCAGTATAACTAAAAGAAATTTACAAAGGAAAATCTCGCGACAAGCTTTTATATCATATAAAATTGTATAATGTAACAAAATGATGGGTTTCATTTACTTGAAAATTTATTTTCTTCTTTTTAGTGCACTTAAATAAAAGCTTGTTCTTAAAAATGTTTTTTTTTCTATTAATTTATTTTCATTTTTTAGTCGTCAAAATGCAAAGGCCGGCCCTGTGTATTATTCAGTGGTAAACCTTACATGTAATATTTGTTTATGATTGACTGACAGAAATTTTGATGGCTAAAAAAAAGGTCTCACATCTAAAAAGATCTGGGTAAAAAAGGGATTTTTTTTTTAATTTTTGGGGTTTGGGAGGTTTGGGATAATTTTATATAAAATTGTATTGTCATCAGAGATAAGCATGTGTACCGAATTTCAACTATTTACGTTTATTCTAAGTGGATGAAACAGAGGGGGGGTAAACTTAGCCCTATACGCGTATGGAGATAAGGGGGGGTGTAAAATTTATTTTAAAATTTTATTATCAAGTCCAAACCTAATTTAGTTTTAAATTGGGTTTGGACTTTTTAATAAGGCAAAACCCTAGGTAATAACATACAAAAAGATAAACTTGCAAGGGCCCCAATAACCCCATCTACAGTATTTCTTATAATTTTGCTAATCCGAATACATCGATTCATTATTTTGTTTTAAATTAAAAAAAAAAATATTGCAATTTAAAAGTTTTTAGACTAAACTGTCTTATTTTGATTTAAGCTTGTGAGTATACACCAATAAGGGCCACTTGCACCAACTTTTGATCTGGGATTATCTCGACTAAACCGAGTTTAAGTTAAAAATGCTGCGTTCTGATTGGTTGACCGTCAATTTAGAGTTTAAAGTTAAAACATCATTGATGCAAGTGGCCCTAAATCCACCCATCTTCACTCCAAGTATTCCCATCCCTTTTTAAAAATTTAACGCCTCCCTCATAGTTTATATTTTTTAGTCTTTAGGTTAGAGTAAAATCGAAAACGATGTTTTCATTTTAATAAAAACTTTTATCACTTACGTTGTGATAAAATTACGTGACTTTAAATTTTAACTTGGTCACGAAAAAAAAAAGTCTATAACCCAGTATAACTAAAAGAAATTTACAAAGGAAAATCTCGCGACAAGCTTTTATATCATATAAAATTGTATAATGTAACAAAATGATGGGTTTCATTTACTTGAAAATTTATTTTCTTCTTTTTAGTGCACTTAAATAAAAGCTTGTTCTTAAAAATGTTTTTTTTTCTATTAATTTATTTTCATTTTTTAGTCGTCAAAATGCAAAGGCCGGCCCTGTGTATTATTCAGTGGTAAACCTTACATGTAATATTTGTTTATGATTGACTGACAGAAATTTTGATGGCTAAAAAAAAGGTCTCACATCTAAAAAGATCTGGGTAAAAAAGGGATTTTTTTAAAATTTTTGGGGTGGGGAGGTTTGGGATAATTTTATATAAAATTGTATTGTCATCAGAGATAAGCATGTGTACCGTATTTCAACTATTTACGTTTATTCTAAGTGGATGAAACAGAGGGGGGTAAACTTAGCCCTATACGCGTATGGAGATAAGGGGGGGTGTAAAATTTATTTTAAAATTTTATTATCAAGTCCAAACCTAATTTAGTTTTAAATTAGGTTTGGACTTTTTAATAAGGCAAAACCCTAGGTAATAACATACAAAAAGATAAACTTGCAAGGGCCCCAATAACCCCATCTACAGTATTTCTTATAATTTTGCTAATCCGAATACATCGATTCATTATTTTGTTTTAAATTAAAAAAAAAAATATTGCAATTTAAAAGTTTTTAGACTAAACTGTCTTATTTTGATTTAAGCTTGTGAGTATACACCAATAAGGGCCACTTGCACCAACTTTTGATCTGGGATTATCTCGACTAAACCGAGTTTAAGTTTAAAATGCTGCGTTCTGATTGGTTGACCGTCAATTTAGAGTTTAAAGTTAAACCATCATTGATGCAAGTGGCCCTAAATCCACCCATTTTCACTCCAAGTATTCCCATCCCCTTTTAAAAATTTAACGCCTCCCTCATAGTTTATATTTTTTAGTCTTTAGGTTAGAGTAAAATTGAAAACGATGTTTTCATTTTAATAAAAACTTTTATCACTTACGTTGTGATAAAATCACGTGACTTTAAATTTTAACTTGGTCACGAAAAAAAAAGTCTATAACCCAGTATAACTAAAAGAAATTTACAAAGGAAAATCTCGCGACAAGCTTTTATATCATATAAAATTGTATAATGTAACAAAATGATGGGTTTCATTTACTTGAAAATTTATTTTCTTCTTTTTAGTGCACTTAAATAAAAGCTTGTTCTTAAAAATGTTTTTTTTTTCTATTAATTTATTTTCATTTTTTAGTCGTCAAAATGCAAAGGCCGGCCCTGTGTATTATTCAGTGGTAAACCTTACATGTAATATTTGTTTATGATTGACTGACAGAAATTTTGATGGCTAAAAAAAAGGTCTCACATCTAAAAAGATCTGGGTAAAAAAGGGATTTTTTTTAAATTTTTGGGGTGGGGAGGTTTGGGATAATTTTATATAAAATTGTATTGTCATCAGAGATAAGCATGTGTACCGAATTTCAACTATTTACGTTTATTCTAAGTGGATGAAACAGAGGGGGGGTAAACTTAGCCCTATACGCGTATGGAGATAAGGGGGGGTGTAAAATTTATTTTAAAATTTTATTATCAAGTCCCTCATAGTTTATATTTTTTAGTCTTTAGGTTAGAGTAAAATTGAAAACGATGTTTTCATTTTAATAAAAACTTTTATCACTTACGTTGTGATAAAATTACGTGACTTTAAATTTTAACTTGGTCACGAAAAAAAAAGTCTATAACCCAGTATAACTAAAAGAAATTTACAAAGGAAAATCTCGCGACAAGCTTTTATATCATATAAAATTGTATAATGTAACAAAATGATGGGTTTCATTTACTTGAAAATTTATTTTCTTCTTTTTAGTGCACTTAAATAAAAGCTTGTTCTTAAAAATGTTTTTTTTTTCTATTAATTTATTTTCATTTTTTAGTCGTCAAAATGCAAAGGCCGGCCGTGTGTATTATTCAGTGGTAAACCTTACATGTAATATTTGTTTATGATTGACTGACAGAAATTTTGATGGCTAAAAAAGGTCTCACATCTAAAAAGATCTGGGTAAAAAAGGGATTTTTTTTTAATTTTTGGGGTGGGGAGGTTTGGTATAATTTTATATAAAATTGTATTGTCATCAGAGATAAGCATGTGTACCGAATTTCAACTATTTACGTTTATTCTAAGTGGATGAAACAGAGGGGGGGTAAACTTAGCCCTATACGCGTATGGAGATAAGGGGGGGTGTAAAATTTATTTTAAAATTTTATTATCAAGTGCAAACCTAATTTAGTTTTAAATTATCTCATGTGGGTAAAAAAATGTTTTTTTATAATTTTACGGGATTGGGGGGAAATTTTTATATAAAATTGTTTTGTCAACCAAGTTAGGCATGTGTACCAAATTTTAGCTTTCTAAGTATATTTTAGGTGGATGAAACAGAGAGGGGGGTTAACTTAGACTTATACGCGTATGGGGGGTGATGGGGAGACGAAGGGGTATGTAAAATTTATTGTTTAATTTAATTATCACTAAATGAGCATGTAACCTAATTTTAGTTTTAAATTATCTTGTGTGGGTAAAAAATGGATTTTTTAAATTTTAGGTGTGGGGGTGTTGTCCAAACATTCAAGATTTTATACTGGCCGGTTTTTAATTAATTTAATTTTGAAAAAATATAATAAACCATAAAAATTACCTAAAAAAAAAGCTCCCACGTTTGGTAAAGATGAGATTTCCTTTGATTTTTTTGAGAAGTTACCCTCAACATTTTCTCCAGTTTGTACACCTAAATTCCGAAGCGGTTTACCCCTCGCAAAATGGTAAATATTTTGAGAGAAAAAATTTTGATAGCTTTACTTTTCCACACATGATATAATTTCGCACGCGTATAATATATGACAAATCGTGTGAAACTTTGCCGTTTTCATGGGTGATCGTAGGAAACATATCATTAAAAATTATACATAAGTATTTATTTCTAATGTGATATTTTTTCAATGTTTCCCTTATGCTGTGGCATAACATAACTGAAACCTAAAAAAATACTTTTCCTTTTGTTCAGTTAACTTAATTAAATGGTGTTACAAACATAAACTGAGTTTTATACAATTGCTTCGCTTTTATTACTATAGGCGCTGGGCCGGCCTTTGCATTTTGGCGCCCTGAAGCATGCGTTGGACTTAAATCCCCTGCCACATGCGTAGTTTATCAAAACGCGGCATGAACAGCTGCATACAACCGCTCCTCAAAGGTTTGGTTGAAAAATAAAACGTTTTTCTTCGTCGTAAATATGCAAAGTGTTTAATTGTGGAAATAAAAAATCGACACTATAAAAAAAAAGAAGTAGAGACCAGTAAAGATTAGTAGAAAACGAATTTACTGGATGCTACTGATCTTTACAATGTAGAGTCTACATAGTTTTTCAAACAGGGGAACCAGCATTCAACATGTTGAAACCAAGAAATGTGTAACACATAATGTGTTTATAATGTTATTTTATTATGGCTCGGTAAAAAAGTAAGCAATAAAAAGTGCACTATGTTAAAAATATGAAATTTGGCAGTCCAATTTCGGTTTATGTAAAAAAAATTATTGGATGATTCTTGGAACTAATGGATTTTGTAAACAAAAGGTAGGACTAATATGGTATAATTTGTTATTTAATTAAAATTACCTTATAATTTGTTAATAATGAAAAAATCTTGCTATTAAGAACACTTGTCAAAAAACTGATAGATGAAAATTAATTAAAATAGGAAAAGTTGTAAAGGTTTATAGATGTATAAGTGTATAAAGTATAGGTATAAGTGTTTAGTTAAGATATGTAAATAAGTAAAAATTAAGATATGTAAATAAGTAAAAAACCAATTGACAATAATATTTAAGTATATTTTACTGAGATATTGGGTGTCTGCCCTATAATTTACCGTATAATGATTAATTTTGATATTTATCATTTCCAAAAAATTCCTTTTAAATCTATTTTTTTCCCTATCCAAAATTTCTACATTTTCAAAATCAAAAAAATGTCCTAAATTAAAATGGTGATTGCTTAAGGCAGTTTTATTATAAACAATATTATTACAACTGGATTTATGCTGCGACAATCTTGTTTTAAGCCAATTACTTACTATAACCAGGTAAGTTATGTTTTCTGCTTTTTTTTCGAAAACGGAAAAACACCGTTAAATTTTGCAAAAGGATTTAGTATCCTTGTAAAATATACTATAAAAATCGCCTTTTGGTTCGCTATAAAAATTGGTTCATGATGGTGAGGGAGTACTCAGATGAACTTTTAACATTATCAACCAAATATGACCTGCTGAGATTTAACTGCTAATGGTTCTCTGATGTGCAGACCTTCAACTAGGAGGATAAATGTTCAGTTTTTTTCACCTTTTAGTTAACCTCATAACAAGTCGAGGGCAGATGTGTCATAGGGTCTGTCAGAAGAAATCAAACACACATTCTAAACTTAAAAAACAAACTTCTTTCAAAACCGATAACGTTGAATATACATACTTTAACATAATCGGCTGTAAAAATATCACCGGAAATATAGCCAGCACAGAAAGTGCAAAGAAGATATTCTGATATTTAACAATTTTTTTTATGCATTGTCAAAGTTACCCTAAAACAGACTTTGACGTTATGTTTTCTGCTTTTTTTCGAAAACGGAAAAACACCGTTAAATTTTGCAAACGGATTTAGTATCCTTGTAAAATATACTATAAGAATCTCCTTTTGGTTAGTTATAAAAATTGGTTCATGATGGTGAGAGAGTACGCAGATTAACTTTTAACGTTATCTACCAAATACGACCTGCTGAGATTTAACTGGTAATGGTTCTATGATGTGCAGCCCTTTAACTAGGAGGATAAATGTTCAGTTTTTTTCACCTTTTAGTTAACCTCATAACAAGTCGAGGGCAGGTGTGTCATAGGGTCTCTCAGAAGAAATCAAACACACATTCTAAACTTAAAAAACAAACTTCTTTCAAAACCGATAACGTTGAATATACATACTTTAACATAATCGGCTGTAAAAATATCACCGGAAATATAGCCAGCACAGAAAGTGCAAAGAAGATATTCTGATATTTAACAATTTTTTTTATGCATTGTCAAAGTTACCCTAAAACAGACTTTGACGTTATGTTTTCTGCTTTTTTTCGAAAACGGAAAAACACCGTTAAATTTTGCAAACGGATTTAGTATCCTTGTAAAATATACTATAAGAATCTCCTTTTGGTTAGCTATAAAAATTGGTTCATGATGGTGAGAGAGTACGCAGATTAACTTTTAACGTTATCTACCAAATACGACCTGCTGAGATTTAACTGGTAATGGTTCTATGATGTGCAGCCTTTTAACTAGGAGGATAAATGTTCAGTTTTTTTTACCTTTTAGTTAACCTCATAACAAGCCGAGGGCAGATGTGTCATAGGGTCTGTCAGAAGAAATCAAACACACATTAAAAACTTGAAAAAGAAACGTCTTTCAATACCGAGAATGTTGAATAGTATCCTTGTAAAATATACTATAAGAATCGCCTTTTGGTTAGTTATAAAAATTGGTTCATGATGGTGAGAGAGTACGCAGATGAACTTTTAACATTATCTACCAAATACATCTGCTGAGATTTAACTGCTAATGGTGTTATGATGTGCAGACCTTGAACTAGGAGTATTAATGTTCAGTTTTTTTTACCTTTTAGTTAACCTCATAACAAGCGGAGGGTAGGTTTGTCATACGGTCTGTCAAAAGAAATCAAAGACACATTCTAATCTTGAAAAAGAAACTTCTTTCAGGAACAATAATGTTGAACAGATACTTCAACATTATCGGCTGTAAAAATATCAATTATTTTCCTGTCCTGTAAGGTTGCGAAGAGTTTCAATAAGCTCGTTACAATTTCAAGACCAATTGATTTTGACAATGAAGTTCTCGCCATCTGATTACCAGCATCATCAATTAATATTTAAAGTGTGTATTATTCCTTAATGGAATAAATTGAAATGTTGATGCCAACAATTATTGGACATCTCCCATGTAAATGACGAATCTGTTACGTATTCATAGTTATCAATTGTGACTGTGAATTTGTGAGTGAAGAATGAAATTTTCGACTAATCTGAATAATGCACCGAATAGATTGTATCAATATCTAGCAGCATTTACTGGTAAATACACACAAAGCATCCCTAAATTCAGAATTTAAAAGCATTTTTTTGTTTATTATATTTTAAAATAATATATTTAAAAATAATTTTTAATATTAGAAAAAAAGTGGAGCCACGCCAGAAAAGAAAGCATGCAGTATAAGCGTACATAGTATGTATTTAAGTTGGTGTCAATGGTCTTTTTTGGGTTTTGTGTTAGTTTTACAAATTAGCTGATAGTCTTGACATCATAGAACAATTAAACAAAAAGAAAAAAAGGTCCGAAATTTTTTCGGAGGCCATTGTACTCTTATTCATTTTAAGGCCCTGAATCTGAATTTGAGGTCAAAATAGCACCTTATCCAATTAGTTTCGGAGATTGCATTGAAAAACTTTCCTTTCTTATACTCGAAAATTACTTTTTTCTACGACTGCTTTAGAATGTAAGCAAATACACACACTTTTTAAACACAGAATGAATCCATTCTAGTTCTAGATACGGTATGAATATTCCGTATCAAGTGTTAGAATGAGCACATGTAGTGCCATCTGTTGTTTATAAAAGTAAAGAAAACTGTAGCAAAATTAGCAAAAATATATTTATTTTACCATGAAATATTGAATAATTTAATGGAATTTAAAGTTTTGCGTAAAAAATTACATTAAGTTTATTAGTTTTTCTTAATATTTGACCAGTTTTTTATCAATTTACTTCAAAAAATTAAAACTGCTCCATCTATTATTAAATATTTAAACCTGATATCTGTCACAACAATCTGACAAAACTTTTAATTTTTGCATTATAATTTGTAAATATGTGCTAAAATTAAATAAAAATATTTTTTAAGTACTGATTTGATAAAATTATTAAATAACATTAACTGCTTTATTTAAAAATATGTCTTTTATTGCATTTAAATAAAAATATTTTTTAAGTACTGATTTGATAAAATTATTAAATAACATTAACTGCTTTATTTAAAAATATGTCTTTTATTGCATTTACAATGTCGAGTCACAAAAAACATTGTTTTTAACCTTGTCCACAGTTTAAAGCCATACAGAGATTCATATTTGCAGTCAAACAAAAAGTATAGTCGACAACACGTATAGAATAGTCATTCCGCTCTCGAGAGACGGTCATAATCGCCTACCGGCTCGTATGACAAACTTTCCGCTCGCTCGGAATATTGTCTATTCCATACTAGTTATAGTATATACTATTTTTGAGGTAATTTCCAAAACTATTTCAGGTGCTGTTTTGACCTTAAATTCGGATTCTGCAACTCAAAATACATAGGTTACAATGGTATCCGAAACAAAATCTTGATTTTTTTTATGTGACTATATATAAATACAGGGTGTATCAGAACTCACGTTAAAAAAATTACATATATACTTATACAGCAATAAAAAGAAATTGAGCAAAATTTGAGAGGGGGTGTTTGTATGAAATTTTGAGATAAGAACGTTTTGTTTCCACCAATCCCAGAAGCTGTTACAATTACCTATAATAGTGGGTAAATCGCCCAATTGGTTTCTATGGAAATATACCAGTAGCTGAAGGTATGAATTTTAAAAGTTTGATGACAATTTCAAATTGAAATTTTTCATATGACAATTTGTCAAAAATATTTTTTAAGATGTAAACTGTTATATTACTGGAAGATTATGGATTTTTTAATTTTCTAAATTTCTTAAGTGTTTTTCTTTGTTATAATCCTACTTTTAATTTTAGGTCTTAATTTAGAACGGTTGAATAATTTAAAGTTTTACATGTGCACATACACTTAAATGGGATACTATTTAAGGAAATATTTTTAAACACCCTTTAATCTTATTTAGAAAAAAGTAAATAATTTAAATGGGACTTATATAAAAAGAAAAAAGATTGTTTTAAATGTTAAAATTTACTGGATGAAAGAAGAAGACAATTTAACTATTATAGTGTGGAATCCCTATTACTGATTGCAAATGTGTAACATCGAGCAACAAGGATAGTTTCTTGTTGGCTCAACTGTTACAGATCGGCCTTTTAAGACTTGTATTCTGTAAATAAAGATAACTAATTGACAAGATTAAAACATGTATACCTCAGCGGACTACACAGAAATGCTAATTATTTAGAGTTTGATTTTTTTTGGTTTATTAAAAGATTATTGATTTAATAATAATTTATTTATTAGTATGATATTTATTTACTTAGTTTGACCTTTTTTTAATAATTGTAACGAAATAAACTATTAAACAACACGTTTCTTAAGTGATTTATTATTTATATCTATATTTTATTAATAATATTCCTACCTATTATATAAAAAAAACTAAAAAAAACTCATTAAACTACAATTTGGTATATTGGTTTTCTACTTTTTTAATCGTATGGATTGAGGGGCATTTTAAACATTTGTCTGTCGATATATATTTTAAATAGTACATTTTCCATTGCAGTTTATGTGCACATGTAAAATTTTTAATTATTCAGCGGTTCTTAATTTGGACCTAAAAATTAAAATAGGATTACAACAAAGAAAAAACACTAAACTTTACAAAATTATTACAATAAAGTTAAAAAATCCATAATCTTCCAGTAATATAACAGTTTACATCTTAAATAATATTTTTGACAAATTGTCATATGAAAATTTTCAATTTGACATTCACATCAAGCTTTCCAAATACATACCTTTAACTACTGGTATGTTTCCATAGAAAATAATTGGGCGATTTACCCACTATTATAGGTAGTTGTAACAGCTTTTGGGATTTGTGGAAACAAAATGTTCTTATCTCAAAATTTCATACATACACCCCCCTCTGAATTTTTTTTCAATTTCTTTTTATTGCTGTATAAGTACATATGTAATTTTTTTAACGTGAGTTCTGATACACCCTGTGTATAAATTTAAATAAATTTATTGGTATTTGAGGTACAGATCTAGTGTTTAACATCTGCATTTGACTACACAGTACTTAAATAATTTGATTTAAGTACTGTTTTTAATAATTCCTGTGCAGTATTATTATTTGAAGTTGAAGTATCTGCCCCACCGTCTTTATTCATCCTTATATCTTCCTTGTCCTTTATCCTTGTCCTTTAACCACTTCTGATATGTTAGCGTTAATTTGTATGAATTTAAACTCAATCGCCAAGTTTTAAAATGAAAATATATTCAGAAAATAGATAAATCTCACCGGTCCCGTCAACTTGACATCAACCTATCTGACCAGCTTAACTTGTTATACAGGATGTTTTCTTAATAAAAATATAATATCTTACATTATATGTGTGGCAACAAAAAGAAAAAAAAAGGTCATGAGACATTTTGGAGACCATTGTAGTCCTAGGTACTTTGATGGCTGAATCCGAATTTGAGGTCAAAATAGCACCTTCTTTAATTAGTTTTGGAGATAACCTCAAAAAACCTCCTCCTGTGGTAAGGGCAGGGCTACCAAATTTGTATAGTTGTATAATTATAATGAATGAAACAGAAGATATTATGAATGATGTATGATATGTTGGTATAACTGGTAAAGTGAAATACTATATAAAAGCCTATAGTAAAATTATATATTAGTATTTAAATTGGTCTCAATGGTAATTTCTTACATTTTAGGTAAATTTATGCCTGGGTACCTCTGGAAAGTGTGAAATTTTCTGTCTTAATAATAACAACAATAATAATATTTTATTGCCCAACAGACGCACAAAAATGTAAACTAATAATAAATAATATTGTAAAAATACTAAAAAATAAATTTAACTAAATTAACCTAACTAGTTTTGTTGTTAACGTGCCACAATTGTGGAGCAAACATGCGAAAACCGATAAATCCACTTTTTGCATATTTTGACCTAAGTAGCGCTTTCTTGATGTAGCGCAGAATATACAAGCAAACGGCGACAAGTATAATTATATGATAATGACCCATGAACAGTTTTCGCCAATTTTAGGATGTTTTTTGGGATTACAAGTTTTCTGCTAATATCTCAAAATTGGAAACATGGATTTATCCGTTTTTGCATGTGTGTTCCACAATTATGCTATTGACTAAGAATTTGACTAAATAAAGTTATAACATCACAGTTATTGCAGTTAACGTTAAAATTAATCAACATATTATAAATAGAAGAAAAATAAAAAATATTTGTTCTAGGATTAGGAGTATAAAATATTAATAAATCCCTAGTGTTGTTTTGTGGTACATAAACATTTAAATAACTGATACAAAAAGAAAAGTCAATATTACCATTTAGTACGAAATTTAATATTAGATATAATTCTTCGTGTTTCTAGAAATTGATTACCAAACTGTAATAAAAATCTGTGTTTCTAGCCAATTAAAACTTTAACAAAAAAGCCATTATTATTGCAACCAAACAGCATGTTTGTGAGCAATTTTCAACCATTTATAGATTAGACAGAAACTTGAAAATTGTCATAAACGATTTATGATAAACCCCCATGTGTATTATTTTCAATTGTGGCTGTGAATTTGTGAGTGAAGAATGAAATTTTCGACTCATTTGAAAAATTTGAATAGATTTTATCAATATCTAGCAGCATTCACTGGTAAATAAAGCATACCTAAATACTGATTTTTTTATTCATAAAAATCATTAGTATAATAATTATAATTAGGTACACTGGTCTACACTCAAAAACTGGCCAAGATCATTTTAATTATAGCGCACAGTGTTTTTTGCCCATAATTGTAGTTAAACAAAATTGGCCGTGAAGAGATGTAATGCTACGCATTCCATTATATATTAATAGTAGTAAATGGTATATTAAATTTTCCCGAAAAAAAAAATTAAAATAAACATTTTAAGTCAATTAAAGCCGGTGGTTCCCTCTGCTACTAGCCCACACAAGTCCTGGACTTAGGGGATGCTTAATTAGGTAGAATAGTAAGAGGTTAAACAAAAATGTAATTTTAACATTTTTTCTTCTTTGTTTTCTTTTTGCAAATAAAATTAAAAAAGATGATTTATTTTATGTGTTTAATAATATTACGAAAATTAATAATCTCTTTAGTTTCAGGGAAAACCGGTGCCAAATATACTGCCCTGCTAAGACAAGTTGTCCTTTCTACAAAAATGTACTTTTTGAGATAAGCACACAAATTTACTTTTTGAGATAAGCACACCACACTAGCCCCATGTGAATCCTAAAAAGAAATGTCCTATAGAAAACCCAAATCCTAAAAATTAGCCTAAGATATTTGTCCCATGTAGAAAATGTTCAATGTTTTCTAAATAAAATTATCCTAACTAGTTTTTACTAGACGAATAAGTCAGGACTAGGACTAAATTTACAGATCCTAGTAATTTGATTCAACTTTTAAGATCATTATGTTCTAACTTTCTCAGCTAGAGAAAATGCATTTAGTATGACAATTTATTTTACTGACAAAAGGATATCACGTATTTTTGATTTAAAATAAAGCAGAAGCCAACGCCATATTTATTTAAACATGTTTTTAAAAAGTGCAAACTAAACCAATAAAACTGGCCATATCTCAAAACATCTAATTGGCAGATAGGACAACTTGTCTTAGAAAGGCAGTATAGTTGAAATCAGAGGGTTGGTTTTAAATGTTAAAAAAGAAAGTTAATGTACCATTGTATTTGCAAGCTCAAAATCTATCCAAAACAATCAAAAAAATATAGGGGTGCTATTAAAAAAAAGTTAGGGGTAAGTTGGGGGAGGGGTCTGAGGTGCGGATTTTATTTTTGACTACTTTTTATAGATATTAATGTCCCATTTAAGGTGATTTTTGCAGAACTTCTTATCTCTTTTAGTTCCTTGTTTTTTTTTTGTTAAATTTCTGATGATGATATTATCCAGACATGGAATTTTATATAAATTGTGATACTTGCGTTCCAGTAGTTTAGGTTATAGAGGGGAACATGCTTGCTACAAACACGTTAAAACCATAACCCTTCTTCCTCGTTGATGTAGTTGGATAAAAAGCAACAAGAATAAACGTAAATTTTTGCGTTGCTATAGTCGCGTTGAAAAAGTACAAAAGTTTTTAAATCATGCAAAGAAAAAAAATATGTACTGTCACACATTTTATATGCGTTTTATTTTTAAGGTCCCCTAAAGGGCCGTACCTTAGGGGCTTTTTAAAAAGAAGATGATAAAATGATTTATAGCAAAAAAAGAATTGGGCCCCCCTTAAGGGATTATACTCTAGAAAAAATATATATTAATTTTAAAATAGTAGTGATTTGCAGACATGCATTTTTAACTTCAAGCAAAAACTGGAAAAGGAAGATTAAATATTTCGGGCCCAAATTTTGGTGGGACACTTGTTAATACAAGTAGTAACTTTTGTGCTATCAGGCGTTTTGAAATTCTCAAATCTGTTTGGACTTTTTCCAAACGAAAAATATAACCCTGTTTGGGCACTATAATTATGCAAAAAAAAAATATAGATAAATATTACAACTACATTTTTTGTTACAGCTAATCTTGGTGTAGTATGCAGTGAAATGCACTATGGTTGGCCATCACCATCTCTACCAGTTCTTATGAGCGGCACCTACATATTCCAAATAAGCAGCACCGAAGGGTCTTGGCTAACAGTGACCCCACTTATAGGAGCAATAGTTGGTGCAACAATCACAGGAGCAATAGGAGATATTTTTGGAAGAAAGACTTTTATAGTATTTTCCTCTATACCATTTATTTTATCATGGCTGATGGTAGCTTTTGCATCTTCTTCCATCTTAATGTTTATGGGAAGATTTTTATCCGGTTGTGCAGACGGACTATCATTTACTATAGTACCTATGTATCTGGGTGAAATAGCTGAGCCAAAAATAAGAGGGCTACTAGCGTCTGTGTGTCCTGTTTGTATAGTATTTGGAATACTGTTAATTAATATAATTGGTTCTTATTTACCAATTAATACAGCAGCATTTGTGTCTACGTTGGTACCAACTGCTTTACTATGTACATTTATATGGATGCCCGAAAGTCCATATTACTACATCATGAAAGGAAAACAAGCCGATGCAAGGAGAAGTTTGCAAAAACTAAGAGGTTTGCAAGATGTTGAAACAGAATTAAATCGAATCTCAGATGCCATAGAGGAACAAAAGAAGATCAAAGGAAGCTTTTTGGATTTATTTACTATAAAATGTAACCGAAAGGCTTTACTCATAGCTTTAGGCTTAAGAGGATTTCAACAGTTGAGTGGTACTATGGCTATAACATTTTACTGCAAGACTATCTTTTTAGAAGCCAAAGATTTTATGTCACCAACTGTATCCACCATTATTTATTTTACTATACAATTAACACTATCAGCAGCTAGTTCATTTATCGTTGACAAATCAGGAAGAAGACCTTTATTAATAGCATCCATGCTTGGTACAGCTATCACTCTGTTTTCTAATGGTATTTATTTATATATTAAAAATTGTACGGAGATAGATGTCTCTGTTATATCTTTCTTTCCAGTAGCATCATTATTAACGTATATAGTTATATTTAGTTTGGGAATGCAGACTATTCCATTATTAATAATGGGTGAAATATTTTCGCCAAATGTTAAAGCGTTTGCATTGTGTATAGCTGATATTTATTTTAGCGTGATTGTAACTATAATATCTAAATTATTTCATTATACAAACGAGGAACTGGGAATGCATATCCCATTTTTCGCGTTTTCAATTTGTTGTGTGTTTGGCCTAATTTGGGTGATATATTGTGTGCCAGAGACTAAAGGAAAAACGCTTGAAGATATACAGAGATATCTTAAAGGTGAAGAATTGATAGATCAGAAAGAAGATCTGAGTCTAAAGATTACTGAATAAGTATTTAATTTATATAAGTATATAATATTATCTCAAATTGTACCTTAATATTTTGTGATAAATAGTGATCGATTTTCTTTTAGTGCTAGACATCAACATACCACGCTCTCGAGTACACTGAGAATTCGTTAGCGTAGTAATTACTGAACATTTTTGGAACCGCAGGCAAAAACGTTTAGTATACTCCGCGCATTATCTATCTGAGTTGATTCTCGTCTGTTTTTTGTTTTATTGTTGGTAGAATAAATTTAATCCCCTATGTAAGGTTGCTAACTTGTATTTTAAATTCTTTGTCAATCAAAACATTACTTGACTTTGATTTAAATCATTATTTTGACATTAAAATAAAACAACATAATAATTTTTAAAGAGCAGAAAGATAATGGTAAAAAGAACAAGAATAGTCCTGAAAAAGGAAACTAAAGGATCAATTTACAAATGTATTACTAAAATAAAGCAATATAATGCAGTGCTCAATAAAAGTTTCATAGTAAACGATGTAGCAGAGATTTTTTCGGTAAGTTCGTATAATAGTGATATTATTACAGGTATCACCAGCTCAGGTCTTCGGGATTATGAAACAAGCAGAGGGCGGTGGGGCAGACAGTTTATTTACTGCCAGTAACTTCAGAGTATTGAAAAGTTTTCTAGAACTTACTTGGACTTTTATTTTAAACAAATTTTCGGTTTTTAGTAACATTTAAAATTTGAAAGGTATCCCATTTTAAGTTTCTGGATAGATCAGCAGGTTTGGATTTATATTATTATATTTTTATGTAAAAATTTCCTAAAATGTAAATGTTTATTTTAATACCATATTATGATATGAATAAAAAAAGCTTACTTTAATTTATTATCATCTTGCGTTTGTTATAATTTTAAACGGACTTTCTCGTTTTAAAGACAATTTGTCATCATAATTATTTATAAGATGTAACATGACAGATAATTTAATCTAAATGTCAAAAATTGTCAAAAGCACAATAGACAATGAAAATATCACTTACAGTCATTTTTAAACCACTAATCTTAGCTACCTTGATCCAATTTGTTACTCAGATAGATAATGCGCCGAGTTTATCTACTTCGATAATGAATTCTCAATGTTTTTGAGTTATAGAGTTGAAAATTTCTGATTGTCATTATTTTATAGTATATTAAAGTACTAGTTTCATAACATACGTTTTTAGCTCAAGTACAAGTTTAGAAAACGAGCCGCTTGCGGCGAGTTTTCTAAAGTACTAGTTTTGGATTGGCATTACAGTTTACACCATGTTTAAAATTCTAAGAACAAATGATATTTTGATATATTTTATAGTCATCTCTTCTCTTTTTTACTGCAATTAACCCAGCCACAATTTTAACATGGTAAAAATAACCTAAACACAAAATTTTGTAGAAAATTCAACTTTAAAGCGACATTGACATTTGCACGGAAAACGTCAAGCGATAGGCCAGGTCTGTTGCCAACCCAAAAAAACAAAAAGTACAGACCTCTTATGGGCCTATAAGAACACGCAAAATGCGTGAGATTATGAGCTAATAAGAGTCGCAAAATAGAAAAAAAAATATTATGTTCTCTTTTATGAGAAAGAAAAATTGTTTTACATTTATTGTTTTTGGTTAAAATAAAATATATTAATATAAAAAAATAAATCAATTATTTTATCCAAAACATGAGTTTAATTTTTCCGACCTCATAAATTTAAAACTATCATTTTTTAACGCTGAAAATTCTTATAACTATAACATTACTGTCCTATAACAGAAATTTTTAAATGTTAATCAAAATATAAGTACTTGGGGTTTGTAGGTTTCAGGACTCAAAACGTAACATTAAAAAACTAAAACTAAAACCTGCAAACCCCAAGTACTTATATAAAAATACGAGTACGAAATAATATTTCTTTAATCTTTTTTTCCAATAATCGTACGGAATGATATTGGTAGACTCTATTCGCTGATTGAAAAAACATTTCAGACATTATTCATCTTAAAAATAAAGTCATTAGATTGATGTATACTTGTGTGCCATCTATTTCTATTGCATTAACATTTAAAAAAAGAAATTGGTGGATTAGGCAGTAAATTCTTGTTTGAAGTGAAGTTTCTTTAATTACTTGTTTATATTTTTATATTTAATACTTGCTTTTGCACAATTTAAAAAAATATATGGATGGTACAGTTGGATGCGAAAAAAAACAAGATAGAAAATCTACTTGTGTAAACTGAATAATTGTTTACAAACAGTGCCGTTGTCAATTTTGACAATATTTGTCAAAATTATTTATAATAAATCATAATCAATAAAAAAATTAATTTAATTAATTAGAAATACATCAATTAAATGATGTTAAGAAAGCTTAAGCTATTGGGTTACTGGAAGCAGGGTGTGAGCAAGTCTCGGAGCAAGTGGAATTGGCAAAGTTTAATGTTTTGGAGAGTTTTGTAAAGATTGAAGAAAAAATGGATACAGGAGGAATAGGGTGCAGGCTCGGAAGGAGAAATTCCACTGAAGTGAAATTTTACTTAATTATTTAAGAGAACACCCTTTACCAGACGCGGTGCAAGCTATAAACGATACAAATTTTCTTGAGTCGAAAACCGTCCGCCGCCGCATCGATAATTCCGAGATTGGAAAATTTTTTGCAACAAAAAAAAACCTTTTTTTAACGAATACCATAATTTTCATAAATTATTTATTTCATTACTAAGGAGTTCAAAGTTTTATTTCCCATAAGATTTACTAAACATTTTGTTTATTTTTTTTATATGATTCAAACTTAATATTCTAAATAATATTTAATATTCTAAATAGATTTTTTAGTATTTATTATATATTTTTTTATTTATTTAATTATTTGGTATACAGATTAATGGAGAGCCCCAACTACGCCTCGGGCTTGTTCTAGAGGATCTCCATTAATTTTGTAAAAATAAAAAATTATTAACATAAAAATAACTTGCTTCTGCAGATCTGGAACCTCTATATTTGCTAATTTTCCATTTCTTCCAGCTTCATATAATAACAGCAGTTACTGTTATTTAACATTATTCGCATTCACGAATTATCTGTAATAACTTATTAGAGACTACTAATAAACTTAAAGCAAAACCGACAATATGTCAAATTATTCTAACCTCTTTCTTAAAGTCTTACTCAAACTATAAAATAATTAATGAAATTGACATTTTGGCATATTTAAAACTTGCATTTTTTGTGGGTCCAACTGTATTACCCATTTGATAACTGAAAAAGTAATAAGTAGGTATAGGTAGTATTCGATCAAAGAAAATATTCAAGTATAATTTTATACTCAGTTATTTTCAAAGTAGAGATAAGAAAATAAGTTTAAGGTTCAGAGAATTTAGATAGTTTTTAATTCAATCATTTTAGACAAATAGGAACCCTGATAACACACTTCATCCTAAGAAGGTTTTTTAATCGTTCCCTTGAAAAGGTTCTTAGCATAATGCTGTAATCATGCTAAGCATGTTCTTAAAGGGTGCACTGCTGTAGTAGCAAAAGTACTTCTACTGTAAACATTCTTAGCATGATTAGAGTATTTTGCTAAGAATATTCCCAAATACATATTCTTAAAAGATTCTAATGGGAATATTTTTAGAATAATGGTTCAGTGCACATGCTAAGCATGATTACAGTATGTTTAAAAAGCTATTTCTAAGAATATTCCTAACGACAGATTCTTAAAATATCTTACTGGGAATATTTTAAGAATAGTAGTACTATACCTACTGTAGCTACAATCCTAGGACTGTAGGTAACCTACAGTCCTATAATAAATAATATAATTAATAATATTATATTATATTATATAGGACAGCAGTCCTATAATAAACAATAAACAAGCCGTGAAGATATGTAATGCTACGAATTTTATTACACTTAAGTGTAAGTGCACTTCACAGTGGATGGTATATTGCATTTTCTCAAATAACGCAAGTTCAAACTATTTAATACGCAAGATAATATTTTATACTGCCAATAGAATACTTCCCCTGTAGGCGGCCTACAGTGGGCCTATGTTAAAAAATCCAGTCAAGAATCCAGTTTAAAAAAAATCGAAAGACAAAAAACTCGACAAAAAATATGTATTTTTTTTCCAAAAAGAAAATAAAAAAATCGAAAAAAAAAAATTAAAAAAATTAACTTTTTTTTAATTCGTTGTTCGAAAAATGAAAAATTAAAAAAAAAATCCTAAAAGAAATAAAAAAAGATCTTTTTAGAAAAAGAAGACGAAGAATTGTGGTAGTTTCTTAAGAATTTTTCTTCAAGAAAAATATACATTTATTTTATCAAAGTTTATTTAAAGACTTTAAATTAAAGTATAAATTAAAGATACAAATAGTATACAGGGGCTGTGCATATATTATGTAAAACCTTTTTTTAATATTTTGGACCTCTCTGTGTAACGCTTTTTTCATTTAACTCAACACACAAAAAGACACTAGGTAATTTTATTTTTTGTCCAACTAACTACAAAAAAGATATGTGGAAAAAAACGTGTTTTAGGGGACTTTTAGGGGCCAATATTTTCTGTGTGCCTCAGAGTGGTAGACTTTATTACATAGTGTTTCTTGAACCAAAAACCATAATACTAAAAATTTTAAACGTTTTGGTGAGCTTAGTCCCTTAAAAACTGGGGCGTATATAAATAAGAGGGGTTTCGTAAACCCTAATCAGATTTATCTGAAATTTTGCATAAATCATCCTTAGATATATTTAAGATATTTTGAAAGATATTAAGCCTACATATAAAAGGGTGTTCAAATGGCAGCCAGTCCTAACATGTTTTAACAACGAGTGAGTTACGACTTTAAATGCGTTATATCTTCCAACCAATAGAAATTAAGGGAAAAAAATATGAAGCAATTTTATTGCATTTTTTGTGCTCTTTCATTTTCTGTGCAGTTTTTGTTTCTAGTAGGTTTGTCAAAAACTGCGTTTTGAAAGTCACCTCCTCATATAGTGAACATGCATTTTTCTTTATTTCGTGTACACTAGGTCGTACGAAAAAGTCATTTTTAAACCACTAATCATAGCTTTCTTGATCCAATTTTTTACTGAAATAGATAATGCGCCGAGTTTAAGTGATTTTATCCACTATCATCAGACCACTCGGCCTGACGGCCTTAAATGCTATGTAATACACTATAGTGTATAAAGAAAATAACAATTTTTCTCTATATTGTACGCTAAAATACAGTAAGTCATCATGATTTTACTTTCTTTATATACTTGCCTTTTCACCCAATAGGTAACATATTTTAGATTGCATATTATTTGACGTATACATCAAATAATAACAAAAAAACTTTTTATAAACTTTTGTGCTAAGTAAGTTCCTAAGGGGGCTGGGGTAATTTTTACAATATTTCTCACTTCATAACTTATTGGCATAAAATTTTTACCTTAAGGTATTTCCATTGTTAGGGGTGGGACCCTTTAACTTAGTTTTTTAGTTTTAATTATTACTACTGTTTGACAAATGAATTGTGACTTTAAGCATTAAAATGCTTTAATAGTACTACAAATAGTACTACAAAGTTATAAGAAAGTGGGGTGGAACTTTCAACGAACTAATAACTCTTCTCTCTAGAATTTCATTTGTAAAAACTGAAAAAAACGTAGCCAACATATACATTTTTGTGTCTTACTCGCACAGCTTTGTTCTAACAGAGACAACAATAACAGTTACTGGTAACTGTTATTGTTCAGGCCTGAATATACCTACTATTTGTTTACAAACAGACCGAAATGTTGGCGATACTTTATATTAACGATATGCATATTCTAGAGAGAGAGTTGTTAGTTAGTTGGGAACTTTATATCGGAAGAAATAATCAAACATATTTTATTTTTTGTATATTAAAAATAAATAAAATAACTAAAAAAAAGTTAATGGATTTTTTTCTAATCTTCCCACCAATTTTGTTCGGTATTTATTCGGTTTAGTTCGTATTTACCTAAGACCTCCAAAGTCTCCGGAATAAGGTCGTCTATCTTTCCCTTAGAGTCACCTTCAACAGGTAGTTCTTCGCATGGAGTCCAAATAAAACTGGAGTTTAAATACACTGGCTGGGAGAAAAATATACCATTTGGTATACCAAAAGTACCTAAAAGTATTATTTTTTTTTCGAAATCCAACTGGGAATTTAAAAGGGGTTTCTTATGTTTGGTATTTTAAATTTTAATGTTAGAAATATTCGGATTCAGCTTAGGTCCCTGAAGAAATTTTATAGTCACTTTATTTATGGACCCTAAATTTAACTACAAAATATAAGATCAGACTCGTCTAGACGTTTCAATTCAGACAGTTGGATTCTGAAATGTTTATGATTAAATATGACCTCATATCGTTGTTTTACTTTCCTCATATCAATAAACAATCAGTTTTTGGTTTCTTACACTAATCTGTACATGACTGATAATTTAAACAAAAATCTTTTTAGCATAGATGAAACCAAACGACAAACGCTTCTGGTTTAAAGATTGCGCATGTAATGTCGTGTTGTTCAAATTTTCCACAATTTGTTCAATAGTAGACCTTCTTAAGGACAAAGAAGTTTGCTTTTCTAAACCAAACCTAAATACTAATATATGCATTAATAAGCAGTTGTAAGAAATCATACATTCTTTAAGTATGCTCCACTAACTTCGGTAGACATAGAACGTTCGTTTTTAGATTATAAATATACTTTTAGTGAAAGAAGACGGAGCCTAATAGCCGAAAACATGGAGAAAATCTTGATTATATATTTTTATTTTCAACAGTAATATTATGTTTAAAAATATGGGTATATTTATTTTTAGAACACTTACATGTAAATATTTTGTAAAATATACATAATATAGTTTTTATTGGTTGACCTTTGATATTTATACAATTATAACTGTTTTAAAATATGCCAATATATCCTTAAAGTATAGTTATTCCCCTGTATCATAATATTGGCATACATCTCTTTAACATAGTTGTCAAGTTAAGGCCTATCCAGAAGCTTGCATAAGAACATTGCGGTGCCGTGATTGGCTTACAAGATACATTGCGGCACATCAAGCCAATCACAGCATCGCATTCTTATATTTTATGTTCTTATGCAAGCTTTTGGATAGGCCTTTACGCCGCCATGAATAATTACCATCACGGGATGGTTAAGAAAGTGTGCCATTAATCTTTAAACACTTTTTTTGAAAAAAGTAACATTTGAGCGCCCCTCGTAATCAATACCAAATATCCGGGGTCTGCTGATAAATTATACAAACTTCAATTTATGATCACAAAACAACATACCTTATGAATTAAATTAAAATATTTAATTGGAGTTGATTAGTGTAAGGTACCGAAAATCGATTGTTGGAGATACGAGGTTAAGAAAGTATTTCGATGATATGCCACTAAAAGTAGGTTACTAACACAATTTTCTCCAGGGCCACTTGGTTTTTGTTCTGATTTCGATTATTTTGAGAAAAAGTCCAAAAAAGAAACCACGTAAACTCAAGCTTAAAACGAAGTAAGACCAGATAACTTACCATTGGAAAATATCCCCAAAGATATAATTTCATCTGATGGAATTCTTGCATACCAAAGTTTTATAAGAGAACATAGTGCTTTTATTTTATACAGATTGTTCGGCTGGTTTTGCTTTAAAGCCTTAAAGGTTTTCTCCTAATAAAAAAAGAAAATCTTTACTTAATGTAAAATTTTATAATAGTGGTCCAATTAGAAGTTAAAGTTAAGTGAGAGGTAGAGAGAGAGAGGAATTCCTTCTTAAGAAGGAAACTTATTAATGTAAAATGCTTTCTATGGAAATTAAGTATTTACTAGCCAAAGCGCTATCCACAGGCTTGCTTAACCAAACATAACGCATAATATATAATAACATAATTCGCACATGTCTTCTTTTTCTTTCGTCTATCAGGTAGCCTTATGCGCTTATGTATTAGGTATGTCAGTGACAGCAAATTATGTAATTATGTTATTATGTGTTAGGTTTGGTTATGAAAGCTTGTGGATAACGCTTTATTCTCAACAGTAATTAGCCGTACAGGTAGTTGCATTTTTAGGTCTTCATTTTATAATATTTTAAATACCGTAAAACCTTGCAGCTATGCTCATAAGCAAGGTGATATGATGTTTTTTCTCTAAACGTGGTAATGTATCAGAAAGGTTTTATGTTAGCAGTTAGCTTTCTAGAAGTGTCTAGACGTGCTCAGTACTTTGACAGCTAACCTACTGTTGTTGTGCTTCAAAAACAGGTAAGGTGATATCGGCGATATTTTGGCGGTTTTTAGCACTAAAAGCTAAGGTTTCCTGAGACTTTATTTAATGCAATATTTTAATGAAATTTGACTAGATACTCCTTTAAATATTGTTAACAAAATAGTGATATAACATTTTAGCTTATGTTAAGGGGGCGACCATTGCAAAAGAAAAATTAATTAAAATTAGATATTTTTATTTTAAAAACTTGTCCTGTTTTGTGTCATAATATTATAATATTTTTAAGATGAAACACGCTTCTTTGTTTATGTTTAAGTCCTGTTTAAGAGAGAAGTCTTTTATTTTTTATTAGTTTTAAGCTTATGTTACACTTGTCATAGAATGATTATTTTTGTATTGTAATTAATTTTTGTATTGTAATTAATTAATATTTGGGAGGCACAGCGTAGTGGGCTAGCGCGTGTGCATAGAAAGCTAACTAGCGTGAGTTCGATACTCACTGGTGCCGATTTGCCTTTTTCAGTTAATTAATAATTAAAATTTGACGAAGGCGATAAGTGAAACGGACACTCCCTATAAACTGGTTCGAAAGTTAGTATAAGCCGGTGGTTCCCTCTACTACTAGCCCACACAAGTCCTGGACTTAGGGGATACTTAATTTAGAATTAAACAAACAAACAAACAAACATGTAATATTTTCCTCATTTTTAATTTTTTTCATCGCATCCCTATACAGTGAAAAACCTTTTTAAAAAAGTATGCAGTGGGAAAAATGTAGGGTAAGGTCGCTATAATCGTAACACCTAAGATATTTTTTTATATTTTTCGTAATCGGTTACATTTTAGACTTTGCTCTTTATTTTAAGTTTATTTATTTTTGTTTTATTTTATAGTGATACAGGGACCCTCATTTGAAAGTAGTTGATACCTAACACTTCTAAGTAATTAAGTAATCATTTTTGAACATAAAAAAAATTTGTTACTAAACTTCATAACATTTATAATCAATTTTTTACATGTTTTGTTAAGGTCTGCAAACGGTACGATTTGGGAACCTGGTTGCCTAAATCGTACCTTCTTAATAAACTTACCGTAATTATTTATTGTTGGTTTAAATTTAAAAAAATAATGCCAAGATAAAAAGGCTTTTCCATTTACTCATAAGACATTATTTAATTACGTGTATTACCCATGAATTTAACGGACTTGACGGTAGTATTTTTTATTTTAGTAGTATTTTTAATTGTCAATAACTAGAATAAACTATTCAAATTACAAGTTTCTATGATTTTTTCTTACAATGTTATCGAAAAAAAAAAGAAAACTTTAATAATATCCTACGGGAATTGAACCCTGGACGATTTAAAAAAATTAATACCGGTACGATTTATGAAACTTCCCTTTTTTGCATAAAAATAAAAAATAAAATGTATATACTAAAAAATATGTATATGTTTTGTTTATATGCTAATTTTACTGATATTAATTAATGTAATTACACTTATAACAATTTGGTAACTGTACTCACTGAAGAGAAATATCCTTAGAAAACTTGCAGATACATACATTAGTTTAAGCATTTTTACAACGACCAAATTGTGTATGAGGGTTTATCTCAAAGCTAGATATTATTTAAAGTCATAAGTTGTCTCAAAAATCTTTTCGTTAGAGAAAAGTTAGAGAAATTCAAAAAGTACGATATAGGCTACCTTCCCCTGCTAAGCATCGTTAAAATTGTCCTACAGACTTTTCCTTTGCATTATAGGCAAAGTTAAAATATTGGATGCAACTTTGCCCACCCCTTTTTATTTTCTTTTCTCGAAATTATCGTTAAGTTAAAAATTATACACTTTGAGATTAACTTGACACTGAAATCAATCATTTCGACACTCCCAAGCAACAAGGACGTAACTCAAGTTAGACCCATTTTGAGTTATACTCATAGGTAAACGCCTTGAAAAAAGACACACATGGTGGTACTACTCAGATTTCTCCACAGGCCATTTTAACCAAAATTTTCCCTAAAAACACTAAAGTAAAAAATTTTAAACTTGACTATTATCAGAAACAAACTATAAATAAACAATAAATACTTATACAGTCAAATAGAGAATTTTATAAGCTTTCAAATGACGTATCGCATGGCTTTCTTTTCCACTTTAATCATTTACCCACCCTTAAATAACAAAAAAAAAATTTAGAAATTTAGCTGTCGTGAAAAATGACAATATATGAGATACGGCTTTGTTGCTTGGGGGTATCGATTTGGTTTAATTACTTTTACCGATTTTTTGTTATTAGAAATAAACCACATTTACCTGGGCAAAATTGTCAGGTTTTATGTAAATTAATTAAATATTAATATAAGTATTTTATTTAGTATTTTAATAAAATAATATTATTGTTATTCTTCAATTTTCTTACCCGATTTTCTTCAATTTTTTTCATATTTTTGGTATGGCTTTGAACTAAATAAGACAAATATCTTAATTCAGTTGTTTCAGTTCCTTTCGGCAAACCAGAAGTTTGTTTCAAAGTATAGCTTCTATTAAAAAATTGGACCTTTTTTGCTAAACAAATTATGGATCTCTCATCGATAAAGGAATTAACACCAGTGAAGCCCCAAACCGGTGGGGCTCCCAACTGGGAGACAGGGTAATTTGTTGATTTGGTTACCTAAAATATAATGGGTCAGGATTTTCCTGAAAGTCATTTTTTCAGTCAACTCAAAAATTACTAGATCAGCAGAGTTTTTTGTTTGAAGCTTATGTCTTTTACTTCTTTTTCTACAGTTTCTTCGTCCCGGGGCAACTTTTTATTGCCGTCTGACGAGTGATTTCGCAGAACTGCCGCTGGACGGAGTGACCCTATTTTTTCCTCTACTTAAGTTTTTCTAACCAAATTTATGTTTTTGATAAACTTGATTAGAAGAAAAACGTAACTCGGTTAAGCTTCAAATTTAAAGCACAGCATCAATTCATGTAATACTTTTTAAGTTAACTGAAAAAATGACAACTTTCAGGAAAATTCTAATATCTCCTAAACCAGAAGTAAAAATGTAAAATGATGAAAAAGAAAATATTCATTAAAACTGCGGCAATAAGAAGGACTTTAATAATTTGACAAACAGTTGCAGTGGTGTACCATGCAAGTCCTAGAAGATTGGGTAAAAAACATAGTTGAACATTATTTGTTGCTGTTAATACGAAAAAAAAAAATAATCATTCTTAAAACAAAACAAAAAGTAGAGAATGTTTAAGCTTTAAAACTAAAAAAGAATTAGTCAAATCCATTAATTAGTTTTCGAAATATTAGAAAATTTAATCATTCTTAAAACAATCAAAAGTAGATAATGTTTAATTAAAACTAAAAAAGAATCGGTCAAATCCATTAATTAGTTTTCGAAATATTTTAATTTAAAAAATGTCAATTTTTTAGTATCCGGAATTTGATGTGCGGCAGTGTATTTTGCGCCGAGTTTAGTAAAACAGTAAAATAGTCTGAAGAGTTACAGAAAAAAAATTTTACCACACCGAGTCCTTTATCTGCATTAACTACAACAATGTTACCAGCTCTAATATTGAATAGGTTTGCTGATAAATATGTTGTATTAAAACAGCCAAATAGTCTGAAGAGTTTTAGAAATATAGTCTTACCACATCAAGCATTTCAAGTCCTTCATCTGCAGTAACTACAACAATATTACCAGCTCTAATATTGAATAAGTTTTCTGATAAATATGTTGCATTAAAACATCCTGGGGCATTATTCATACAAAGTATTATTCGCATAGACACTTTTCCTGAATTATCCACTGCACTTGATATCATTTCCATTTCACTTATATTTTCGTCAAGCCATTCTTCCTTTGACAGTGTTCTTTTAGAACTAAAAATATATTTCTGCAAAACATTTACTTGTTGATTCAAAATATTGTACTTTTATTTTATTTTATGCATTAAAATATGTATATATACCGATACCGATTGATTTCGAAACATCAAACAAGTTTTCCAGGTATACAGACTGACAGAATTTTTTTTTTCGGAAATCGTCCTTTGGGATATAAAACGCCGAGAAACGTAAAAACGCAATAAAAATTTTATATATTTTTTTACTAGCAGACTTTCTTTGGGGAAAGTTAAATATTTGTAATTATTTAATAGAAATTTTCTAAAAAAAAAATAAAATTTATTTAGTGCGCCCCTGTGATGTAAAAAACTGTTGCTAATACGCAGTCTAGCCTTCAACGATTGGTCGGGTCTTTCTCACTTCCCCTCCTCGCACTTGTAAGCTCTTCGTACAAATATTTTTCCATGTTGAAGAACGATCGAACCTTCCTAAACGTACTGTGTATGTATAGTTCAAAAAATACAAGCACGGGTGATGCTGGCTCTAACACTGCCCTATAAAGTGCCGTGAATTTTTACCGTCATAACTAGAGATCGGACCAGGTACAACAAATTAATATTAATTTTATAAAAATGTTTTATAAACTATCAAACTACTGCATTACAAAGAAAAGTATATAAATATTATGAAAATCCCCTAAAGTTTTTATTTAAGTAAAAGAAAATTAAAAAAAAAAAACACAACAGATATATATATAGTATTGTAACATGGTGGCTGGGTATTTATTTTATCAAAAAAAATCTGGCTGGCCAATCCTTTTCTATTGGCAATAACAGCTCACGTGACGTTTATAACTTGTGAAAAAATTTTTTAAAAATTTCTTCGAAATTATTATTTTTACTCAAATCTTTTGTTTTTCATATTATAAATAAAATATAAAATTACACAAACTATCGACGAAATCTTTTTGTGTTTTATTCCATTTGTGAAGGCAATCTATTTGAACTCGTTATACACATGTACTCTGCAGAGATCTAAAAGCTAAACTTGTTTCCGTATGCGTGCGACGAAATAAGTGAAATGTAAGATCAAGCGTGTACCATGTACGAATCAATTTCTTTTTTTGCTCTATTTCGTTTTTAATATACCTAATTGGGCCTAATTCATTTGTCACCGTTCATTTCATTAGTTAAATAAAATGTTCGTAAAACCATTACTTACTACGGTTAAATCGTGGATTAAAGATTATCCAGAACTGGAGTTCGACGGCAATATTTTACACTGCACATTTTGTAAAAAAGTCAACTTGGGAAAGAAAACCTAATATTTTAAGATATGTGAAAAAAAGCCATGGAGATGAGGAACAAGGACAATTTAATATTTAAAGTAAGTAAAAAAATACAAAATTAATTTTAATCACAAGTTATAACCGTCACGTGACCTTTAATTGCGAATGAAAAACGATTGGCCAGGCAGATTTTTTTTAACTTGGTAAAAGTTATACCCAGCCACCATGCCACAATACTATAAAATTAAATTTGGATTATTAAAGAGCCCAACTAAATCTTAATTTTCAGAATTGTTATTTTGTTATTTTTTTTTTGCTTAAATAAAACGTTAAGGGATTTTCATAATATTTATGTAATTTTCTTTGGTAATGTAGTAGTTTGGCAACATATTAAACAGTTTTATAAAATTAATATGAATTTGTTAATTTATCGTACCCGGCTATGCATTTTGAGGTCATGACTCGCTAAAATCCGATGTCTAGTCATAACTTTTATACCTTAAAAGGAGTGTATCTACAATATATTATATTGTTGCAAATATTAGCCAAATGAATGCACTTTGACTCAATTCAAGAGTCATGCAAATCCGTTCAGTATTTTTCGAAATATTTAAATATCTTCTTACCTACTCTATATTTTTAGAGATTTTTACAGAAAAAAAAATAGAAAAATAAAAAGTACAATAAAAATATAAAAAATATAAAAAATAGAAAAAGTTACATGGTGTAATCTCGAAGTAAAATAAGTAAATCTGCATTTTCAATAGCCTCTGTAAGGGTGTCAACCACAAAAACAAACTGCCTTTCTCCAAAAATACCCAAGTTATTGTAATAAGTGGCTATATCCTTAAAATAGAGTTCCATAGGTTTATTTTCCATACTATCATAATGTTGAATTCTTATTTCAATTCCATCCTCAACCAAATTTTTAATTTCAAGAAGATCATTGATAAGATATTTTGTAGATTTATTGTAGGCGCCAACAAGAGCAATGATTTTTCGTTTGCTGCTAGCTTCTTCTTCCAAGGTCTGACGAGTTTTTCTAGCCTAAATAAGTTATATTTTAAGAGCGATGGACTGGCCCAGGCCAAAGTTTACGGGCCCCTAGCTGGCATACCATAACATCTTATTTATAACTACACAGCCACACGAAAAAGATATCAAGAACTTTTTTGGAGACAATTGTATTCCTCTGTATTTTGAGGCGTTTAACTAAAATTTGAGGTGAAAATAGCACCTCATGCAGTAAATGTTGGATAAAACCTCAAAAAAACGTTATTTTTATGGGTACCCGAAAAAAAAACGATTTAAAGTTATGTAAAAACCTAATGGATTTGTAATTCGCGAATAAGGTGCTATATCGATCTCAAATTTAGATTTAGCTCCTCAAAATATAACAGTCTGAAAAAATGCTTGACTTTATTTTTGTGTCTGTACTATTTGTATTAATCGTGAAAGTGTAGGCCGATGTACTAATTTATTAAACTGGAGGAAAATTAATTCAATAAAAGCACTTTTAAAAAAGCTCGAATTCTATGGGTATTGATAACTCAAGTATAATAAAATCTTGTGCAAATCATGAAATGTATTCTTTATCTTACATGACTTATCTCTATCCCAAGGTGTGTTTCCCAAAAACTTTAAGGTAGCAAAAGTAATACCAATTTATAAAAAGGGGCAACGTACATGTGTAGAGAATTACAGACCAGTGTCTGCTCTCCACTATTTCAAAAAAAAATTAACGAATAATATTAAATATTATTTTTCTGGTTTGTAAAAAAACTCGGATTTTTTGGCAGGTTTTAATGCGTCACTTTATTATATCGCTAACGTTTCTCCCCTCTTTGGGGGCTTTATCAAAGCTGAAAGATAACAACTATTGTTAATAACAATAATAATGATAATATATAACAAAAATATTTTTTGCCTGTATTGAATCTCATTTTCAGGTAAAATATGTAAATTTCTTACCTAAAAATTATATGAGCGTAGTTATATATATATTATAAAATTGAACATTATGGATAAGGAACCTTTTACAACATAAAAATAAATAAATATTACATTACACTATAAAAATTGGTTTTGACACCATGTCGAAAAATTTGTAGGTTAAAAGCGTCGTTCGCAGTAAAAAACATGTAACATGTTTATTTTTGTGGGTCGAACCCAGCATTAGTCAATTCTCTGTGGTAACATTGGTCTAAAGGTACGTATACCACCCCCCACGTACCTTTAGACCGATGTTACCACAGAGAATTGACTAATGCTGGTTTCGACCCACAAAAATAAACATGTTACATGTTTTTTACTGCGAACGACGCTTTTAACCTACAAATTTTTCGACATGGTGTCAAAACCAATTTTTATAGTGTAATGTAATATTTATTTATTTTTATGTTGTAAAAGGTTCCTTATCCATAATGTTCAATTCTATAATATATATAACTACGCTCATATAATTTTTAGGTAAGAAATTTACATATTTTACCTGAAAATGAGATTCAATACAGGCAAAAAATATTTTTGTTATATATTATCATTATTATTGTTATTAACAATAGTTGTTATCTTTCAGCTTTGATAAAGCCCCCAAAGAGGGGAGAAACGTTAGCGATATAATAAAGTGACGCATTAAAACCTGCCAAAAAATCCGAGTTTTTTTACAAACCAGAAAATTACATTCAAAGTTTGGCAACCTATATGGTATTTACCTACAATTAAATATTATTCGTTAATTTTATGCTTATGCCTTTTGGTATTTAAAAAATCTGTAGTTTGTGGTATCTATATTTACCAAAAAGCATAAAATTTATATTTAATATAGTTAGTTTAGATATTATTTCGTTTATTAAAAAATTAAAATCCAGGCCAAACTTTTAGATAGAAAGAACGCGGCAGGTAAGTTCTTTGGTGTACTTACCGCAGATTTCCTTAGGACTGGTACTTACCGTTATTCTCCGTAGGAAAATAATACTAAGCCCGAAAATCGTATGTGTCAGGTGTACATAACGCGTTCTTTAAGAGGGCAGTACAGTTGATGGTATGTTTTTTTAAGTCATGAACTTTTAAAACGAAAAGTAGATTTTCTTTGAGTTTTACTATTTTTTAGATTTTCAGTTGATTCTTCTTATGATTTTGGGTTTGTTTTCTATACGTCCCCCTTGATTTTAATAGAGAAATCTGCCTTCCTAAGCTGAAAGGTCCTATCTGTATATGTTAAACCTATGTAGATAGGACCTTTCAGCTTAGTGCGGCAGAAATGTACTCTGCCAAAAAATGTACTTATAAGTAATTTTAATTTTTTTTTACACTGATAATATCTGCACCCAATTCAGCTAATTTTTCAGAACCAACAAAAGATTCTAATCCATAATAATCAAAACAATATTCCCAGAATTCACTTAAACCTCCAATTTTAAACTTTTTACCACCTCTTGTATAGATTTCCTTCCAGATTACAGGACCTACTGAAAAGTACCACTTGTTTTCCTTGTTTAATTCTTTCAGAAAATCCTAAAAATACATAAAACCATGATTTTTTTTTAAATTCTAATAGAGGAAATGCGCCTAATTTCGGATGGTTTCCAAATTTCGGATAGTGGTGTATTTAAGATACTGTCTGCAAAGGTAAACAGAAACCTACTTTTATGTGAAGCCAAAAGTCAAACTAAATCCGTCCTGTAATATGATAACGGTAGAGCTTCTCCCCTTTAAATGACAGCACAAATCGTTTATATTGCAAATGGCAGTTTTGTGCTCAGTTGCATTATTATGCTTGTTTATTTTATTAATAATCGTTATAAAAGTTCGTGATTCTGTCTTGGGTAAGTTATGATGTTAGTTAAGTTGATCCACTATTCATAATTAAGCAATTTGAAAACGTAAACATTCTACAAATTTCTAATCTAAAAAGCAGAAAGTTGCCTAATTTCGGATAGACCATTTTTGTGCATTTGATTCCCAAATTCGGATATCCGCAAGGATAACCAACCATTAATTATTATTTTTATAATGATACAAAAAACTAAGATAAACAATTTTAAAAAAACTAAAATTACCTAAGACACTAAGATATTCGAAATTGGGAATCTAAAATTATAGTTCCTATAGTATTTCGTAGAAAATCGCTTAATGATTAAATTACGTCTTAAATGTGAAGGAATAACAAGAAACATAAGTAATGGGATCCAGATCTACTCTTGAAAAAATTTTTTCGGATATGTCCGAAATTAGGAGCCCTTTTTCAAATGCACAAAAATGCGCTGATTTTTTTTAACCGTGTTTTTTGGAAAAAATAAACTGTAATAAAATTGCTTTTATAATAAATCATGGTTCGCTATAATAAGTTGTATCTGGTTATATAAAAAAAATATCAAAAAGTAATACCGAGTATTAAATATTGAATACATTGTAAATGGTATCCGAAATTAGGCAACTTTCCTCTACCCTTACTCATATTTTTCTACTCTCTATTAACACTACTCCACAACGTCCACAGTCTTAAACAAACCTACTGCGTAACATTACTACGTTATAACTTTTCTACTCTTCCATAACTTTGCTTCTTTAAATTTAAGGTTAGCTTTTCTTACAAGCAAGTTTTCTGAAAACTTAAGCAGCAGCTTCCTATAATAATTATAAATAATAATAATTATTATTTGAGATTATGGAACGTTTTCTGGATACAAGGATATCCTTGTATCCAAATATGGCATCCGGATGCCATATCGTAATAACAATTAATTATACTCAAGGTATGCCACGCGCAAAACACCTATATGTACTGAGTTAACAACTAAATTAAACTTAATAATAGTAGTTACAAGTGATAATAAGAACTGTTTTCGTCCGTGTATCATACACTATCTTTTATTTAATTGTAATATATTAATAAATACATTTGTAATTTTAACAAACAAATTGAATTTAGAATTCAAATTTCGACACTCCCATGCAACAAGGATGTAACTCAAGTTAGACCTATTTTGAGTTATACTCATAGGTAAACGCCTTGAAATAAGACACACATGGTGGTACTACTCAGATTTCTCCAGAGGCCATTTTAACCAGTTTACCTACCTTACTTAAGTAAGAAATTCTAAACTTAAATATTATCAGAAACAAACAATAAATAAACAATAAATACTTACACAGTTAAATAGAAAATGTTATAAGCTTTCAAATGTATCACATGGCTTCCTTTTCCACTTCAATCATTCCCCCACCCTTAAATAAGAACAAAAAATATTTTAGAAATTTAGCTGTCGTGACATGTCGTGAAAAATGACAATATATAAGTTACGGCTTTGTTGCTTGGGGGTATCGATTTCAACAGTTTCAATATCAATCAATCAATCAATCAATCAATCAAAAATTAAACTTTTCTCATGTAATTTCGACGAAGCTTCGCAAAGGCGGACCCCTTATAAGAAAGCAGCAGAGGTATGAGTCACTGCAGGTTTTATTGAATTTCCAGTATAGAATGCGATTATTCTAGATTTTAACCTAAAGACAAGCACTTTTTACGAAAAAATAAAATGATCTGGTAGAAGAAAGTTCATTGTTGCGCTAAACAGTTACTCGAAGCACTACTCCGGAAGTATGGTTAATCAGGGGTAGAGACGATATAGAGTACGGATGTTAAAGAGTAAGGATGTTATGGAGTGGGGTTTTTGAAGAGTAGAAAAATTAAGAGTAGGGATGTTAGTCTGCCCTACTAAAAGTTGCTATAGAGAACAGTGACATGACGTACAATATGTGTGTATAAATACGTAGATCTATATCTATTATATCTATACTGGGTGTTTCACGGTACAGAGATCAGACTATATGTAGCGTTATTAACAAAGATATCAAAATGAAATTTTTCCAGTTAATATAAACTTAATTATCTTTAATTGACTCCAAACAAAAGTTTTCTACTCTTTATTGTTTTTGAGCTAGAGCTACACGCAAGCATTTTTTTGTACATGACATTTTTAAATGGAAAAATTAAAAAAAATACAATTTTTCTTTATCATATAATAGTTTTTTTTACTAAAAACATTATTTTTCAAGAAAATTTTTAATTAAAAAAAAAAACTTAAAAAATGAGATTTGTATTTTGCTAGCATGCTCTAGCCCAAAAACAAAAAAGAATGGAGAACTTTTGTTTAGAGTCAATTGAAGATAATTGGGTCTATATTCAGGCCTATTCACACGTATCATTGAAATCTATTCAATATTGACAAAAATTACAATCCCATGCAGTTTTAATACAGTTGACGTAAATGACCTTGCAATTTTCGTCAATATTGCCACAAATCTCTATCTCAATGGTACATGTGAATAGGCCTGATTAACTGGTAAAATTTTTATTTTGATATCTTTGTTAATAAGGCCATAAATCGTCTGATCTGTCTACCGTGAAACACCCAGTATAAATTATATATCAACTTGCAAAACTGCCTAAGTTAAAATAAAAAAAATATATAAATCAAGAAAATTTCTCATAAAGCTGGTAGAAATGTGAAAATTTGTGATATTATTAAGGAACATAAGTAAAGCATAATTTTAATAAATATTAAAATGTGGTATTATTTGGTATTTACTTAAAAACACGTAAATAGCAGGCAGTTTTGCAGGAGTATTCGTACAAAAATAAAAAAATGCGTTTTTGCCTTTTATGACATCTTAGGTCTACACAAATCGATTTCAAGCAAAGAGCTTTAAGATAGACACTTGAAATTTGGCATACGGCAAACCAACATTTCTCGTTCGTAAACATTGGGAGTGGGATAAGGGGGGCAAATGGGAAAAAATATAATATTTTTTCACAAACATTTGAAAATTGCTATAATGGGTATTTTGGATTGCTGAAATTAAATTTGCCAATAAAAATTTTACAACTCCACCCGGGAGTGAGGTGGTAAATATTTTTAAATATAGGTATTCATTATTTTTGTCAAAATTTGCACATAGAACTTTTTGAGATCTACGAAACTGAATCTGATAATAAAATTGAGAATATTTAAATTAATTTACCCCCTTACCTCTGCGGGGCGGAGTTAGAGAATGTTTATTATCATTCATTTTCAACAACCTCAAAAATTCCTATACCAGTTGTCAAGAAAATATTGTAAACATTGAAAAATAATCAGCCCGTATCCCCCGGGGTGAATTTAGAAAAATGTTATTGTCAGATTTAGTTCCGTAGACCTTAAAAACCAATTTTGACCAAAATATCGAAAACATTTAAAAATATTTACTCTCTCACCACCGCTGGGGTAGAAGTAGAAAATTTATATTATCAGATTCAATTTCAGCAACCTCAAAAACCCCTATATAGCTTTCAATTTTTTGTGAAAAAATATTGTTTTCGAAAACAATAAACCCTCCCATACATTAACTCTAGATCCGCCCCTGTGAGTGCTACTATAGATGAGGTCTTTTGACTCTTTATTTAAAATGACAAAGTAAAGGTAACAAAAAAAAATCCAGCTTGCTAGAAACTTTTTTCGAACAAAAATCCTAATGTGACTGCGCTAATTTTAACTTAAGGCGTGTTTGAAAGTGGATTTTTATGGAGCACCGTTTGCGAATGGACTATTGTATAACTTAGTGCGTTTTGCAGCAGTACAAGATTTTTCACTCTGTTTTGAACCAAAGCGAATATTTTTTTCTGCATAAAAAACATTTATACATAGATCTATACTATTATAATGGTATAATAGGATAAATCCCAATGTCCATAGAGGATGTAACAGATCCCGTTTTGCAAGTGGACTACTCATATATCATATGGAGGAAGTTACTCAAAATGGAACCAATATAAGGTATTGGTGCTTGGTTCCTATTCCATTAAAGCCCTTCATATAATAGTTATTTATATATAGCGGAGGGAAGTGAGGGCAATATTCATGCTAGGGTCTAAAACACAGTTTACTTCTGAGGTACATAGACAATTTTTTGTACGACCGACAAATACATAAAATTTAAATTAAAATATGTATTCCAAACCAATTAATTTTTGCAATTTCTTTTAAAATTAAATCAAGATATCCTTGAATCGCGAAATGACAGGTTAGTGTTTTCAATTGCCTTTTCGAGTATGGTTCTAGTACTTTAAATCTGACACACGATAAGAAACCTACGACGAAAGGGAAAGGTAAGAGCAAAAAACGCTCCGATTAAAGCAAATTCAAACGCGTTTTTAGTTAGATGTTATATTCAAGGATATTGCTTTCTCATTTTTTGCCGAATTCTTTCGATATCTTTGGAACCGTGTGTCAAACAATAGAACAAATTTTACAAAGTTTTCAAGAAAAAGTAATAAAAATATGGATTTTGATTAAATAATGCTGCAGCCTACACGGTGTTCTAGAAGAACTTTTAAATGACATGACAACTTTCATTTTTTTTTCTTTTTGGAATTTGTTATATGAGCTCTAATTAAAAAAATAAGACCAAAATTTTAAAAATCGTTAGAGCCGTTTTTGAAAAAAATGTGTTTTTTAGAAAATATCTTTGATATTTCACCCTAACATACTCGGTTTGCTCTCGATGTCTCGGATTTTGACCAAACTTGATATAGTGGTACCACTATGGTACCTAATCACTCCATCCAAAAAAAATTCAAAATGGTCCATCCGTTCACTATACTGCACCTAGCACCCCCTAATTCTTATTAAAGACTATGAAAGTGTACTTTATTCTGAATTTAACCATTTATTATAAGTGGTATCTTAGATTTTAAGGGGCTCTAAATACCAATTATTATTTATTAATAGAAGGGTGGTATTTGAAACAAAGTTGCGGTAGTTCCAGGAGAGTGGGTTATTATGAGTTGGTTTTGAATATATAAATCAATTTTCTTTTGGGTACAATTTAACGTTTTTGGAAAAAATTTTGGTTAAATTTAAAATGAAATGTGCTTATTCTTTAGTAAAATAGGGGAGTGCTATTTAAAAAAACAGTTTGAGGTGGTTCCAAGGATTAATAAGGGGTAGTTTTGTATATGTCAGTATATTCTACTTTGACTCCAATTTAATTTTATTTTTTTAAACTTTTTTATCTTTTTAAATATCGGAGATATAGTCCGTCTAAAACCTGGTGGGATATTATTATTACTAAATAATAATTGTTATTGGAAGCTCCTTAAAAGAATAAGATACTACTTATAATAAATGGTTTAATTCAAAATGAAATGTTATTTCATCTTCTTAGATAAAAATGGGGGTGGGAGGTGCTATTTGAAAATCAGAGGGTGGGGTGGTTACAAGAGAGAGTAAGCAATGGGGGGGTGAATAAGTCAATAAAATCTTCTTTAGCTCCCTTTAAAGCTATTTTTTACAAAAAAAATACCTTTTCAAATAACGGAGATATAACTTGTCAAGAACCTGGTTGTTGGGACACCCGGTATCATGAACGGATGGACCGTTTTGAAAAAAAATTGGTGGGAGTACTTGGGTACCATAGTGAAACCAAGTATGTTAGCGTGATATATCAAAGATTTTTTTCTAAAGAACACATTTTTTTCAAAAACGGCACTAACGATTTTTAAAATTTTGGTCTTATATTTTTAATTAGAACTCATATAACAAATTCCAAAAAGAAAAAAAAATGGAAGTTGTCATGTCATTTAGAAGTTCTTCTAGAACACCGTGCCTATAGAAACTGACCTGAACCGGTGGTTATTGAGAAACAGGCAGCATGGGCTATTTTAAATTTATTGCTGTCCAAATCAAGAAAAATTTCTGAAAAAGCTTATAATAACATGATACAGGTGCGGGATTAAAGCAGTAGGTATAGACCCGCAAATGAGGGAGTAAAATAACATTTTAGTCCCGGTTGTGCAAAAAATGTTTTACAAACCGACGGTTTTGGTCAGTTGGTGAAACAGTCATTGTACGTTTCTGTAGGAAAAAATAATAAAATTTCTTACTATCCAGTTATCACCACTTTTCTCTATGCTAATAAAATGAAAATCTGGTAATTTGTTTTGAAGATGTGTTGCTACAAGCTTTGCATGAATATAATTATGGTTTTCGGGTTCTCCTGCAATTATAAATCGAGACATTTTTAATTATTGTGTCAGATAAGTACAGTGGCGTAGCTTTTTTGGAACATGGGACTATAAACCAAATAAATAAAAATAAACTTACTGCTACCAACAAAATAATACTTTACCCTTACGACTACGTTCATTAAATTAAAAAAAAAAAAAAAACAAAAAAAAATAAAAAAACTTAAAAAATTAAAAAAAAATCAAAAAAATTAAAAAAAATCAAAAAAATTTTAAAACATTTTTTTTAAGTTCCTTTTTTTGTAAAACGAAAAATAAATTAAAAAATAGTTTTATTTTTAATTTGTTTTTATCCCATTTTACCCCCTTACTCCATTCCGATTTTTACCGAAAACAATCGCAGCCTATGACTTTGGATAATTAACCTATGGTTTAAATCTTGAAGTATTTAGCTCAAGGCGTTCTTAAGTTATAGTTGTCACAAATTTCCCAGACAGATTTACAGACAGACCGACAGACAGACAGACAGACCGATAGATACAATTTTTTACGGAAATCATGTTTTTTGAATATGAAACGTTGAGAAATGCAAAAAAGCAATTTTTCAAAATTTTATGCAAGACTTTACTCGGGGAAAGTAATAAATAAATTAAATTTTACTTTTAACCCTATTTTAGCTAATCATACGTTCAATAACTTCTAAACCGTTTGTTCGATTTTAACAGATTTGTTTTATTTTGTAAAATCAAAAATATAAATAAAAAAATCAAACAAATCAAAAAAATTTTAGAAATTTTTTTTTGAAGTTCCTTTTTTTTTGTAAAACGAAAAATAAATAAAAAAATAGTTTTATTTTTAATTTGTTAAACCAAACACAATCGCAGCCTTTGGTTCAAATTTTGAAGTATTTAGCTCAAAGCGTTCTTAAGTTGTCGTTGTCACAAATTTCCCGGACAGATTTACCGACAGATCGACAGACAGCCAGACCGACAGATACAATTTTTTTACGGAAATCATGTTTTTTGGATATGAAACGTTGAGAAACGTAAAAAACAACAATATATTTTTCAAAATTTTATGCAAGACTTTACTCGGGGAAAGTAATAAATAAATTAAATTTTACGTTTAACCCTATTTTAGCTAATCATACGTTCAATAACTTCTAAACCTATTGTTCGATTTTAATGGATTTGTTTTATTTTGTAAAATTAATTTTTGAGGTTACGAAGCATCTATAATTCTTTCTTATTATATTCACAGCGCCTGCGCTAGAATAGTGTTATATAGTTTCGAATTTCCCATAATCGCCAAAAAACGTCCTAGAAAAAGAAACTTTGAAAATGTCTGTCCGTCCGTCCATCTGTCCGATGTTAATAAAATGAAATTTTAACACCTTGCTATTGAGAAAATCGTAATGCGCTACTCGTAGTAAGTTTTTTTGTCTTCGGTCGTGTTTATGGACCTCAGATACACTTCGGTCCACAAAATACCACCTTAACACTGAAAAATTCACTTACCTCTATCACTGTGCTTTTTTGGGGGTATTTTTTGTTTGTTTTGAAACCCTGAAATTCCTTTAGCATTCGATAGTAATTTTTAACGAAAATTAAAAAAATCTACCGTCGCGACGCTTCGTTTTTATTTAAAAAAATAATTGCTAAACGAGCTCAGAGAGTAAACCAAGCCGTGAAGATATGTAATGCTACCCATTCCATTATACAGAGCGGTCGAAAAGTCACCCCCCCCTCTTAACTTTTGAACCAGTTGAGATATCGACTTCAAATTTGGAACTTTTAATATTATATATTTAATACTTTCAGTTCTTAAAATGTGGGCAGGGGGGTATGGGGGCACATTTTTTTAAATGGAAAGGGGGGTCGTGTAATACATCATTTTAAAGCTTATAATATTCTCCATTTAACTCCATATTTTTAAATAAAAAAAAAAATGGGTTTAAAATGGGGTTGAAAATGGGTATTAATGTCAAAATTCCTCTAAAAAAACAAATAATTTTAAACTAAATTAAATTGTTTGATATTTACAAATTTAAAAGATCTATATAAAACATTTTACTATTACTTAAAACGACTTTTGTTTGATTAACGCAGTCGTCCCTCCGAAGTGACTGATCGATTTCGTGCTTTTTAGCACTCTTCAGAGCCACATATCGGTAGTAGGGACAACTACGAAAATCAAATCAGCAAAAACAGCTAGCGACATCTACTGCTAGGTTTATCCAGTCTCTGCTTTTAGCAGTAGATGTCGCTAGCTGTTTTTGCTTTTCCTTATAACGATTTTTAAACTCTATATAGAGATATATGGAAAGGATTTGATTTTCGTAGTTGTCCCTACTACCGATATGTGGCTCTGAAGAGTGCTAAAAAGCACGAAATCGATCAGTCACTTCGGAGGGACGACTGCGTTAATCAAACAAAAGTCGTTTTAAGTAATAGTAAAATGTTTTAAATAATTTTTAAAAAATGCTAATTTCATCATAAAAAAATGTTAATTATACTTTTAAACTAATTTTAGTTGACATAAATAAAAATTTATAATAAAAAACTTAAAAAATCGAATGTTTTAGCACAAAAAATTGAAAAATCAAAACCTTAAAAAACATTTTTAAAAAATTTAAAAATGTTAGTTTAAATAGAAAATTTTATAAGCTTTAAAATGATGTATCACACGACCCCCCTTTCCATTTAAAAAAATGTCCCCCCATGCCCCCCTGCCCACATTTTAAGAGCTGAAAATATCAAATATATGCTAAAAGATAGTTTAAGTTGTTTTATTTAAGAGTTCTAAATTTGAAGTCGATATCTCAACTCGTTCAAAAGTTAAAAGGGGGGGTGACTTTTGGACCGCACTGTATAATATTCACACATAAATGGTATATTGCATTTTTTTCAAATACTTAAAAAAAAAACTAAAAATAAAATTCAACAATTTTTTTTTAATTTTTTATTTTTGGCACAAATGAAAGAAAAATTGTTTATTTTTTTTATAATTATAATTTTTTTTTTTATTTTTTTTTAAGTAATTGGAAAAATGCAATATACCATTTACTGTGAATAGTATATAATGAAATGCGTAGCATTTATAAAGATATGATTTTACAAAAAATTGGTTGAACCTAGATCTAGTGTCCCTAGTTGAACCATCCCCCACCACTACATGTATATTATTTTGTCATTAACGATTTAACAGTGGATGTTGTAGTATTTTCAAACCAAAATTTGTTTGTCATTCTATAATTATATCATAATATAATGATTATAATATGTTATCTATTACATTTAAATGTATTAGGTAGAATAATTAGGTATTACTTTGTACCGTAATTAATACGTTCACTGCCAACGGCTAGTTTTGACAGCGGAGCAATGGGTATGGGCAAGGGAAAAATAGAAAGAATTGATTAATGTTGTTAGGGGCGCCAGTTACTTTAGCTTTTACTCCTTTAGGTAAGTAACAACCTAGTGTAAATACTTAAGCTTTTCAGTTTGAGAAAATATAACCCCTAAATAAAATAAGATAATTCATTTGAGAAATTTATTATAAATAAACTTAATGAAAGCACATCAAGTAATGTATTAATATATATAAAAAAATATGTGTAATTATATTAAGATATAATTAAAGAAATCTTAATAAAAATTACTAAATTCAGAAATCATTCGACTTAAATGTATAAAGAAAACATGAAGTTCAGCAAGCACCAAGAAATGTATGTAAACAACAATCATTTCTTGCAGTGTATAAAAGTCATGCTTAAATTAGAAATCATTTAATCAAAAGTATGATATTTAATAATTAATAAATGAGATTAAATGTTTTAAAAAAAATAAGTACCTAAAAATGAACAAAAGCCAGAAGGGCATATAGTATTAATCAATACTATATGAGATCTGATAAAGTTTACAGTTATAAGAATATTGAAATAAAAGAATTTAAAAATATGAAATATTGCTTTCAAAAGTTTTCAGAATGAGTACTTAGCTGGTTTCTGCAAAATCCATGAGGTACGAATTCCATCGTCTCCATCTGTGCAAGTCTCCCCTATGCTGATGAATTCATTTCTCAAATGAAAGAAAAAAAAATATAGGCTGTCCCATCTACTTTGGAAAAATTATCTTCCAGGATAAAATGTACGATTGAAAATGTTGTCCGGGATTAAATATGCTTTTGAAAATTATGTCCAATATAAAATTGTCTGCTAGACGGTCATATAGAATTTATCTATGCCGAAAAATACAGAACCATGTTCCAACAGAACATCACTCCATGCGGAGAACTTGTATATCAAATATACCAAAATAAACTTCAACCCAAATTAATGTAATTCCATATTAATGGTATAGAAATGGTGAGTAATTAATGGTCTAGTGATTGTGCTTAATTAATGGTAATAATGGTGCTAAAACAATAATTATATCTCAGAAATATTCTAAGAAACAGAAAAACTTAACTTACGTCTCATTCTAAGTCTTCGATGCGTAATTGTATAAAATATCAGTTATAATATCTTCCGCATTGTTTAAATATTCATTTTCACTAACTTTAAATAAAAATACATGAAGGATTACTTCGATGATTACAGAAAATAAACACTCGTCAAAATGAGACCACCATTGTACAGAGTTCATCAAGAAAGAGCGAAAATCGACCTTATCAACCGGTATGAACCCTTCAGGTGAATAAAATCCTATTTCTGAACTATTAGCGACATCTATGCAAGTCATTATCAACTACAGTTTTACCGTATAGGATTCCTAATAAAGGTAACTGAAACGACACCAAAAATAATAACTAATTAAAAGAATGTTTCCTAATAAATCTGTATTAGTGATATCTAACCTCAAAATATTACTCTAAGAAACAAATATAAACAATACTTATTGTTTATCAGCAAAACTAATAAAAATACGAACAGAATACTAAGTGTCCTGTGAACTAAGTATAAACAAAATACTGAATCTAAGTGAGCAGTTCCAGCAAACTATTTTCAACAAATTCTGGATTATCCCGAAGAAATAAACATATGAAATTTTCCAGGAGAAACAAGCTACAGATGAAAGCCAGTGAAATCCAACCCTCAATAGACTCTGAAACATATAAAAACCAGGTAAGTCCATAGACAAATGCACTATAGAGAAATAAGTCATATGATTCTTTATTATTAAAAATCATATTCTAATTATGTTTTCTTTATGTTATTTTCAGGTAGAACTATGGAATAGAGACTTATATGGTTAGAATTCAGTTCCTGCTACAAAATAGTCCCAGATACAAAATAGTTCTGTACGTACGTAACTATTTATATACAAAATAAACATAAATTATAACGTAAGTAAACGAATAGTTTAATTAACCCTTGCTATATTACAAAGTGACGATTTATGTCGTTACAACTTAAGGGGTTGTTCTGATTTTTGAGGCAAAAAATTGACGATTTTCGGACTTTTTTATGTACAAAACTTTTTACAAAGTATAAGACAACTCTTAAAGTTCACAAAAAAAATTGTTTTTTCGCCGTCATAAATAAATGTGCAGCACGCGCTGAAGTTAGACACCTCAAAAATAACATGGCAAACGGTTACAGCGATAGCTCGGCCCACAATGGTCCGAAACACAAAAATCATTAACAGTTTAGTTAAAAATGACATCCTTTAGTTCGCTAGTGTAGACATAAGTAAAAATTCAAAAAAAAAAAAACAAAAATTCCGCTCGTATTTTAGTGAAAAAAAAACAAAAAAAATGTAAATTTTCCGACCAAAAACGGGTAAAAAAGGCGGAATAAATAACAAATTACAAGCCTTTAAAAAAAAAATTACACTAGCAAACTCGTCAACATGAATTTCGACAAAATACCGAAAGATTTAAGTCAATATGTTAAATAGTTTTTTTTATTCGCTGGAACCGTTTTGAAAAATGGAATTTTGAGAAAAACGCGTTTAAAGATTTTTTTATATTTTAAAGTATACAAAACAAGCACCAATAAAATTTTAATTTTGCAGGTCGATTCTACAATAAAAACTGAAGGAAAAAGTATTCTTTGCCGAAAAACTAAATTTAATATTAGCCTTTTAAAAAGTAACATTTTTGTGGCACAGAATGTAACTTCCTCTTAATTTCATTTTTTTTGAAGGTTGCTCCTACAGTGTTACACTATCTGACATTTTTTATGTATTTTTACTCAAGGAATCTATATATTTTACAAAAAATAAAAAAAAAAGATACACATAAAAAAGTTTGGGGCAAAAAACTGATAAGGCCCCCCGTTTCGCACGCCCCGGGTTAAAATAAGTACACAACAATAACATACGAAGATTGGCATTATTAAGATTAGTTCATATGCAAAACCTTCTTGCTGTATCTCAAAGGATTCCTGAGTTATTAAATAAAAACCGAATTTTTTAGCCATATTCAAAGGGGCGTATCTCCCTTACTACGTATTTTTAGACATATGTTTATAGGAACATTTTTCATATTTTATGATGTAGAATCGCCACTCAAAATTTTATAATTTTATTATTTTTTTATGTATATTTTTTAAAGTACATATGTAAAACTTTTTAAACAAGACAAATTTCTTCAAAATATTTTAGGAGCGTATTCTACACATTTTGAGTAGTATAAAAAAGCAAAAAAAAAATCAATTTTTTGAAATCAAAAATTAGAACAACCCCTTAAGTACATAAATACTCAAGATTTTACTAGAAATTATTGGTACTGGTATTTTTATCGTGACTAACTGCATTTGGTAAATATTTATTCAGTGATAATTTATAGACAAAAATCTATTTGAGTAGCAAATATAAAACTTATAGACCAAAGGGCCGGTTTTTAAATACTACCAGGCATTCATAGCAATACGCACTAGATTATAAACAGTTTTTATTTTTCTTCTGTAAGTGAAAGCACTGATTGCAAGAAAAAGATGCAGTATCTGCGTATACTGTCGGTATACTGAACGGGATGTCAATTTTTGTTACTGTAGGTATGACAACTTTTATTTTCACACAAGGACTGCATTAAAAATAAGAATTATGGCATATTTTTTTGAAATAATTTTTTTGTAATTATGGACTTTGTGGGCTAGTACTAGAGGGAACCACCGGCTTATACTGACATTCGAACCAGTTTATAGGGAGTGTCCGTTTCACTAGTAGCCTTCGCCAAATTTCAATTATTAATTAACTAAAAAAGGCAAATCGGCGCCAGTGAGAATCGAACTCAAGCTAGTAGGCTTGCTATGTACACGCGCTAGCCATGCCTCCCATGACAAAGACAAGGAACATAGATAAGCTGTCATTCCAAGGTTTTATACAAATTTACGATCCGCCATTTTGATCAGAATTTAACCGGGAAATTTAAATTAGTGGGTAAAATGTAAATAAACAACATAACTTTACTTTTCCATGTTTTTATTATTTACTATAGATATGAATTATGTTCATAGAAAAGTTACATAGGTAACCTTAGGTTACAAATGCCTATGATAGGTATGCGTGCAGTGCAATAAAAATCTCAATTTTTCATTTGTGTAGGACCTACACTCTAAGTCATTTAAAAAAACCAAACTTACCTAAAAAATATAATATTGCTGTCTGCAGGTAGCAGTCATTTTATGTTTTAACAACTTTTTATAGAACACATCATTGCAAATTACCAGTTTGGACTTTTTTGAGAAAACGTTATAAAATATACAAAAACACAGAAAGACTTTAAAGGATCAAAAACGTGTAGTGATGTCGAAAATTCGATCACTAATGTTGTGAAGTGGTATATAATTCGGTTATATATAACTACAATAGCAAACGAATTCAATGAATATTTTATTAATTTACCTAAAAATATTAATAATTCAAACAACACTAGTGATGAAGTAAAATCAAAATTTAAGAACAAAAAAAGTATACCTAATTCCGTTTTTTTAGATGCAGTCAATGAACTGGAAATCTTAGACATAATAAAATCTTTAAAGAATTCAAATTCTTGTGGCATAGACAATTTTCCTGTTAACATAATTAAAAAATCCGCAAAACAAATAGTTAAACCGCTAGCCTATCTTATTAACTTATGTCTTATTGATGGATATTTTCCAACTCTGTTAAAAACTTCTAGGGTAGTTTGTTTATACAAAAAAGGAGACCCTAAAATGCTGAGTAATTATAGACCCATCTCTTTGTTATCCGTTTTCTCCAAGATTTTAGAAAAAGTAATTTTTAAAAGAATTGTTAAATTTTTAAATATTAATAATATACTCAATGCTAATCAGCACGGTTTTCGACAAAAAAAGTCAACAATAACTGCATTATGTGAAATCTTTGATTACATTTATAAAAATATTGACGATAAAAATAAAATTATTGCTCTTTTTATAGACCTGTCTAAGGCTTTTGACTGCGTTGACCATGAGATATTATTGCGAAAGCTTGAGTCGTATGGTCTACGTGGTAAATGCCTGGACATGTTAAGGTCATATCTTAAAAACAGAAAACAAATTGTTGATTTTTTCGGTGTTTACTCAGAGGAGTTAGATAGCGATATAGGTGTCCCTCAGGGGAGTGTGTTAGGGCCTCTTCTATTTTTATTGTATTGCAATGACATTGATTTATTTTTGAGTATTTTTTGGATTGCTTTTGCCGATGACTTTACGTTGGTTTCAGCTAGTCCTTTATTAGAAACAGTCGTTAAAAAAGTTCAGGAACACCTAGAAAATGTTGCAAATTATTTCGAAGTCAATAATTTGGTTCTTAATCAAGATAAAACAGTGTTGATGCAATTTCATCCATACAGCGCTTTTTACAAACAAAGTAATCTCATAAAATTAAAAAACAAAAGTATACAGCAGGTTACGACAACTAAGTTATTAGGTGTTTATGTAGACTTATCCTTAAATTGGAAGGAACATGTGAACTTTGTTTGTAAAAGGTGTTCAAGCAATTGTTTTGCATTAAAAAGGCTCAACCAAATATGCAGCAAAGAAACTGTTCGTACTTTTTACTTGTCAAATTTCGTGTCTATGATCCGGTATGCCGTAATATTATGGGGTAATTCAACTTCAGCAAACAGAGTGTTTGTCATGCAAAAAAGGGCAATTCGTAGTATGTATGGGTTAAAATTTAGAGATAGTTGCAAAAATAATTTTATTGCTGATAGTTTATTAACATTTCCTTGTATTTATATTTTAGAAATGCTAAAATTCGTTAAATTAAATCTAGCTAATTTTAACTTGTTTCATGAAGTTCATAACTACAATACACGTCACGCTAATAATATTGCCTACCAAAGTCATAGAACCGAACTTTTCAAGAATAATCCTTACTATTTTGGTGCTATTCTCTATAATAAGTTGCCACTTAGCATTAAAAACTTAAGGTATACATTGTATACAAAAGCTATAAAAAAGTTATTAATTTCAAATGCTTTTTATTCGGTTGAGGAATTTTTGGCATATAATTTTAATATTTAGTTTTAGTTATAATACTGTCTATTTTATTTTATACATTTAATCTTGACTTGTCCTATATCATTTATGTGATCTCTTGGAACTAATAAAGATTATTATTATTATTATTATTATTATTATAGCCGAGCGGCGACTTATAACTTTTGTTATAACTTACTCAGTTAGGTTGGCCATACAATCTTCTATCGATTTAAAGTATACCCGAGCGGAGAATATATTTAACCACTTATCACTTTATTCGGGAGCGGGTATTCTAGGAGACAGCGCTTTGGAAACATATAAAACGATTTCTTCTTAACTTAAGAATAATATATTAAATAAATGTGAATAAATTCTTCAAGAACACGAAAGATTAATTCTTACTTCTAAGTCCTATTTCTATGCAAACCCTTAAATTCTAATTTCCATTATGTAATAGTTTTCCATTAAATACTTCTAAATTAAAACATTCTATGTTTGAATTCCCCACTATTCGCAATCATTTTCAAATCCCAATTTATTTTCCAAATTTTTCTTAGTGTATATTAAAACTGGTTCGTATAAGTCATTTAAATTATTTTACAAATTAATTAATATTAGTCAAAATTTCTATCAGTGTTCATACTATCAATATTTATAAGTGTCCAAAATTATTTTTATGTCTGATATTACGAGTCTCAAAAAGTTTAAAAACTATTTTTTATTCAAGAATAAATCTCAAAATTAATTCTCACAGAAACTACATTTTCACTTTTGAAATTGACATAGCGACACTCTGAATAAAACTGAATAAATATGAATCTTTTCATGAGTTTATATACCCAATAAGAAGGTCAATAGTTAAATTTATTTGACAATGCTTTTAACGCAAAATATCTACAAAGATACCGCGCATATTTAATTACCCCGACAAAAGAGTTTCAGTCTCATCAATTTGCAAGCTAATTGCTATTTCTGACATCTGAAACGATCATTTTGACCATAAATTAAATTTGTATAAACAATTAAGATTACCAGATAACTTCTAAGTTATACCGACAAGAATTACCGAGGAGGGGTCCGAACAAATGTAAAACAAACCGAACTCTGCCGATTCGTGAAGCCCCACCACATTTGCGCTCCTATTAAAGAAATATTATTTTAAAAATCCCAACACCATATAAAATATGCGGATCATAACAAACGCTATTATATAGTCTATAATCAAATAAAATGTTCACCCTTCTAGCACAAAACACCAAACGCGTAGAAAAAAAAACAGAAAAACATCAACGAGAAAAAGCTCAAAACATATGATACATAAATAAGGTTATGTTGCACGAAGTTTTTAGAGGTGTGAGCGAAATATATATTTTTAAATTAAAATTACTCTTAAAAATAAATTGATCTGAGAGTAATGATCTCTGTAAATTATAACACAGTGTTACCAACAGAAAATATTTTTTTGCCTTTAGACGTAACGTGGAGGGCGCTTTTAGTCGGGAAGTAGAAGTATTCTCAGACGTTCAAAAATCATTCTATTTGTTAATTGTTTCTATGCAACTTACTAACATCCCTACTTCATAACAACACTATTCTATAACATCCAGACTCCATAACATTCCGACTCCATAACATCCCGACTCCATAACATCCCTACTCCCCAATAACCCTACTCCGCACTATATGCACATACATTTTATTTGATTGAAGGCCATTATATTCGAATATACCCTGGTAGAAAAGTACATACAACTTAACATAACATTAGATTAGTGACATTTTTATGTTATAAAATACATAAATCTAAGGTTAGTTTTCCAACTAAATTCTAAACTTTTTCTAACCTTATTCTAACTTTAAATATTTTTTAAATTTCCATTATTAATACGTAAGCTACAGTAGAAAATACTCGTTTCAGACAGCTATGTGCCTAGGTTTAATAATAATTTATTATTTCTATAATAAGTAAAAATATCCCCCAAAAGTCAAAAGTATAGTAAGTCTGGCAACGCTGTACTAGAATTCAAAAAAATATTTTAAGATTCTGAATGTATAAATAAATATTAAAAAAGGTTTTCTGGGGGATAAACGTATTTCTCGAGTACAACAGCATATTACACGAAATATATTTAGGGACACCTAAAAAGATGGCTATTTTTTAAATAAATGAAACAAAAATGAAACAAAATTATGTTTAAAAATATTATGATTGCTAAAATACATTAAGATTTATTTATATGAACAAATTTGTCTCCAGCTGCCATTTTATGATGCCCGAAAGTTAGAAACTAAACGTACTTATAACATATTTCTAACTTAAAAATCTAACGTTAGATTAACGTTTGTAACTAACATTTGATTCTAACGTTAAAAAGCGGGACATTTGCACAAATATTATAACGTACTTTTATACATTTTTCTAACGTTGGAAATTTTTTATCCTAATGTTAAATTTCTAGTAGGGTACCTTCAGCAAATTTGACTGCTTGGTAGAGTACCTCGGTCGCATAGCAACCACGAATAACAAAGCAGCGTTCGACTTTTATCCTTTCGGCAACATTAACAGAGTTTACTTTTAGGTAAATGTAATGGCCCTGAGTCAATATACCCCCAAAAAGGTATAAGTCCAAAACTGTTTTCTACTAGCTTATATTTCTGAGATGCAATTTTTATAAATGTTGATTTAAAAACTGGCCCTAATACTAAATGGAAAAATAGTGAATTTTCCTCTAGTAATCTTATATAAGATATATATTAAGATAAGAGTTCATTGCATGCAATCGAACCTTATATATAATGTAATGTAATGTAGTAATAAAAATAAAATTTTATCAGTACATGCAAGGATATAATTTAAAATGAGAGTAACGATATATTTAATAATTTGTTTAGTTAGTCTAGTAAAAATTTCAAACAGTGCAAGGATATTATGTGTAGCTTCTGTGCCATCTTACAGCCATCACGTACTTTACAACAAACTGTGGCTAGCCTTGGCCAAAAGGGGTCACGATTTGGTCCTTTTGACCACAGATGTGATTCCAAATGCTCCAAAAAATATAAAACAAATCGATTGGAAGGCCACATACGATATAAGACATAAGAAATATAACATAAGTCAAGTGCAACTGGACCACAAATACAATATTTTTAAACTTTACCAAATTTTTGGTGATATGTTAAATGATGTGATTCACGAAGAAATGACGCACCCTGATGTAGTGGCAATGTTGCAGAATAAGACTGAGTATTTTGATGTGGTGATAGTTGAGAGTACTCTTTCTCCAATGTATGGTTTTGCAGTGCATTATAACTGTCCTTTCATAGGTAAGATTTAAATAAAAGATTTAATTACACTGCAGTGTTACATGTAAAAAGCAAAGCTAAGTATTCAGTTACAAATGAATAGGAAGCTATTATCCTATACAATTGCAGGGGCGTCCGCAGGATGTTTATAGGGGGGGGGCAAGCCTATTTAGATTTACAATATTATGAATAAAAAGTTTTTGTTAAATTCCCAAAAAGGGCCAGTCGTTTTTGTTGACTAGGGAAAAGATCCTTTAATATGTATTTTATATATAATTATTTTATACCGTAATTTCACACAACTATAGTCCGGCCATACAACTATAGTCCAAGGCCCCCAGGGGGCAGGGGATAATTATTTTTAAATGTTTACAATTTCTTGTGAAAGTTGGTGTATATGGGATATACAGCAACACGTTTTCAGTTTTTTTTAAATACGCTGGTTATGGAATATAGGTGTGAAGCTGGACCATAGTTATGTGAATCTGGACTATTGTTGTGTAAAATTACGGTATATTAATTACACTGCTCTACATTCAAAAATGTAACGACACCATTTTAGTTGATATTAGACCTATTTGATGAGCTGTTTTTGGAACCTTGCTTCGATTTTATCAGATCGTTTTTTGAGATATAGCGCACAATGGCTTTTTTACCTAAAGTTGTAGTAAAAAAATAATTAATGTCTAATTATTTTTTTCTTGCGGTGGATTGGTTCTCTATTGATAGGGCTCTAAATTAAAGAAAACCCCAAATTATTCTTTAGTTTTTGAATAAAATACTGTTTTTATTAAACGGTGATGACAGAATCATCACCGCGTCCATTTTGACGTTTGTAAAAAATGTAAAACTAGCAATTGTTTATTTTTAATAGGCATACTTAGGCCATGGCTACCTATTATTTTAGTATTAAGAAAACTTAATCTTAATATTTTTGACATAATTTTTCGCAAAATTGTAGATTTTTACTTAAAAATAAAAGGTGTTGGATAAAATTAAATTCTCAACACGTGTATTAAGTGATTTTATCCACTTAAGAATATCAGGCCACTCGGCCTGACGGCCTCGTGAGCTGCTACCACAGATTTTACATACTAGATAAAATATTAACGTATTCAAAGTGACTAACACATGCGACTCTCCCTCTCTCTCGAATTTTCGTGTCTCTGTTTACAGTAACATCCACAGTTTTATTGGTATTATCTGGTGTTTTTTTATTACGTTGGTTATCTTGGACAGTGAAGTTTTAACACAGACGTCAAAATCACAAGATGAGGTTAACTTTGAAAAATATAAATACACTTTTGATTTTTACTGAATATAAATCTAAAAACAATATATGACTATATATAAATATAAAAGATATGGATTGTGGGGAATAATGTTTTATCACAGATCTGTGTTGACTATGGATAAAGGGTAAGTTAAAACAAACCAAACCAAGTGGTGTAGTCTCATCGTTTATAACGCTTACTATTGTCAATAATAATAATAATAATAATAATAATAATAATAATAATAATAATAATAATAATAATAATAACAATAATAATAATATTATAATAATAATAATAATAATAATAATAATAATAATAATATCAGCTTTCTCAGTCAAAAAGGACCTATTATAGAGACTATTATAGAGACCTATTGGAAAATCCCTATGCATAAACCTATTCAATTGTTTTGTTTTGTTGTTATAAGTTTAAGTAGAAAAATCTGTATGAAACGTAGGCATCTATAAGTTTTCTATGTTTTTGAACAGATATTTTCCTAGACCTACTGAAAATTTTTAGTAGGACAATCCCTATGAAACGTGTAAGTATCTATAAGTTTTCACATTTTTTTTTTGGACAAAGGTTTTCCAAAAAACCTATAGGTACACAATTCATCAAAAAATTCCTACTTCGACCTATAAAACAATTTTATAGGATTACATAAGCTTTCTATAAAACATGTAGATATTTATAGGTTTTGGATGGGGATTTTCCCATTACTTTTTAATTGATAGTATTAATGTCTTTAATTGTAGAGTAATGAAATTATGCCATCCAGTATGATAATAACCAACAAACTTATGGAAATAAAAATGCGAGTTTATGTGCAGATAAGCATAAGGAAGTATGCATCAAAGAAAATATATAATACTAAAATAGCCTTAGCTGGAGCAACCTTGGGACATACGAAGACCTTTAAGACCAAAATTTTACTGTAGTAATCTTAATATATATCAATTTTTATTTAATGTTTATACAGAGCGGTTCAAAAGTCACACCCCCACCTCTTAACTTTTGAAGCAGTTGAGATATCGACTTCAAATTTGGAACTTTTAAATAAGACAACTTAAACCATCTTTTAGCATATATTTAATACTTTCAGCTCTTAAAATGTGGGCAGGGGGGCATGGGGGCACATTTTTTTAAATGGAAAGGGGGTCGTTTAAAACATCATTTTAAAGCTTATAAAATTCTCCATTTAACTCCATATTTTTAAATTTAAAAAAAAATGGGTTTAAAATGGGGTTGAAAATGGGTATTAATGTCAAAATTCCTCTAAAAAAAACAAATAATTTTTTAAAAATGCCTAATTTCATCATAAAAAAATGTTAATTATACTTTTAAACTAATTTTGAGTTGACATAAATAAAAATTTATAAAAAAACTTAAAAAATCGAATGTTTTAGCACAAAAAATTGAAAAATCAAAACCTTAAAAAACGTTTTTAAAAAATTAAAAAATGTTAGTGTAAATAGAGAATTTTATAAGCTTTAAAATGATGTATCACACGACCCCCCTTTTCATTTAACAAAAATGTCTCCCCATGCCCACATTTTAAGAGCTGAAAATATCAAATATATGCTAAAATATAGTTTAAGTTGTCTTATTTAAGAGTTCTAAATTTGAAGTCGATATCTCAACTCGTTCAAAAGTTAAAAGGGGGGGGGGGGTGACTTTTGGACCGCACTGTATACATATTTCATATAGGATTAATCTTGGTATAAAGTAAAAATGGATAGACGAGTAGTTAATTTTAAAAATTGTTTTAATAAATTAAGTATATAAATATATTAATAAATTTTATTATAAAAAAATTGTATGTAATATTTGGTAGAATAATATCAGAAACTAACATAGAGATTCTCTACTATGTAATATACAGAGTTGATACTTTAATTACAATAACAGGGTAGGACAAGAGTAATTTTAAATTATTTTTGGTGAGTTTCTTTAATACATACCTATGTCGAATAAAAAATAATAATGACCAAGTTGATACTTTCATTACAATAACAGGGTCAGACAATAGGAATATTAAATTATTTCTAATTTTAGGGCTGTTTGTTTAATACATATCTATGCCGAATAAGATTATGTCTGTATACAGACAATGCCGAATAAGAGAATAAGATTATGTCTGTATACAGACATATAATCTTATTCAGCATAAATATGTATTAAACAAACTGACCAAAAATTAGAAATAATTTAATATTCCTGTTGTCCAACCCTGTTATTGTATTAAAAGTATCAACTCTGGTCATTATAAATATGATTTATAATATATTATATCTTATACACTGTATGAGAAAATACAAATCGCACTTCACAGTGCGTAAACTAAATAGCACTCTGTATGGATATTTGCATCTATTTCTGAAGACTTGATAAATAATTTTTTTTGGTATACATTTTCTATTAAAAAAAAAAAATGTATGAAGTTAAAAGAAATAGATGCCAGTGACCCTACAGAGTGCTATTTAGTTTACGCACTGTGATGTCATATTCGTATTCTCATAAAACGGTGTATACATATGATTTATATATCAAATATTAAAAATATTCTTACACAAGTGTCTATCACAAAAGTGTCAGTTTGTTTTACTAATAAGGGAAAATATAAATATCAATGATAAAAAAATAGTAAAATATTATAAACCGAATATAAATATACAACTGAACACTCCAATCCAATTCGGGTTTGCTCTAGGCTCTCTGGCCAGGTCATGTGGACTAAATTCTGGTAACTTCCTTTCCAATATCTTTCCTCTTCTGATTTTCTACAATTAAGTTTTTATTTGGAAAGAATTTGGTTATTTCTACTGCTATGGATTTATTGGGGTCACAAGCAGGGAATTTAGGCTAATAGGGGTTGGGCTTGTCTTAGCTAGGGCCCCATAGAAGGAAGAATATTGTTGGGAGTGTCTTGGGCATTCAAAAAGGATATGTTTGATGTCTTGTATATTTCCGCACCACACCATGGGTCTTCCTTTATGTTAATTTTAAACAAGTGGGAGTTGGTAAAGCAGTGTTTACCTCTCATATGACATATTTTTGTTCCTTTTTTACTGGTTAGTCCTGTTATTAACCATGTTCTCTTTTTTAATTCTGTCCTTTCCCAGTACATGCGTCCTTTTAAGGGACTCCCTTAATTTGTCCCATACTGTCCCATTCTTTTTTCCACTTCATAAATAGGATTTCTTTTGTTTCTTGGTTGTAATCACGGAAATGCGTTTAGACTCGAACCACGAGATTTTCCAGGCTTCATTCGCTATTCTGTCGGCTGCTCCATTTTCCGTAATTTTTGTATGTCCCGGAATCCAGCAAAAGTTAACAAAACACATGAACAAAGCGAAAAAATCCACAAGCCAAACAGATTACTGAAAGGTAAACAAAAACGAAGGAGCGCCTAGTTATAGCTACCCGCACCCGAAATGCGCCTGCGTAGTAGAGGGCTAACCGTTTTTCAATATATTATTCTAAATCCAAACCAATTTTTTACAAAATAAAAACAGGCACAAAACCACCGTTAACCAACGCTAAAGTAAATTAACGTCCCGCAAACAACAAAAAACCAAAACAAACTCGGTGCGGGTAGCTATAATTAGGCTCTCCTAAAAACAATACAGAATAACCAACATAAAAAAAATTACTAGGGAAATACCACATAATACCAATAAAACTGTGGATGTTACTGTAAACAGAGAAACGAAAATTCGAGAGAGAGGAAGAGTCGCATGAGTTAGTCAAATTTTTTTGATCTTGCAATGGAATCCCCAATCTAGTATATGAGGTCTGTTGCTGCTACTTACACTAGTTAAGAAAATAGTATTTTTATGAAAATTTTATATAAATACTAAAGATACGGCTCTGATTTGTATAAACAACACTAATACACGTGTGAGGTTTGTAAAAATAAAAAAAAAGTTTTAGACTGAATCCAGTAACTGAGATTTTACGGGGAGTTATTGAAAGCAAAACAACAATATTTTAAATTATTTAGTTTTTATTTAATATTGGTATTGTGCATAAAAATTAGAGTCGTATCTTTGGTATTTATATAAAAAAAAAATTAAAATATATAAAAAAGAAACGAATATATATAATATTATTCTTAATATAAAGATTAAGGCAGAGGATTACTCCTATAAAGCCCAAAATTACAATAATTATACATAGGAGAAGAAAAAAAAAATAGATAAAGTTGAAGTGTAAAAGTAAGAAAAAAAAATGTTTGCAAATAAATTATAATTTTTCATTTTTTTTTTTTTTAATTATTTTTTATAATTTTACACACATTTTCCAGAATTTCTCCAAATTTCGGATTAAATATCTTTCTTGTACACTAAATGGTAAATAATCATATTAAAAAATAATTATTCCTTTTGGTAATCGTGTTATTGTTCCGCAGGCGAAAACTTTTATAAATCATTTTCCAAAGCAAATTTTAATTATTTATAAAATATTTTAAATATAAGTATTTTATGGATTTGAGTTTCGTATCCATTTTCAGCGCCGCAGGCAATTTTTGTTAAAAACGAAAAAAAAAATGTATGTCTAAAAAGCCATGCACACATTTTCTTTAATTTTTTTTTAAAAACATGTCAGTCACTGAATCTTAAAGTCCAAACTATAGTTGTGTATGGAACTACTATTAGGGACACTAGATCCAGGTCTTAAGTTAGCGACTGTCGCCTAGAACTAGTGTCCCTAAGTACTATCCCAATAATAGTTATTTATGGTACTAGTGGGCAATATCGGTTTACCCATGAGTGCCATACAAGGTTTTATCCAATAAATAGCTTAGGAATTCATATTTTTATTAAAAATGACATTTACAAGAAAATAATTTGACTAGTGACAGTTGAGTGGGTAAAATAAGTAATTGTCTACTCAATAAAGTAAAAGCCACGCGGGGGTTATTATTAAGTTTATCTATTTAAAATAAAGCTGGTAGTTGTCTTATTATCTGTATGTATTGGATAAAAACTATTTTTTTGCTTTTAGGAATAGCTTCATCAGATCTGCGAAATGATCTTCTCGAATTGTTGGGTAATCCTGCTCACCACTTGCTGCACTCATCCTTCTTAGTAACTGGCGATGGTACTTTAAGCTTCAAAGATCGCACGATTGGATTCATAATGCATGTCTTATCACATCTTACAGGTATTCTTTTTTCTTCTACTACCTTTTTAGAACGTAAGCAAATTAACACATTTTTAAATGACATAACAAACGTTCAGAGCCGGCCTTTGCACGACGCCGAGTGAACCGAGTGAACCTCCTTTATCAGGGCGCCATCATTAAATGTTTTCGGCAGGGCTAAAACTTTCTTCAGAGGTTATGACCTTTTATTTATTAGTCATATTTCCTTAAAAGTGATGACCTTTTTTTTTAGTCATGAAAATTTTTCGGCAGAGGTAAAGTTTTTTTAAATGTAGTGATTACCTTTTTTTTATTGATATAAATTTTTCCTGCAGGGGTAGTTAAGTTTTTTTGGAGGCTAGGACCTCTTTTTTTAGTCATTAAAATTTTGCAGGGTAGTAGTAGTAAGGGTGGGGAGGCTATGAGCCAGGCAACTAGGCAATTATGTCTCTTTTTGCCAGCCCCGAGCTGTCCCAACCACATATCTACCCTACTCCCTGCCTAAACCTAGCGGACCTCTTGATAAAGGTCTCGATATCTGTCCAGGCAAGGGTATGCAACTCCTCTCTTCGAAGCGTCCGAAGATCTCCTAACGTATTCTGCCGAACCGATCGCATTATCCTAGGAAGTAGAAGGGCGATTCTTGGTCCATCCCGCAACCTGAACCGACCTTCATCTTGAACAGGTGCCTTCCTAATCCACAGTGACCCGTGAGGATCCCTGTTCGTGGCTTGGCTTATTCCTAGTAGCCACGTGGTTTTTGACTTGCTTGGACCGGAAAGAAAGTCCTTTGCCTGTCTGCAGTTCGTGACCGTTGGCAGCTTTCTCTTAGTTTTTCTCCAGCCCACGTGTTAAGGGCTGATGTCACTTGTTTCCTTGTAATACCATGCACTGAGTCTCGGCTCCGAGCCTGACAAGTTCGTCCTCCTTTTCGTTTCCTAGAATCCCGCTGTGTCCAGGGACCCATACAAGGTGAACTTTTTTGTTCCTCGCTACCTCCTCCAGGGCTTCTATGCATTCCTGCACTCGAGTGGATCTAGTGCCGGGTGCACTGAGAGCCTTGAGGGCTGCTTGGCTGTCGGAGCAGATGTATAATCTGATCCGTTGCTCCCTGGAACCTCTTCGCTTCTTGCCGCTTAACGAAAAAAAAATTGCAGGATATTGAAAATTTTTCGCAACACCTCCAAATAGGGTCGCCAAACCAAACGCTTGCTTCAGGGCGCCGAAATGCAAAGACCGGCCCTGCAAGTGTTAAAATGGGTACATATGTCGTGCCACACCTTTTTCTACTAACTAATTACTTAAACCGTTGCCGTTAATAGTAAAGGCTTAGTTTGTATACTAGATGCATATTATACTACTACTACTCTGTCCCCTATAAAATTTTTTTGATGAAAACCGGTTCCAATACAAATCAAAACCTATTTATGAAAAAACACGGGTTTCTTCAGCGAAACAAAGAAATTTCATCAGAATTCTTTTATAGGATCACCACAGAAAGAATAATAAAGGTCTCTACTTAGTAAGTAAGTAAGTAATATTGTAAGTAAGTAGTATTGTAAGTACTTAGTAAGTAAGTAAGAAAGTAATATTGTTCATCAGAATAAAGATTCTATAACAATTAACAAAGTATAACCTATTTAAAATAATCTTAGAAATTAAATAAACCTTAAATCTAATTATTTAAACTAACTGAAATAAATTATTAAGATATAATACATATAAGGCCATTACATATTATAATAATATTATTATTACATTATTACATATTATGTAATAATGTAATATATGTAATATATGTAATAACCTTATCAATATTATAGATAATAATAATAATAATAATAATAATAACAATATTAGAAATAATAATAACAATAAAAATCATATTAACAATATTAGAAATATTACAAAGGTGTGAAGATATTATGATTACGATTATTCGTTAAGTGCAAAAGCCCTTAATTTAAATATATTGGATAATGTTTTATATAGTAGTTTAATATGGGTAATATTTGACAATATATCATGAAAATCTACGGATTGAGTCACATTCAAAAGTTCTCGCCTTAAAGGGCTGTATAGAGGACACGAAAAAATTATATGAAATAGACTTTCTGGGACATGTTTGTTGCATACTGTACACAATTTACTTTGCGACCAAGAATAGAATATATTATTTAGATGTAAATAACAATAATCTATCTCTCTATCTCTTTTAAATTACTAAAATTTTTACACAACTACTTTATAATAGAATCCGTCAATTTGTGGAAAGTAACAAACTATTACCGGAAGCACAGGGTGGTTTTCGAAAAAACAGGGGATGCGAGGACAATATTTTTATTTTTATTTCTGCCATAAGTAGGGGCATTAGACTAAAAGGGAGAAAAGTGTACGCGCTTTTCGTAGATTACGAGCGTGCCTTCTACAATATACCCCACGATTTATTGTGGCAAACGTTGTATGAGCTCGGAATTAGTGCGAAATTAATAAGAATTCTCAAACTGCTTTATAAATATAAGCAAGGGCATTTTGCAAGGTGACTTACTTAGTCCGCTTCTATTCGCGCTATTTATATACAGTATTGTCGAATTTTTTGAAAAAAATGGTGCAATGGGCATACCGTTAAATGATTTAATTAATCTTATCCTACTATTGTTCGCGGATGATATGGTAATTTTGGCGGATTCGCCTTCAAACCTGCAAAAGAGTATAAATATTTTACAAAAATATAACAAAGTAAAACAACTTAAACTTAACATACGTAAAACAAAAATTGTAGTATTTCGAAAATCCCCGAAAGTTACCATGCATAATAAGGTCTCTACTTACAGCAATAATTTTGAATTTTGGTGGAAATTTTAACGAAATGACTAAGCAGTATTTCGGCGACGATATGCCTGATTTAAATGATCTGACTAAAAATATGAGCTTATTCTTTTTGAATATTCATCCTGTTTTTAATGCCAGAGCTCTTGTACCTGGAGTTATTAGGATTGGAGGGATATCTGATATGGGTCCTGCTAAACCACTACCAAATGTAAGTTATAGTAGGAGTTTAAAATTTTTTTAGCATGTTCTTTTAATCATAAAAAAATATATTTTTCTACGATCTAATAGGAAGGTTAACATTTCTACAAAATAATTAGTTTTCAGACGGCAAAATAACCTATTTCTAAGTATTTTACTTTTCTGCTTGTTACCGTAAAAACAACCACAAAATTCAATTTTGCGCATAGGCAACCGGTAAGTCAATGGTAAAATAGCTATCACGTATAACCTACGATGTTCTGACATTTTTAACCATTCACTCACCGTAGTAATGAGTAAAATCCGGCGCATGCGCACTAATTTTCTTATTTTTGTTTTGACGTATGCCAAAAATTATTTTAAGGTTATGTAACATTCTTTTGCAGAATTTTACAAAAATATCTACTTTTTTCTTTGCGAGCTAACAGTTTGTTAATTAGCTAAAGCTAAATTATTTAGCCTAAATATAATCCTATATGATTCTTAAAATATATCGTCTTCTAAATTCTGAAATATCGTATCTGAAAAATGCCTCCCATTAAAAAAAAAAACACCAAACCAGCAAACTACCAAACCAAACCATTATTAACGTAAACCAAGGCCTCACATAAAAAAAAAACACCAAACCAGCAAACTACCAAACCAAACCATTGTTAACGTAAACCAACGCCCCCATTAACAAAATCAAAACAGAAATTCGTGAGTATTTTAACAAGTTCATTTTTGTGGACGTATTAAACTATTTCATAAAACTACAACTGCCTAAAAGCAAAAGATTTTTAAAATACTTACGAATTTCTGTTTGATTTTTTAATGGGGGCGTTGGTTTACGTTAACAATGGTTTGGTTTGGTAGTTTGCTGGTTTGGTGTTTTTTTTATGGGAGGCGTTGGTTTACGTTAACAATGGTTTGGTTTGGTAGTTTGCTGGTTTTGTGTTTTTTTTTAATGGGAGGCGTTGGTTTACGTTAATAATGGTTTGGTTTGGTAGTTTGCTGGTTCGGTGTTTTTTTTTAATGGTAGGCATTTTTCAGATACTATATTTCAGAATTTAGAAGGCTATATATTTTAAGAATCAAATAGGATTATATTTAGGCTAAATAATTTAGCTTTAGCTAATCAAAACAAAAATAAGAAAATCAGTGCGCATGCGCTGGATTTTACTCATTACTGCGGTGAGTGAATCGTTATTTTTAATATAAAATTATTATTTATTTGGAACAAATCTCATTTTTGTGTGCTAAATACTTGTATGTTAAATATTTGTTATAATAATAATAATAATAATAATTCTGAAGGAATTATGGGGAGCAAAAGTGATGACGATTTTACTTGTACAGCACCAGATTTTCAGAAAATTGTAAGTGCTACGACCTTGTAAGGTTATAAACTGCTGTCATGATTGGCGACTTTTTATTTAAGAGTCCAATGATCGTCATAAGTAATTGCTGGAAAGAAAATTTTTCATAGTCGGCAAAAGAGCGATGATGTTTTTTAGTTATCATTTATTTCTAGGGGAGCAAAAAAAACTGGTAATCGGCAAAAATCTTTTAACCATTTTAAAGGACATTTTTCGTAATTTATCACTATACCCTATCGAGAATATCTAATAAAACCGAATAAAAAAAAATTGTCGGATTTTATTAGGAAGCTTTTATTAGGTTATAGTCGGTTAGTGAAACACTTTTGATTTTAAAAATCCGACTTAAACCGAATTAAAAAAATATATTGGAATTTTGTCGTTCCTCGCTTTATTAGAACAAAGTCGGAATCTTTAAATATTTCAACAAAAAAAAATTCAAACAAATGTTTCCTTTTTAAGAAAAAAAATATTTAAAAAAAAATCCCTTTTTCGTATAATGAAAAAAAAAATTGAAAAAAAAATGTTTTTTGAAAAAAAATACCCCATTTTACCCCACCCCGATTTTTACCAAAAACAATCCCAGCCTAGAACTTTGGATAATCAACCCATAGTCCAAATTTGAAGTATTTAGCTAGAAGCGTTCTTAAGTTATCCTGGTCATAAATTTCCCGACTAAAATTTCTTACGCGATTAGGAATCCTACTACATGTATACAAACTAATAAAAAATAATTAATGTTTTTAATTGTAAGTTGAAAAACAGAAAGTTCCTAATTAATCCGACTATATCGTTTAGTCGGTGTTAAACCATGTTAATAAAATCTAATAAAACCGACTAAAATTTTTATTACATTTTATTAGGACCTATTACAAATTTTCGAAAGGGTGAGTCTCGCAAAATTTACTTCTCTATGAGGTATAACCAAAAGCCAAAAAAACAGGTTAGATATGAATTCATATCTAACCTAGGTTAAAAAAGAAAAGCCTTTTTTAACTTTTAAAGAAACAAACAAAAATGGCAGACTAACATCTCTACTCCACAACAACTCTACTCCGTAACATCTCTACTCCATAACATCTCTACTCCATAACATCTCTACTCCGTAACAACTCTACTCCACACTATAGACACTCGATTAGCCACTTGTCTTAACTCAAAAGAATATTTGTCATGCTAAGTCACTGTCAAAAATGAATTCAGTTTATTAATTACTTACATATTAGTGCATGTTAAGAGTACGCGGTCATTGTTGCTTTTAGAATAATTCATTTATGATAGTTCTAGATTTACATTTAAAGATAAACGTTTTCTAGGAAAAAAATAAAATAATCTAGAAGAAGAAGATTCTTTGTTCTTTGAACTGCTCATTTATTATTAAGTGGCTAATAAAGTGCATATAGTGTGGAGTAGAGTTGTTACGGAGTAGAGATGTTATGGAGTAGAGATGTTACGGAGTAGAGTTGTTGTGGAGTAGGGATGTTATGGAGTAGGGATGTTAGGGAGTAGAGAAATTTAGAGTAGAGATGTTAGTCTGCCACAAAAATTATAGATTTTGCAACTTTTTATGATGCATATAAAGAACGTTTTTCTGTATGCTTGTGAATAAAAACAATTTCACCTCCAACATGGCTATTTTTAAATTAACTTGATTTTTATTAATATATTAAAAAAAAATGATCCGAACAAAAATTCTTGGAAATTTCGTCCTTAACAAATTAATTTTTATGCATTTTTATCGTAAGATTCATATTAAGCAACTCACCCCTAAAATTCAAGATAGCGGACAACTCCAAACTCCAAATTATCCGGTGAAAAACGAACAGAGGTGTTCTGTTACCATCCACTACTACCCTTTAAAATGTCAGCCCGTGTACACTTATTGAAATTCACATTTATTATTTGACTGGACTAATATACTACTGTGGTACTATAAATGAAGTTCCCTCCATTTTTTAGGCCATAAAATCATTTTTGGATGGTGACCAAGGAGTGATATATTTCAGTTTGGGAACTAATGTAAAGTCTGATAATATAAAAGACGATTTTTTAAACGTTATTTTGGAAACGTTTAAAGAACTTCCATTTAAAGTTTTATGGAAATTCGAAATTGACATACCCGAAGCTCCGAAAAATGTTAAGATTATGAAATGGTTACCACAACCAGATATACTTCGTAAGTACCAAAATTTTAGAAACGTATGGTGTATTTTGTACTTATTAAAGGTGTTTAGTATTTTTTACCTCTGGGATAGTGGTTAAGGCATCTAAAAACAGATCACATACTGGCAAGGAGCGTGGGTTCTACTCCCAGCAGCCGAGAAAAAAAAGTGACAAAAGTCTGATTTTTTGCAAAGATCATCAGGCTGTTCTAGAAGAACTTTTAAATGACATGACAACTTCCATTTTTTTTTCTTTTTGGAATTTGTTATATGAGCTCTAATTAAAAAAATAAGACCAAAATTTTAAAAATCGTTAGAGCCGTTTTTGAAAAAAATGTGTTTTTTAGAAAATATCTCTGATATTTCACGCTAACATACTCGGTTTGCCCTCGATGTCTCGAATTTTGACCAAACTTGGCATAGAGGTACCACTATGCTACCTAAGCACTCCGTCTAATTTTTTTTCAAAACGGTGCAGCCGTTCACGATACCGGGTGTCTCACCAACTAGGTTCTAGACAAGTTATATCTCCGTTATTTGAAAAGGTAATTTTTTTGCAAAAAATAGCGTTAAATGGGAGCCAAAGAAGATTTTATTGACTTATTCAACCCCCCCCCCCATTGCTCACTCACTCCCTTGTAACCACCCCACCCTCTGATTTTCAAATAACACCTCCCACCCCCATTTTTATCTAAGAATATGAAATTACATTTCATATTGAATGAAATCATGTATTATAAATAGTATCTTATTCTTTTAGGGGCTTCCAATAACAATTATTATTTAGCAATAATAAAGTCCCACCAGGTTTTAGACGGCCTATATATCCGTTATTTAAAAAGATAAAAAAGTTAAAAAAATAAATAAAATTAAATTGGAATCAAAGTAGAATTTACTGACATATGCAAAACTACCACCCTCTTGAAACCACCTCCAACTAGTTTTTTAAATAGCACTCCCCTATTTTACTGAAGAATATGAAAGCACATTTCATTTTAAATTTAACCAGAAAATTTTCCAAAAACTTACGTTAAATTGTACCCAAAAGAAAATTGATTAATATATACAAAACCAACTCACAATAACTCTCTCCACTCTCCTGGAACTACCCGCAACTTTGTTTTAAATACCACCCTTCTATTAATAAATAATAATTGTTATTTAGATCCCCTTAAAATCTAAGATACCACGTATAATAAATGGTTGAATTCAGAATAAAGTGTACTCTCATAGTCTTTAATAAGAATTAGGGGGTGCTATTTAAAAAACAGAACTTGGGGGTAGTTTAAAGGGAGTGGGTAACCAAGGGGCGGTTTTAAATAAGTCAGTAAAATCTTCTTTGGCTTTGATTTAATGATATTTTTTGCAAATTTTAATTCCTTTTCAAATAACGGAGATAAGTTATATCAAGAACATGGTGGGACACCCAGTATAGTGAACGGTGGGACCGTTTTGAAAAAAAATTGGATGGAGTGCTTAGGTACTATTGTGGTACCACTATGCCAAGTTTGGTCAAAATCCGAGACATCGAGGGCAAGCCGAGTATGTTAGCGTGAAATATCAGAGATATTTTCTAAAAAACACATTTTTTTCAAAAACGGCTCTAACGATTTTTAAAATTTTAGTCTTATTTTTTTAATTGAAGCTCATATAACAAATTCCAAAAAGAAAAAAAAATGGAAGTTGTCATGTCATTTAAAAGTTCTTCTAGAACAGCGTGTCATTTTTTGCCCGGCTAATTACGAAAAAATAGTAAACAATCCGTCAAGATATGTAATGCTACGCATTCCATTATTTCATAGAAAATATTATAGCATTTTCCCAAATACTTAAAAAACAAATTATTTTCAAAAAAAAAAACAAAAATAATTTTTTTTAAAAGATCTTTTTTTGGGAAACAAAATATTAAAAAAAATCAAACTACTTTTATTTACTTTTTCAGAAAAACGAAAAATTAAAAAAAATGAAAATAATAGTTTTACTTTCCCCAAGGAAAGTTAGCGTTAGTAAAAAAAATTCGAAAAATTTTTATTGCTTTTTTTACTTTTCTGGACTTTTTATATCCAAAAATGTGATTTTCGCAAAAAAAAAATTGTCGGTCTGTGTGCGGGAAATTTGTGACCACGATAACTCAAGAATGCCTCGGTCTAAATACTTCAAACTTGGTTGATTATCCAAAGTACAAGGCTGGGATTATTTTTGGCAAAAATCGGATTGGGGACTGCTCTAGAATAATATTATACGGTAGTTTCGAATTTTCAAAAAAAATTAAGAATCGTCCTAAATTTGATTCATAAAAAAATAAGCAACTTTTTTTTTTTTTCAAATGTTCGTCTGTCTGTCTGTCCGTCTGATGTCACGTTTTTGTGTACACGATAACTCAAGAACGAATAATCCGATCAACTTGAAATTTTCAGGAAAAATCAAGTTCAACGAGGGGAAGATCTTTTTAAAGTAATCCCCTCAAAAACAAAAAAAAACTAAAATGAAAAAAGCTGAAAGAAAATTCCAATGAACGTAATATTTTCAGGAAAAATTACTATTTTTAAAAAGATAAAACTTACCAAAAGAATATAATAAAATTAAAATAGTGAAATTTTTTTAAAAAGTTTTTTGAATTTTTTTTTTAATAATTTTCCGTTTTTTAGAAAAGATCTTTTTTCAATGTATTTTTTATTATTATTTTTTCTAGTCTTTGGGAAATGCAATATACCATTTACTGTGAATAATATATAATAGAATAGCATTATATATCTTCACGGCTTGTTTTCATATTAATTTAGTTGAGGCAACAAAGCAATCTGGTTAACTAGATCTTTTGTTATGCTAGGGTAAATAAGGCTTTAGATATATTAGTTAATAATATTTACCAGCTAAAATATAAATTTCAATAGAACAATGACACGGCTAGATTAAAAATTTATTGTGTTTTAAGTTGCATTTAAAACGACAAGTAAACGATTAAAAATATAAACAAGCCTTGAAGATATGTTAGGCTTTGCATTCCATATAGTCCTTGCACTGTAATTTTGACAGTTGGTTCGATTCCTCTTGTTCAAAAGACCACCCATATCAAATTTCATGTTTCTACGCCTAGGCGTTGACAAAATATGGCCTCTTATTTTAACAGGGGTATCTAGTGGTCTTGTTGCAAAGGACCACCACCTTTCATGTTTCTATTTCAAGTATGACTTTAAACTGTAAATTTTACATGTACCTTGATTTTCCTGTTGCAAAAAGCACATATAACAAATTTCATGTTTCTAGGTCGAGGCATTTAAAAGTTTTTAAAATATGGGCGTCAAGTTGTCTTGTTTCAAAAAACCCCCATACCAAGTTTCATATTTCTATGTGCTTAAAATTTAGTAAAATACGACCAAATCACCCATACCAAATTTCATGTTTCTAGATCGAAGCGTTTAAAAGTTATATTCCTTAGGAGATGCTTTCCAAAAACAATAGGCTTCTGGCTCTAGAGCAAGTTATGCTAGATAGCAGAACTTGATTTTTCTTGAAAGTTTTATATCGAATAAATATTTTGTTCTTGGGTTAACTGTTTCTTATGTAAATAATATCTTAAGAGTCTAAAAAAAATAAAAATGTTTTTTTTTAGAACACAAAAATATTAAACTATTTATAACTCAGGGAGGAGTTCAGTCCATAGATGAATCAATTTACAGTCATATTCCAATGCTGGTTATTCCATTTATCAGCGATCAAAAGGCCAATGCTTACAAAATTGTAAGAAGAAAGTTGGGATTAACTTTAAACAAAAATGATATCACTAAAGAAAAGCTTCTGGAAACTATTTTTGAACTTATAAACAATCCAAGGTAAAATAATAATTTAATTTTTTTTCTGTTAGATTTTTTTATAATTTAGTACTTATTCTGAAAATCACTTCCAAAAAAGGTCTGTTTCCTCAGACGAGTCAAATATTTCTATACGTTTTTGGGATCGCTGAATTGGAATCTGGGGTTAGTTTGACTCGGTCAGGTCGCATATCGTAGCTAACCTCAAAAATGTTTTTTGTTTGTTAATTTTTTTTATATATATTTCTTTTAAAATAGAGTACAGGAAATGGAATTTTTTTTGAACTATGTATGAAAAATCATGTCTTTTAAATGACCTTCATTTTTCGCTTTGAAAGTACGGGCTCTTTTTACGACATGACGGCTCTTAAAATGTATGGCTCTAGCTAGGGTCATGCACCAACGTAAATTACACCCCCTCAAGGTCAGGGTTTGGTGCGGTGTAACTTTCCAAATTGTAATCGGGATTTACTTCTGCTAGGAAAATGGCAAATGTTACAGTGAACGGTGACCGATATCGCGCAATTCTGGAAAATTTTGTGCGCCCTGCAGTGAAGGACATGCCAGAGACATGGTGGCAGCAACTGCCTATGCGGCCAGAGCCACAATGCAGATTTAAGGCAGATTTTCGAAGAGCGAATAGTAGTAGTAGTAAACGTTCTTTATTGAGCTATTACATAGTCAACATAGATTTTGGGAATTTGAATCTTGTTGGTATATCTCTATTTCTTTGTATACATGTGTTTATTTTTAACATATTCTCTTCCTTTTCTACAAACCCCTTTGCTAGATTTTGTATTCTGTCCATGATAGGTGTTACTTGTGTGGTGTTGCATAGCAATGCGTTACTTGGGTTGTAAATAGGGTTGTTTGGGTGTCTGAGTTTGGTGAGTACTCTTAGGGAGGTGGTTTCTGCTACTTCTAGGTTTTTAATAGCTGGGCTTTTTAAGTTTAAAAAGATGGTTGATCCGTACTCAAGAATGGGCCTGATTATAGTGGTGTATATTTGTACGATTTTTTTGGTCTCCAGTGTTTTGTCTTTGTATGTCAACTTTCTAAACAATTTGCTTCTCTTAATGGCGTTGTTTTTCATCATTTTTGTATGGTAGTTAAAGTTGAGTTTGTTGTCTAAATAAATACCTAGGTATTTTACTGTAGGTTGGGGCCTTATTGTGTGGTTATTTAATTGAAGTGTTGGAGAATGTTCGCTAATGTTGTGATTAAATACGATTTACTGCGATTTCTGTGGGTTGATGGTCATTCTCCAAGACTTGAACCATTCCATCATCTTGTTTGTCATCGCTTGCAGACTTTTCATGCATTTTTTTAAATTCCTGTGGTGAGCTATTATCCCTGTATCGTCGGCGAATTGTAGGATGTAGTTGTTTTCATTTTGGTCGTCTTTTTGCAGGATGTCGAAGCAATATATATTAAAAAGTAGTGGGGATAGGGGGAATCCTTGTGGTACCCCCTGTTCTGGTTTAAATTCATCAGATATTTCATCATTGACTTTCACCTGTAGTGTGCGGTCTTCTAGGAAATTTTTGATTAGGTGTATCCAATGTTTGTCTAAACCTATTTTGTGCATTTTATATAGAAGGCCTTTATGCCATATTCCGTCAAAGGCTTTTTGAATGTCCAACAACAATGCTGCTGTCTTTTGGTTTTTTAGTTTGGATGTTTGTATGTTTGAAGCTAGTAATGTAATTGGGTGGATTGTAGAGCTTCCCTCCATAAAACCAAATTGGTGTTTAGGAATCTTCTTTTTTACTTTTTTGTAGATCTCATTTCTTATTATCTTCTCTAGTAATTTTCCGAGGACTGGTAGTAGTGTTATTGGACGAAAATTTTGTACTGTGATTATACTTGCGCTATTTTTTGGTATTGCGGTTATGGTTCCCTTTTTCCATGACTGAGGGAAAAAATTATTTTGGATGCAGTATTCGTATATTTTTATTATATGTTGGTGAATATTTGAGTTCAATTTTTTAACAATGCTCCATGGGATGTAGTCGTAGCCTGGGCTTGTGTTCTTCATGTTGTGAAGTGTTTGAAAGTAGTTTTCTTCATTTAGTTTTATGTTGTAGTTGGCGTTTGTTAAAAAAATAGGTTTTGTACCATTCATTTATGGCTCTTTCTTTTTCGATGTCAAAATCGGTGTTTTCTTGTTTCTTGAAAATGGCCTCGAAATGCCTCGCTAGTAATTCGACTTTTTCTGTGTCCGTGCTGTGTATTTTGTTGTTGTGTTCAATATCTGGAATATTGTTTTTTGATTTGTATTTTGTTAAGTTTCTTAATTGTTGGTAGAAATTGCGACCTTTTGTTTTATTTATTTGTTTGCAGGCCTCTAGCCATGTGTGTGTCCTAAATTGTTTTATTAGTTTATTTATGTCATTGTTCAGAGTATTTATGTTCCTTTTTTGTTCTCTATTCTTATTGATTGTGTATTCCCTGTATTTTTTCCTTTTAATTTTTATTAGTCTAATAATGTATGGTGGAAAGTCATGTGTGTAAAAGTGTTCTTCTTTTCTTGGTGTGTTTTCTTTAATCATTCTAGACATTTCTTCCTGGAATTTTTCTATTGTGTCTGTGTTTATTTCATTTTCGTTCTGTATATATTCATTTAGTGCTTTGTTTACAGCTTAGATGTTGCATTTTTCAATTTTTAGTTTGAAGTTCTTTTTTGGAAAAATTTTTGTTTTTAAGTCGAATGAAATTTTTATGCCTAGGTGGTCCGATCCAATGTCTGGGAGTATTTCTATTATTTTAAAGTTATTCTCAATGCTTTTGCTATATAGTATCAAGTCTGGGGTCGAGTCATCATTATTGGGCATTATGTAAGTTGGATCAGTATTGACTTTTACAAAGTTTGCATGACTTAGGAATGTTGTCATTTGTTCTTTCTTCATTTTGTTTGGGTTTATGTTTACATTATTTCCAATGTTAAAGTCGCCGATTATGATTGCATACTTATGTTGGGCTGCTTTTATAAAGATTGTTGCTTCTATTGTTGAAGAAGGGTGTATGTAGACTAAGTATATGTAAAGTTGATCATCTTGAAATGGTATCGAAAACAGTAAAACTGCATTTTTCGGGTTGTTAATGCTCGGCGCGTTTTGTTTTTTCGCGAATAATTTCGCGAAGTTCGGATTTTCATTTTCCTTGACGATCACCCGATTTGACAGCACCGGCCTTTTTTTTGAGCTACCTGAGAGATCGGGTCTATGTCAACAAGCCCAGGACTATTCAACAGCTTAAGCCAGACATGTTGGGAGCCGTCATGGAAAATGATTTTTCATGGATAGTTAAAAAAAATTTATTTCCTGTACTCTATATTGTACAAGAAATAAATAAACAAATTGACAAACAAAAAAGTTATTCAATTTTTAAATGGTAAAGTGACTTATGGGCCACCCTGTATACAAGTTAAATAGCGGGAATATTTAAAAGTTCACATTTTTTTACGATAACACTATGGTTATGGTTATGGTTATTAGGGTGGAGGGTAGCTATCTACACGCACTTAGGCCACTTAGCTGGGCCCATTGTACTACCTCCCTTTGGTCGCAGCAAATTAGCCTCTCAGCCATCCAATTCTTTTACGATAACACTAGTGGCAGGCAGACTCCGTGCTCTATAAAATTCTATCAATTTGCGAAATTGTACAGATGACTGGTAACCTACCACTAAAATTTTAACGCGCAGAGTACCAGTCATATGTAAAAATGCGGAGAATGATAGATTTCTATACTATACAGAGCCTGTCAAAAGTTCGCCCCCCCCCCTCAACTTTTGAACGGGTTAAGCTATCATACTGAAATTTGGATCACTCAAATAACATGACCCAAATAATTTTTTGGTATATATTTAAGGGACACAATGGAGACAAGGGGGCAAGGGGAAACATTTTTTTAAATAGAAAGGTAGGTCGTATGTTACATTGTTTTAAAACTTATAAAATTTTCTATATTTGACCATTTATATTTAAATTTTTTTACTTTTTTTTAAGGTTTTAATTCTTCTATTTTTTTTGCTAAAAAATGCGATTTTTTAAGTTTTTTTTTGTAATATTTTATTTATATCATACAAAATTAGTTTAAAAGTATAATTGACGTATTTTCATCATGAAATAACCATTTTTCAAAAAAAGTTTGATTTGTTAAAGAAATTTTGACGAAAGTTCCCATTTTAAACCCCATTTTAAACCCCCAAAAATAGAAAATGTTATAAGCTGTAAAACAATGTATCACATGGCCTTTTTTCTATTTAAATAAATGTCCCTCTTGTCCCCCCGCCGACATTGTGTCCCCTAAGCATATAAATTATTCATCAAAAATGATTTGTTCAAAAGTTAAAGGAGGGCGGACATGCACTGTAAAATAATAACAGTGTAAAATTTAAAAATTTTGTGTACTTTTAAATATGGCCGTCGTTGACCTTGTATATTATTTAAAAGGAAATTATATTTTATTTTTTGTAGTTATAAAGAAAATGTGAAGAGAACCGCTTCATATCTGATGGACCAACCCATGTCTGGTATAGATACAGCAGTTTGGTGGACCGAATACGTCTTAAGGCATAAAGGAGCCCATCATTTATGGGACCACTCCAAAACATTACCATTCTACCAGTATTTTATGTTGGATGTTATTGCTTTTCTGTTAATATCTTTTTATATGCTATTTAGGATTGTTTCAGTAGGACTAAAATATGTTTTTGGATGTTTAAAAAAACAGAAGACTGATTAAAAAAATTTCATTTAATTTTAGTGCCAAAATTTTTTAACCAATAAAAAAATAAAGCTCTCATATATAGCATCACACTAAGTCTTGTATTCTTTTTAGCCGACTGACCAAGGAAGGCTGGAAATGTGTTTAACAGTCTAAGTATGTATGTATATATGTATGTATGTTTGTACCACTCTACAGCCTAAACGCCTCGACCGAATTTGACAACTGAGGTGTCAAACGATTCGTCTTTATGCCGCGGGTGACATAGACTATATAAAAATTCATGTTTCGCCAATTTGACCTGCTATATACAGGGTTATTCACGGAAGTGGCCTATTAAACGTTTATGGAGAACCAACAACTTTGAAAGTCTGCTAATTTGCACTTTGGGGTTTTTGAATATGGGCAATCGATTTAAAATGTTTTCATGCTTGTGCCACTTCCGGTTGTACCGGAAGTGGCACTCAACTTTAATTTTTTAAATGGAACACCCCATATATTTTTTAATTTTTTAAATTTGCATAAAATTTGCTTTATTTTAATGTATAACACGTTATGTCTATCTCCAGTAGTTTTTGAGTTATTCAAGTTTTTAGCGAAAAATAAGCAAATTCAAGCACCCCTAAAAACAATAATTTCTCCTTGATTTTTTAAATTGAAGAAAAGTTGTTTTGTATTTTGCTCAATGATGGTTAAGCGAATCATTCTAAGCTAAAATGGAATCCAAAATTTATACAGGGTGTCTGAAAAAGCAGGTCAAACTTAACAAAATTAAAATAGCCATAACTCTTTTTTTTTAAATGACACCCTACATTTTTTTTATTTGTTTAAATAGAGAATTCAATTTTCTTTAAAATAAGTATAGGATACCCTATACCTAACTTTAACCGTTTTCGAGCTATTTGCAAATTAATGTGAAAAAGAAGTATTTTGCAGTATTTCTGCAATTACGTAAATTTTTAAAATTGTATTGTGTTTTTATTTCTTTTAACCTAAATGTTATCGTTCTTATCGTGATAAATTAGTGTAAAATAATGGCAGAGGCTTATTCTTACCCTGTTATTTTGGATTTATTTTCTATTTTTGGTGAAAATGATAAAATAATTAGTAGAACCTGCAGAAACTTTAATACAAAATATCCTGATTTACCAAGAATGTCATGTAAAAAATTTAGAAGAATACACAAAAAATTTTCGCAATTTGGAAAAGAAAATGCAGTGAAATCTCTTACGAAACCAATTACAAACAACGAAGATAACGAAGTCAATGTTTTGGGTTACTTTTATGCATATCCACATGCCTCAATTCCTGCAGCTAGTTACGACTTGGGAATTTCCTATTCAAGCATCCAAAGAATTTTAAAAAACCACAAGATGCACGATTACAAAAAGCAAAAAAAACAGGCCTTAAAACCTAATGATTTTCAAAATAGAGTGGACTTTTGTGAAAATCTTTTGATAAATATTCAAGAAAAACAAAACTTTTTAAAAAGAATAATTTGGACGGACGAGGCTAAATTTTCTCAACAGGGTATTTTTAACAGAAGAAATGTACACTACTGGGCGCATGAAAATCCAGTTTTAAGGTAAATATAATGATCTTTGAGGTAAATAAATAAAAATCGATTAATTTTTCTGGCCTATTTTATAAAATATAACAAATTTTAACAGAAATACGGCTTTTTCACAATAATTTGCAAATAGCTCAAAAACGGTTAAAGTTAGGTATAGGGTATCCTATACTTATTTTAAAGCAAATTTAATTCTCTATTTAACCAAATAAAAAAAAATGTAGGGTGCCATTTAAAAAAAATGAGTTATGGCTATATTAAATTTGTTAGATTTGACCTGCTTTTTCAGACACCCTGTATAATTTTTGGGTTCCATTTTAGCATAGGATAATTCGTTTAAGCATCATTGAGCAAAACACAAAACATCTTTTCTCCAATTGAAAAAATCAAGGAGAAATTATTGTTTTTAGGGGTGCTTGAATTTACTTATTTTTCGCTAAAAACTTGAATAACTCAAAAACTACTGAAGATAGACATGAAGTATTATACATCAAAATAAAGCAAATTTAATGCAAATTTAAAAAATTTAAAAATATATGAGGTGTTCCATTTAAAAACTCAAAGTTAAGTGCCACTTCCGGTACAACCGGAAGTGGCACAAGCATGAAAATATTTTTAATCGATAGGCCATATTCAAAAACCCCAAAGTGCAAATTAGCAGACTTTTAAAGTTATTGGTTCTCCATAAACGTTTAATAGGCCACTTCCGTGAATAACCCTGTATATAAAGAGAAAAAATGAAAAACTCATCCGATTTTTATAAATGCAATGCTTCTCGGTGACATGAATAAAAGTAGTTATTATATAGATGTATTTGCCCACGTTTCGACTATATTCGACTTATTCGTTTCAAAATGAGCACAAAATAAGAAATTTGCTCTACAGTCTAAACGCCTAATCCAAATTTGACAATTTAGATGTCAAACTATTTGCCTTGATAGCGTGGTTGACATGGGTTATATAAAAGTCCATGTTTCGCATATTTGGGCTGCTATTATCAGGGATTTATAAAGAGCAATAATAAAAAACTCATTCAATTTTTATAAAAAAGTTATCGAGAGATGCGTCTTGGCCCCTTTAATAATAGTTACTTATTTATTTATTTATTTATTTATTTATACTCTTTAGGGACCTTGTAGGTGTTTCATACCACGGAGTGTTTATATTAAAGTTATTGCTATACATGTTTCGACTATATTAGCTATATTGATCAGCATAAAATACAACTGATTATAAAAGGTTTATTCACCAAAAAAAAAGTTTAAAAAGTTTAAAATAAATAATTTAATTAAAAAAAAAAAAACACCCTACTAACTAAAAAGTATAAAACAAGAATAATGAAAAATAATATAATACAGTCTAAACGCCTAATCCAAATTTGACAATTTAGATGTCAAACTATTTGCCTTGCTAGCGTGGTTGACATGGGTTATATAAAAGTCCATGTTTCGCATATTTGGGCTGCTATTATCAGGGATTTATAAAGAGCAATAATAAAAAACTCATTCAATTTTTATAAAAAAGTTATGGAGAGATGCGTCTTGGCCCCTTTAATAATAGTTATTAATTATTATATTGATCAGCATAAAATACAACTGATTATAAATGGTTTATTCACCAAAAAAAAAAAGTTTAAAAGTTTAAAATAAATAATTTAATTAAAAAAAAAAACACCCTACTAACTAAAAAGTATAAAACAAGAATAATGAAAAATAATATAATATAGTAACCGCCGCAGTCGGAAGTTAATCCTGAATATTATAATAATGATACAAAACTTTAAATTAAATTTAAATATACAAATGTATTAACCTCTAAGTACTGTGGTACTGGATTTGTTACGATAAGTCTTTGGTGCGGTCAATATGACTGCTCTAAGTAGTAGTAGTAAGCGTGGGGAGGCTATAAGTCAGGCAACTAGGCTATTATGGCCCTTTTTGCCAGCCCCGAGCTGTCCCAACCACATATCTACCCTACTCCCTGCCTAAACCTACCGGACCTCCGTATAAAGGTCGCGATATCTGTCCAGGCAAGGGTACCCACTAATTCAGGACAGATGCATTCCCAGCATCAGTGAGCTAGTCTCACTCCTCCTGCACATCCCTCCCCTCCCTATCCCATCCCTCCTCATCCCCCTCCCACTTCTTTCCCCTCCCCCAACGCCAATTTATGACAGAGGCAACTCCAGCATCAGTGAGCAAAAACTCACTCCCCCAATTATCCATTCAAACTAATTCTATTTTAGACAAATGAGCCATAGGCACTGCGCCTGTTTCTTAAAGATCCAAATAAACTACTGATGATGAGGCAAGGGTACGCAACTCCATGCGTTGCCACTACGAAGATCTCCTGTCGTATTCTGCCGAACCGATCGCATTGTCCTAGGAACTGGAAGGGCGATTCTTCGTCCATCCCGAAACCCGAACAGATGGGGTCGTTACCGACTTTCATCTTGAACAGGTGTCTTCCTAGTCCGCTCTAACTATATGTTATGTAATTATTTTGGAAAAAAAATTTTTTGACAATTTTCTTTTTGACAACTTATTAATGCCCTTAATTAAATATATACATGTATCTTACTTAAGCATGTTATATAAAAAAGTGTTAAATAAGTCTTAATAAATAAGAATAATTTAAAAAATATGTATTTAAAAAAATTTGACATTGACATATTTTGGTAAATAATCATGAAAAAAAAAGTACAAGTGAAATTTCTATAGGAATCTAATAAAATGTGAAATAAACGTAACAAAAAAAAATGTTCTATGGATAGTCTAGTATAAAACTGCAAACTACTTTTGCGGGCAGTTTCTATAGATTCTTCTAGTGCTATCCATACATATGGGTGTATTGCACAAGTAACATGTATAGGAATGTTTTCCTTTTTTTTTTCTTAGGGAGAAAGTTTATTCATGTTGTTATTCATTATCGGAGTCCATTTCATCACTATCATCTGGCTCCATTTCCTCATTTTCTCTAGAAATCGACACATGGTCGCTAGATATCACAAAATCATCGTCAATATCCTCCAAATCGGCGTCTTTTTCCTCATTCCATCTTGTTAGAGTTTCCTCAAAATCAAGGTCACGTGGATGGACTAATTTTCGTAACGTAAAAGGAAAAACATTTATAATTCAAATCGGGAAAATGAAATATATTTGTAACGTTAATACTGTGATGCGGTCATTTAGACCGCACCCGTACTTAAATAACTCTTCGATACAATTACACACCTGGAAGGTACTTGTTTTATACTTTTTAGTTAATCAGTCGGGTGTTTTTTAAATTATTTATTACTTTTATATTCTGAATCTTAAAATAGAATTAAATTCTGAAAAAAATTAGATACCCTTTAATTTTAATACGTTTAATATGTGCTATAGGCAAAAAAAACTTTCTAAATTCACCAAACCAAAAGTTCCCAGCAGACCTCTTCGCACTTGTAGGCTCTTGTTTTTTTTTTGCACTTCCTACTTAAAACTTGGAATTTTAAGACATTTTTAATGTCAAATAATTTTAAACTTAGCAAAGCAAATGAAACAAATACTTAGATGTAATGGTTTTAGTTTTATTCCTAAATTTGAGAGCTTGGTGGGGTAGTATCCTGGATTATAAGTCACTCCCTAAATAAGCTTATATTAATTAACACTACTCTAGAAAAAAAAGATTTTTTTCTACGATCTAATAGAAAAGTTAACATTTCTACGAAAACAAATGAAGTTTTTAGATCGTAAAATAACCTATTTCTTAGCATTTTACTTTCTACTCGTTACCAAATTGAATTTTGCGCGCTATAGTGTAGGCAACCGTCATGTCATTTGAAAAACAACTGTCAAGTCATGTGTCAAGTATTTGATACGAGATGTGTCCCGCTATTTTTTTAAATATTTTTTTTTTATTTTGAATTAAATCTCAATTTCGTGTGCTAAATATTTGTTGTTATGAAGGAATTTTGGAGAGTGACAGTGATGAGTATTTTTTTTTTTTTTGATTGCTGATCTCGACTGGACGCCTCGATCAGCAAGTTCCACGCTCAAGCAGAAATCAATCTTAATACAAAAATAACTATTTTTTATATCGTCCACTAAAGGCTCTAGTTGTCTAACTCCAAATTTTTCAAAAATGAGATTTTTATCAAATTTGCTTCATTATCTGATTACCAACATACGTCAAAAAAAAAAGTTGCATTAAACCAATATCAGCCTCAAAAAATGCAAAAATGTAAATATTTTAAGTCGCTAAGTGTCTAACTCCATCATATGATTGTGAGAAAACAATTAAATGAGAACTGTCACTAATGTCAAACTATTTCTCGACAACAGGGGATCCCGTTTCAAATATTTGTTAATTTACTGTTTGATGATAATTATAATTATTGCCATTAATAATGTATATATATTATGCCTACCTAGTAGTAATATTATATATTAAATATAAAAATATAAATTTTTTGTAATAATATTACGCGATATAATACGATAGGTATCCTCTTTTATCTTCCCTTGGAGTTAGACCATTAGTGAATTTAGATTTTGTGGTTAAAATTTAATTTTCAAATAATTTATATAAAATAGATAACAATGAAAAGTTTTAAATACATTAACACATTTCAAACATTTTTACCTGTGAACAAGCTAGTTTTAAAGTTCTAAATTGCTATAATTAAGTGTTAAATCGTTTTTTACGTCTCCTGAAAAATATGACGTTTTGGAGTTAGACCGTTAGAGCCTTTAGATGACGATATATACCTTTTAGGCTATACTTGATGCGCTGATTTCGGAACCTTTTTTCGTTTTTCATAATCAGCTCGCTTTTTTTTGTGGTATAGAGCTCAGTGGTTTTTGTGCCTATAGTTGTAGTAAAAAAAAAATAATTAAGACCTAATTATTTTGTACCGTAATTAATACGTTCACTGCCAACGGCTAGTTTTGACAGCGGAGCAATGGGTATGGGCAAGGGAAAAATAGAAAGAATTGATTAATGTTGTTAGGGGCGCCAGTTACTTTAGCTTTTACTCCTTTAGGTAAGTAACAACCTAGTGTAAATACTTAAGCTTTTCAGTTTGAGAAAATATAACCTCTAAATAAAATAAGATAATTCATTTGAGAAATTTATTATAAATAAACTTAATGAAAGCACATCAAGTAATGTATTAATATATATATAAAATATGTGTAATTATATTAAGATATAATTAAAGAAATCTTAATAAAAATTACTAAATTCAGAAATCATTCGACTTAAATGTATAAAGAAAACATGAAGTTCAGCAAGCACCAAGAAATGTATGTAAACAACAATCATTTCTTGCAGTGTATAAAAGTCATGCTTAAATTAGAAATCATTTAATCAAAAGTATGATATTTAATAATTAATAAATGAGATTAAATGTTTTAAAAAAAATAAGTACCTAAAAATGAACAAAAGCCAGAAGGGCATATAGTATTAATCAATACTATATCAGATCTGATAAAGTTTACAGTTATAAGAATATTGAAATAAAAGAATTTAAAAATATGAAATATTGCTTTCAAAAGTTTTCAGAATGAGTACTTAGCTGGTTTCTGCAAAATCCATGAGGTATGAATTCCATCGTCTCCATCTGTACAAGTCTCCCCTATGCTGATGAATTCATTTCTCAAATGAAAGAAAAAAAAATATAGGCTGTCCCATCTACTTTGGAAAAATCATCTTCCAGGATAAAATGTACGATTGAAAATGTTGTCCGGGATAAAATATACTTTTGAAAATTATGTCCAATATAAAATTGTCTGCTAGACGGTTACATAGAATTTATCTATGCCAAAAATTACAGAACCATGTTCCAACAGAACATCACTCCATGCGGAGAACTTGTATATCAAATATACCAAAATAAACTTCAACTTAAATTAATGTAATTCCATATTAATGGTATAGAAATGGTGAGTAATTAATGGTAATTAATTAATGGTCTAGTAATGTAGTAATAATGGTGGTTAATGGTGCTTAATGGTGCTTAATTAATGGTGCTAAAACAATAATTATATCTCAGAAATATTCTAAGAAACAGAAAAACGTAACTTACATGTCATACTAAGTCTTCGATGTCCATCGAAACGTTATAAATGCGTAATTGTAGAAAATAACCGTTACAATATCTTCCGCATTGTTTAAATATTCATTTTCACTAACTTTAAATAAAAATACATGAAGGATTACTTCGATGATTACAGAAAATAAACACTCTTCAAAATGACACCACCATTGTATTCGAGTTGCATCAAGAAGGAGCGAAAATCGACCTTATCAACCGGTATGAACCCTTCAGGTAAATAAAATCCTATTTCTGAACTATTAGCGACATCTATGCAAGTCATTATCAACTACAGTTTTACCGTATAGGATTCCTAATAAAGGTAACGAAAACTACACCAAAAATAATAATAAAAAGACTATTTCCTAATAAATCCGTATTAGTGATATCTAACCTCAAAATATTACTCTAAGAAACAAATATAAACAATACTTATTGTTTATCAGCAAAACTAATAAAAATACGAACAGAATACTAAGTGTCCTGTGAACTAAGTATAAACAAAATACTGAATCTAAGTGAGCAGTTTCAGCAAACTATTTTCAACAAATTCTGGATTATCCCGAAGGAATAAGCATACGAAACTTTCCAGGAGAAACAAGCTACAGATGAAAGCCAGTGAAATCCAACCCTCAATAGACTCTGAAACATATAAAAACCAGTTAAGTCCATAGACAAATGTATTATAGAGAAATAAGTCATATGATTCTTTATTATTAAAAATCATATTCTAATTATGTTTTCTTTATGTTATTTTCAGGTAGAACTATGGAATAGAGACTCATATGGTTAGAATTCAGTTCCTGCTACAAAATAGTCCCAGATACAAAATAGTTCTGTACGTACGTAACTATTTATATACAAAATAAACATAAATTATAACGTAAGTAAACGAATAGTTTAATTAACCCTTGCTATATTACAAAGTGACGATTTATGTCGTTACACATGCCCCCTCCAAAAATAATAAAAATATTTAATATACAAAAAATATTTTTATACCAAACTCTATAACTATTTAACTTAAATAGCTAAAATATATACTATATTTTATTTAATAAACCAACAAAAAATACAATACTTTATGTAAATCATTTGAAATACTACTTGATAATTAACAATAGCTAAGCTTGATAACTACGTGTATCATCCGCCTACTCTTATGTAGAACATAATTTTGGGACTTTATCGGTGTGTGTCATAAACAGGTAATTGTCATAATCAGGTAATTGTCATAATCAGGTAATTGTCATAATTAATTTTGTTTTTCTTTTTAGCTAAGTTTTATCAAGATAAAAAAATAGAAATAAGACTTGACTACGCGCATCAGAATCCTCTTCTACAAAAAATATATTTATATATTTTTTTATACTATATACAAAAGTTTTGAGTACCCTTTAAATATTTTCAATACATTGATATTTTTTAAATATCATTCCGAATGATACTAGGAATATATTCTTATTTAATCAAATCTAGCCAACTGAAATGTCACTATTCGATCCAAAATATTTCTTTAGATCTTTAACATGCCAGTCGCCTCTATGACCATCTGCATTTTCCAAAATATACACTAACTTTGACTTTTTCGCAACAACTTTGCAAAGTATGTACTTTGGAGCAAGTTTTGCAGCAAAACTTTTACTAGCATCTGAGAGTACTTTGTTTCGTCTCCAAACTTTTTCACCTATATCAAAATTTACTTCACGCTTGCGCAAATCATAAGTACGCTTATTACGTTCATAAGCTTCATGTAAATATTTCTTTACATCAACAAAAATCTCTTTAAGATTTCCCAAGTCTTGGCTATACGAGTCTCTGTCACAAGGTTCTAATTTAACACCATCAGTCGATGTCATTTTGCCATAATAAGTTCCTGTGATAGGTACATTCCTCCCAAAATTAAGAAATGCCGGCGTATACCCCGTAACTTCATTTACAGACGTTCGTAAAGCTAGACCTATTTTTGCTAAATTTTTACACCATTCTTTTTGATTATCTTTTATATATGATCTTATAGCAGTAGAAATTGTGCGATGTTGCCTTTCCGTCGGATTATTTTGACTATGGTAAAGTGCATTAAACCAAATTTTCTGTACATTATATTCATCTGCTTTTGCTGTTAAATGTCTTATACGAAGTTCATAATTTACCATTTCAGCAGTCAAAAATCTAATTTCCATTTTATCTAAATCTTCCATTTTGAATATTTATTTTCAAAATTTAAATTCAATTTACTCAAAATATTTATTTTATAATAAAATATTTATACTGTACCACAAATTATTTTTTTTTTGTGTACACTGCTCAACAAAGTTTTTGCATACTTTGGAAAATTTCCCAAATATGTCAAAAAAATACTAAATTATTATTTATCTCAATTGGACAAATTAATAATTATAAATAGTCTCCAAAACTACAAAATTAGCTAATATTTATTCATATCCTTCGCATAAATAAATACCCTATTATCCATTTATTTCTATTGAATAAACGATAATTTCTAGAAAAACTGAACCCACGCCAAAATTTCTCTATTCCATGTTATTCCATAAAATTCAGAATAAACATAAAAAAACACATATCTGATATATCTTATCAGATTAACTCTAATTTGACTTAATTTTCAACAAAAAATATTTTATTCAACAGTTATATGTAGGTTTTCTCAAAATGAACTTTAAGTTACACTGAAAAAAATAAGCTTTAGATTTTTATAAAAAATACACTGAGAAAAATGGAGTAAAATTAAAAAAACAAGTGTTCTATCTATCCAAATACCACGTTCTTGGGCGCCAATATTAGTGTACCGTAATTAATACGTTCACTGCCAACGGCTAGTTTTGACAGCGGAGCAATGGGTATGGGCAAGGGAAAAATAGAAAGAATTGATTAATGTTGTTAGGGGCGCCAGTTACTTTAGCTTTTACTCCTTTAGGTAAGTAACAACCTAGTGTAAATACTTAAGCTTTTCAGTTTGAGAAAATATAACCTCTAAATAAAATAAGATAATTCATTTGAGAAATTTATTATAAATAAACTTAATGAAAGCACATCAAGTAATGTATTAATATATATATATAAAATATGTGTAATTATATTAAGATATAATTAAAGAAATCTTAATAAAAATTACTAAATTCAGAAATCATTCGACTTAAATGTATAAAGAAAACATGAAGTTCAGCAAGCACCAAGAAATGTATGTAAACAACAATCATTTCTTGCAGTGTATAAAAGTCATGCTTAAATTAGAAATCATTTAATCAAAAGTATGATATTTAATAATTAATAAATGAGATTAAATGTTTTAAAAAAAATAAGTACCTAAAAATGAACAAAAGCCAGAAGGGCATATAGTATTAATCAATACTATATCAGATCTGATAAAGTTTACAGTTATAAGAATATTGAAATAAAAGAATTTAAAAATATGAAATATTGCTTTCAAAAGTTTTCAGAATGAGTACTTAGCTGGTTTCTGCAAAATCCATGAGGTATGAATTCCATCGTCTCCATCTGTACAAGTCTCCCCTATGCTGATGAATTCATTTCTCAAATGAAAGAAAAAAAAATATAGGCTGTCCCATCTACTTTGGAAAAATCATCTTCCAGGATAAAATGTACGATTGAAAATGTTGTCCGGGATAAAATATACTTTTGAAAATTATGTCCAATATAAAATTGTCTGCTAGACGGTTACATAGAATTTATCTATGCCAAAAATTACAGAACCATGTTCCAACAGAACATCACTCCATGCGGAGAACTTGTATATCAAATATACCAAAATAAACTTCAACTTAAATTAATGTAATTCCATATTAATGGTATAGAAATGGTGAGTAATTAATGGTAATTAATTAATGGTCTAGTAATGTAGTAATAATGGTGGTTAATGGTGCTTAATGGTGCTTAATTAATGGTGCTAAAACAATAATTATATCTCAGAAATATTCTAAGAAACAGAAAAACGTAACTTACATGTCATACTAAGTCTTCGATGTCCATCGAAACGTTATAAATGCGTAATTGTAGAAAATAACCGTTACAATATCTTCCGCATTGTTTAAATATTCATTTTCACTAACTTTAAATAAAAATACATGAAGGATTACTTCGATGATTACAGAAAATAAACACTCGTCAAAATGACACCACCATTGTATTCGAGTTGCATCAAGAAGGAGCGAAAATCGACCTTATCAACCGGTATGAACCCTTCAGGTAAATAAAATCCTATTTCTGAACTATTAGCGACATCTATGCAAGTCATTATCAACTACAGTTTTACCGTATAGGATTCCTAATAAAGGTAACGAAAACTACACCAAAAATAATAACAAAAAGACTATTTCCTAATAAATCCGTATTAGTGATATCTAACCTCAAAATATTACTCTAAGAAACAAATATAAACAATACTTATTGTTTATCAGCAAAACTAATAAAAATACGAACAGAATACTAAGTGTCCTGTGAACTAAGTATAAACAAAATACTGAATCTAAGTGAGCAGTTCCAGCAAACTATTTTCAACAAATTCTGGATTATCCCGAAGGAATAAGCATACGAAACTTTCCAGGAGAAACAAGCTACAGATGAAAGCCAGTGAAATCCAACCCTCAATAGACTCTGAAACATATAAAAACCAGGTAAGTCCATAGACAAATGTATTATAGAGAAATAAGTCATATGATTCTTTATTATTAAAAATCATATTCTAATTATGTTTTCTTTATGTTATTTTCAGGTAGAACTATGGAATAGAGACTCATATGGTTAGAATTCAGTTCCTGCTACAAAATAGTCCCAGATACAAAATAGTTCTGTACGTACGTAACTATTTATATACAAAATAAACATAAATTATAACGTAAGTAAACGAATAGTTTAAAACCCTTGCTATATTACAAAGTGACGATTTATGTCGTTACAATTTTTTTTGTCAAAGAGCCAAAAAATCGGATTTAAAATATCTTTATTTGTTTGCTTTTAATAGGCTTCTAAGTTCAAAAAATTAGATTTTTTCGCATTTTTTCGACAAACATATTTTTATATAAATACCAAAGATACGACTCTAATTTTTATAGGCAATACTAACAAATATGTGCGGCTTATAAAATTAACAAAAGTTTTAAATTTAATTCAGTGACGGAGATTTTACCGGGGTATGTCGAAAAAATATATATATATTGAAGTTTTTTATTTATTTTTATAAAAGCACAATAAATTAAATTTATTATGAAAAAAACAAAACAAAATATTAAAAATAAACGCTTTGTCTTTGCTTTAAAATATTAAAACAACATTAAAAAACATTAAATAATTTATTTATTTATTTATTTTATTTGTACAAAATTAACCTAGTCTAATTTTCAGGTACATGACATTGTACATTTTATAGTGGACGATAAACCATATGGTTTGTGTGTCCACTCCTATTTTATTATCTATAAATACATATAAACATAATACATTTTATACAATATTTTAACAAATACATTTAACACTTTAAAAAATAATCTTTATCTTTTATTTTATATTTTATTTTTATTAAAAAACTCTCTATTTGCTTTTTTTTTTTTTTTACTGTATCTGAAATTCAAAATATTGTTGTTATCAATCTAAAACTGTTTTTATTTTTACAAACCACATATGTGTGTTAGTGTTGCTTATAAAAATCATAGCCATATGTATAGTATTTATATTTATATATAACATTTTCATGAAAATATAGCGAAAAAATATAAAAAATATTAATTTTTGAATTTAGAAGCCTATAAAAAACAAACGAATAAAGATATTTAAAATCCGCTTTTTTGGCTTAGAGCCCTACTTATAGAGAACCAATCCACCTTAAAAAAATAATTAGAAATTAATTTTTTTTTACTAAAACTATAGGCAAAACACTGTGCGCTATATCTCAAAAAAAAAAACGAGCTGATCGAGAAAAACAAAAAAAGTTTTCGAAATCAGCGCATCAAATATAGCCAGATGCAACTAAAATGGTGTCGGCAAATTTTTGAGTGTTGAGAAGTGTTATAGGTAGTTTTTAATTTTTATCAAGTTTGGTATACTACACAGAAAAAACGGATTCCTTGAACCAAGGACACGTGTCTTTGTATATGTTCAAAGCGATATTCTCTTGTTTCAAGGCTGGTATTTTCTTCAACCAAAGTCAATGTCCACGGGTTTTGGAATAAAAATTCGCGCTCTTTATTCAAGGACATTGACTTTGGTTCAAGAAAATGCCAGCCTTGAAACAAGAGAATATGACTTTGAACATATCCAAAGACACGTGTCCTTGGTTCAAGAAATCCGTTTTTTCTATGTATCCTGCTTAGCAGAAACGCAGCAAATGCAGATAACAATAGTCGATTTTTACGTAAGCGGTCACAGAAATATAGAATATATTGCTATCCCCTTTTACAACGTTTCTACTAGGAGGATAATATACTTCCTTATGCTTTACCGTAATAGACACACATTTTAAAATTGGATGTGCGGACATCATTGTTATGATGATATAATCTTACCTTTTTATGTCTATTCATAGTACTATTCTAATGGGAGATTAGCTCAGCGGTCTAAGGCATCGATATAGCATTGACACTGAGCTAATGATCGTGAGTTCAAACCTCACTGGCGCCGATTTCCTTTTTCAGTTAAATTATAATTGAAATTTGGCAAAGGCGTACTCCCTAGATATATTGGTTCGAAAGTCAATTAAAGCCTGTGGTTCCCTCTACTACTAGCCCACACAAGTCCTGGACTTAGGGGATGCTTAATTAAGTAGAATAGTACGAGGTTAAAAAAAAAATAAACAAATAAACAAACAAATAAACTTATAATCGGAGAGCTGGTGACCATTTTTATTTTATTATTTCCTCCCTGCTATATTTTATATATGTCTTAAAGTACATTCAGGTTAAGCTATTTTAAAATTGCTAGACTCCGAATCCGGTTCCTTTGGGTGCTAGAAGCTCCAAAAGCTATGACAATGAGCTACCAAAAAATCTATATTTAACTTGCCGAGTCATATACATTTCATTTAATACATTCAGATTAAGCTATTTTCATAGTTATATATAATAATTCTGGGGCCAAGGGGTAAGAACAGTCTTTAAAAAGTGCCTTTAAAATATATGATACCTAATTTTTTAAAGAAATGAGAATTTATGAAATTACATTTTGATTAAATGATGAAAATTAAAGAGAGTTTTTAGTGTTGAAATATGTCAGATAAAGTTTTTAAAGTCTTTTTTTTTTTAACTCTTAGCCTAGGTTGTGTAAAACTGTGAAAATAGACTAATCTAAATATAATAAATGTAATTTATTTGACTCGGTAAGTTAAAAATATATTTTTCGGGGACCCCATTTCACCACCTTTTCGAGGCTTCCAAAGAAACCCGATCCAGGACCTGGCGATTTGCAAGTAGCTTAATTTGAATGTACTTTAAGACATATATAAAATACAGCTGGGAGCAAATATTGAAATAAAAATGGTTACCAGCTCTTAGACTATTAGAAAATACCATTGGAGCCATACTTTATATACGTCTAATATTTTAAAGTATTAGATATTAAAATTATGTCCGCATACCAATTTTCCAATATAAGTAGAAGAACAATTTTAATTCAGCACAGACCAATTTCAATTCAGCACTGGGTAAAAAGTATGAACGAAAACGTCGTGATCTGGGTCTTTTGCATGGCCCGCATGATGCCTCAGCACCAGGACTAACGTTTTGATTGGCACAACCTGTCCTTGTTCTCCATTATTAAAGTGAGCACCAAGTGGCAATGGTCCGGATATCTGTGATGCTGGTACATGTATAGCTTGGCTCGTTTGGCCAGAATTGAGTTCTTCCATGGCATTTCTGGCCATGTCAGTTTTAAGCGCTTGATGTGCCACTCGATCTTGATCTTCTCTGCTGAGAAAAGCAGATTTCCAGCCGCTACGAGAGTAATTCTCAGCGCTTGCATCTGATCCAACAGCTGAACGATCAGAAGCATGGCCTCGAGGATGTCCTTTCATATGGCCTGGATGACAATAAGCTTTTTGACTGTTATCCAGAACTTCACGTGCATCATAAGGCGAAGATCCAGTATAACGTGCTCCACCTACCATAAGGACGATTCTTCCACATTCTTCAAGCCTAGCGAGCTCCTGGATCCTAATTCCCAAGCTTCGGATGTTTCTTTTCATTTTTTCAATTGTAGCTGTGCGCAGTTCAGATGGTTTCTGTCCCACCTGAGCAGCTATAGCTGCGAATAAACAGTCATTTAGTCCAGCTTCTACTTGGTCTGGGTCCTCATTTCCCAATAAAGTCCAATGACCTTGAACTCCTTCCTGAGTGTGATATTGAATATTCACAATTTCACCAGATCGTTCCTTACCGACTTCGGTGCACAAAGTCATCGATGATGACCACACTTGTATTCGTCGCTGAATTGCATTACCCAAAGAACTAATGTCTGCTAATCCTGCTGGGCCATGCTCACGCAGATTTTTAATCTGTTTTTCTGCAGCTTCCAATGCATTCTCGTCAGCATTGTTAGCATCATTTGCAGAGTTTGCTGAAGGAACCAGCGGCAATGTCGATAATGATAGACTAGCAGATTGACGCCCTCGTGCAACTAATCCAGCAAAACATGCGTTCTCGTCAGCATTGTTAGCATCATTTGCAGAGTTTGCTGAAGGAACCAACGGCAATGTCGATAATGATGGACTAGCAGACTGACGCCCTCGTGCAACTAAACTAGGAAAAAATGAAGACTTCGGTGTTGTTTCCACCTCTGGTGTCGTTGATTCTGGTCTAGTGGTGCTGCTAGAACTTGGAATAACGCGGTTAGGATCACCTTCATGGATTATTTCTTCAATGAATTCTGTAAAATTTTCTGTAGGAGTCTCGGGTGTAAATTCATTGATTAAATGATTCAAGTCATTAGTTGATCCGGAAGTAATTTTGTGCTTGAAATTATCAAGTGCACTGTAAACTTTTTGTATGAGTTCCACGATAAGCGGCTCTACTGGATCGAGAAGCTCATCTTCCATTTTGTATTATTACAAGTCTGTAAAAGGAATTTATTATTTATCACTGGCTTAGTACTTAAAGGTCGCATCACATATATTATGTATTTTCTCAGTTTTTAAATTTATTGGTTTGTTAAATTAAATAAATATACCTTGCTAAATAAAATAACTGAAAGGGATATTAGAGTTAAAACTACCAGTAATTCTTCTGAGAAAGACGCCCGAAGATACTGCAGTAGAATGTGTCCAAATCGGCCTAACAGTAGTTGAAGGAGATTAATAATTGCAAAACTCTATTGCTTAACTACAGGTACCATATTTGAGGTATATTACACTACCCGACATGATTTATATACTATTGATGAGATATATAGGGTCTAGAAGTATTTTTTCTCCTGATTTTAAATCCGTTTTTAGAATTCTTCCATCACGTCACAATTTTGATATACAGGGTGTTTTATAATAAAAATAGGCATTTTTTGAACGTCGGGAGATTTCACATTTATGAATATTTTTTTTTCAAATTTGGTACACTTGTTAAAAATTTGTGTGCTTTTCGAATATTTAAAAAAAAATTAAATATCGATTGTCATTTGTTTTTTATAATAAAAAGAAAAAGTTTTTTCGTTGCCAAAATTTCAAAAGATGGAATTTTTCGATGTAACTAACAAAAAAATACTCTGTATTTATATGGCTTCAATTTGGTTTCAACTTTTTTTTGAAGGACCTTCTGGAAACGGCACAATATCAATTTTAAGTCAATTATGTCAGATATTTTAACGGCTTTTGCATACTTTAAGAACAATAAGTAGGCTTTGTACAAAAATTTGACGTTTTAAGTCAAGTTAAATTATTTAATCAATTAACTAGATGAAACATTGCAAGCACCCTGTCAAAACATCGGCACTATTGTACACTAAAAAAAAAACTTAAAAAGAGCTTTTATTTAAAATATAATTTTTTGAAATCGGGTTATAAATATGTGAGATTCTAAAAAAACCTTTTACTGCTTTAAACGCCAATATCTCGAAAACAATGCGTTTTAGGAAAACGTTGTTTATAACATTTTTTGACCAATATAAAATTATCTTTTATATAAGTGCTAAATTAACCAAATACAATAATAATTGCCTTAATTATAAACAAAAAACGCTAAAAATAGGAGTTTTACCCTATTTTTACCCCCTTACCTCCAATCTTTTACCCCCAAAATCTAATCAGCGATAAGAAACAATATGCAAAAAACCACAAGTCGATATCTCATGTAGAAATGGAGTTAGAGAGTTTACACCCAGACAGAGACAGACAGACAGACAGACAGACAGACAGACGGACGCAAAAAAATTTTTTACTGCTTTCGACTTTAGAATGGTCTAAAACGTCGAGAAATGTGAAAAAAACGTGATCAAAGATTTTGACTTTTCGGCGAAGATTTCAATACATCGGCACTCTTAGTAGCACTAAGTGCCGATGTAATAAAATAAACAAATAAATGATAAAAATAAATAAGGTTAACTTTTTAAACATAAATAAACTGTATCTTAAGAAGTAAATAGAAAATTGACTTAAAATGTCAAATTCTGGTCCAAAGCCTACTTATTGTTCTTGAACTATGCAAATTGCTGTTAAAATAGCTGACATAACGGACTTAAAATTAATATTCCGCCGCTTCCAGAAGGTCCTTCAAAAAAAATTGGAAACGAAATGAAGCCAGATAAATACAGAGTGTTTTTTTCATAGTTACATCGAAAAATTCCATCTTTTGAAATTTTGGCAACGAAAAAACTTTTTCTTTTTATTAGAAAAAACAAATGACAATCGATATTTAAAAAAAAAATTAAACTATTCGAAAAGCAGACAAATTTTTAACAAGTGTACCAAATTTGAAAAAAAAATATTTATAAATGTAAAATCCCCATTTAAAAAAATGCCTTTTTTTATTATAAAACGCCCTGTATATCAAAACTGTGACGTGATAGAAAAATTCTGAAAACGGATATGAAATCAGGGGAAAAAACACTTCTAAACCCAATATATATCATAAATAGTATATTTCAAAAGTTTCAAATTGTCGGGTAGTTTATTCAAATAGTTGCTCTACAGCTCAGATAAAAAATATTACATGTGGCCTTAATCGAATTGAAGTTACACCATATTTCCGGGTAACTGGAACAGTCAATAATTAAATAAAACTAAAAACAAAAATATAGGGAAACATCAACTTGAAAGAAATGTTTTGTATTCAACCTTTAGAGAAACAATGAAAGATTAAGTAAAAAAAATGGCAATTTTTTATTATATTGTAATATAATAAAAAAATAACCAAACAAAAATTGTTGGAAATTGCCTTGCCAACCGCACTCACCTCTAACATTCAAGGTAACGGACATCCCTTTCGCAAATCACCGGGTGAAAAACTAATATACCCTTTAAAATATCAGCCGTGTACATTTTTTTGCAATGTCATTCGACTGGACTATATTTTTATGAAAATGATTTATTAAAAATTGTTAATTGAGTAAACATTTATTTTATTCATGCTTAAATAAGGTTTTCTTTCGTAATTTTACCGTCCAAATACTTAAGGTATGGCTATCATGGTAACCTTAAAAGTTATTTTATGTAGGTAGATATTTACCTTTTAAGGTAAATAGTTACCTGCATAACATAACTTAATAACTAGTATGATAAAATTACAAAAAGAAACAATATTAAATAAGTAACTTTCTTGTAAATAAATAATGAGATAAAACTTATAACATTTTAAGATCAAACAAGGAGATAAAATTCAAAACAATAATTTTTAAAATTGCTTCCTCCGTTCCTGAGATATTAGTTTGTGTACTCAAAGTTGAATCACCCTGTACCTATAGAGAGGTGTTAAAAGTCCGCCCCACCTTTAACTTTTGAACGGCTTAAGATTTAAAAAACTTAAATAAAACCCAAATATTTTTTAGTATATATTTAATTTTTTTAAATAAAAATGGGGGTCACGTGATACATCATTTTAAAGCTTATAAAATTCTTTATTCATCTATATAATTTTTATTTTTTAAACCTTTTTTCCAAGGTTTTTATTTTTCAATATTTTTTGCTAAAAATTAAGATTTTTTAAGATTTTTTTGTAAAATTTTATTTATATCGTTCAAAATTAGTTTAAAACTATAATTGATGTATGTTTCATAATGAAATAAACCATTTTTCAAAAATTGTTTAATTGTTTCAACAAAATTTTGATGAAAATTCCAGTTTTTGGGGCTTTAAAATAACCCCAAAAATTGCTCCGAAAAAATAAAAAAATATGTGAGCAAATAGAGAATTTATTAAACTTTAAAACGATGTATCACACGACCCCCTTTCTGTTTAAAAAAATCCCCCTCCTTGTACCCCTATCTCCATCGTGCCCCCTAAGCATACTAAATATATACCAAGAAATTTTTCGGGTTATGTTATTTAGGTGTTTGATATCTTCACGGTACCCCTCAATATTATTAAGTTACAAAAAAATGTGCCCATAATCTAACATCGGATCCTAGTAGTGGAAGGTCTGAACATTAAATAACCACTTTCAGTAAAATCCCAACCGTAGCGCTTTTGGAGAAAAGGCTTAACATCTCTTCAGGAGGATTCACGCTTCGTACCATTTATTTTTAGAAATGAGTTTGCTTTAATCTTATAAAATTTTTGCTGCAGAATTCGAATCCACTTGTAAAATTTTGCTAACTATTTGCATTTTCTATAAAAACGCAATTACTTATGCATTTAATGCTATTTTAGAACAACCATATTAAAACAGTCTTTTAGTCTAACGGTTTTTTAGCAAGCTAAGAATAAAGCTTTATTCTTATACTTTAAAATTGTAAAATTATAAAACATAATATATTTATGTTTTGTACCTGCTGACCCATTTATAAAAAGATATTTAGAGATGCTTAAGCCTAAATGTGTAGACTAGTGTTATTAGAAATGTTATTTTTTCTGACAGCGGTTCTCAATAAGTTATCAGTTCTTATTAAGGTTTTATAAAAAAACGTTATGTTTAAACTAAGGAAAAATGCAATTTTTACATTGTTTAAAAATAATTATGTTGCTTTATAATTTTCTAAGTGTTTTTTTATTTTATGAACTGGATCTATAATTAAATTTCAAAACAATTTGTATTTGATTTTAATTATTTTTACTGAACTATGGCAAGGTGAACTGAGGGCTATGTTTTTTATATATTTGTATTTATGCATGCATATTTATTTAGTACCTTCTATAGCCTAAACTACTGGGTCGATTTTAACGACAGGCAAAAATCAAAAGAATTATCACGCAAGTGATATAGGCGATATCAGGGCCGTGCGCAGGATTTGCTAATGGGGGGGGGGGGGTTATCAAATTTTTCAATCTTCAATAAAAGAACGTACAGAATAATGTTTATTTGTTATAACCCAGGATCAAACCGTTCACCCAATCATATAATAATAAACCCATTTATTTTTTATTGATTATCTAGAAAAAAAATATCTGTTTAAGTCTGACTAAACGAAATTTTACCACAAAAAGTATTTTTGTACTTTTAGTAAAGTATAATGTATTAAATTTTGGTTTTGGGACCGCTGCATTTAATCTCCACGATTCTGCTAAATTTGACACTATAATCAAAATTTGACGGATATCACAGTCTACAAAGTTAAGCATAAATATCTGAAACTATGGTTTAATTAAAGGGTCTGAAAGTGCAATATATACACATATTATGCTTTGAACTTTTACGATTTTAAAGAAGAAGCGTAAAGCTGAATTTTAGGCTCGCCAAAAGAGCGTTAGGTTAAAAAACTATTTTAATATGGTTGTTCTAAAATGGCATTAAATGCAGAGGTAATTTCATTTTTCTAGAAAACGAAAAGAGTTAGCTAAATTTTTCAATGGGTTTCGAATTCTGCAGCAAAAATTATATAAGATTAAAGCAAACTCATTTCTAAAAGTAAATGGTACGAAGCGTGAATCCTCCTGAAGAGATGTTAAGCTTTTTCTCGAAAAGCGCTACGGTTGGGATTTTACTGAAAGTGGTTATTTAATGTCCGGACTTTCCACTACTAGGATCCGTTGTTAGATTTTGGGCACATTTTTTTTTAACTTAATAATATTGAGGGGTACCGTGTCTTAATCTTGGTATCTTAAGCCGTTCAAAAAAAGTGGGGGGCGGACTTTTTAAGGAAACTCCTTAATATGATACGACCTTTTACTGTTATATCCTAACTAAACTTTTATTGTTTTATCCTTACTTACTTAATTGCAAACGATTGAATTTTGATGATCAAATGAGTTATTGCAGTGAATTTTTGATTAAATTTGTTCCATGACACATATGAATGTAAACTGACAATTTTGTACTAACTGTCCATATTTAACTGTCTTTCAAATTTATTTTGTCAATCTACCTGGCGGTGCACCGCGGTGGTTCCCCCAACAAAAAATCTAAGACAACTAGGCCAATAAGGCCTAGAACTGTCGCATTTCATTACATCCTACACTGAAAAAAAGGATGTTTGAGCTACCAGATCAATAGTTTAGAAAAACTATTTTTTTGGTTACTCCAACCAGAAATCTTGAAAGGACAACAAAGCAAATTATTGTGCAACCAACCAATCAAACCAGATCCTTAAAATTAAAGTTTGGTTTAAGGTAGCCGAGACAAGTTGTGTTGTTGCTCTTACCTGATTTCTGGACGCAGCAACCATTTTCATATGATTATTTTCTCACAACTGTATTTTATATACTGTATGTCTTACAGTACATCAAATTTAGCTATTTCCAAATGGCCTGGTTCTGGATTAGGTTCCTTTGGGTGCTAAAAGCCCCAAATAGGTGGTGAATAGAGGTATCCTATAAATCAATTTTTAACAAACACATTACATTGACTACGTTTACATACCGGATGTCCAGTAAATGATGTCATTAATGTGATTCTACATAGGAAAATATAAAAAAAGTTCCTATAAACATATGTCTAAAAATGCTGAAAATTCGGTTTTTATTTAATAACTCAGGAACACTTTGAGGTACAGCAACGATGTTTTGAATGTAAACTAACCTTAATAAGGCCCATCTTATATGTTATTTTCATTTACTTATTTTAACCAGGGGTGTGCAAGACTGGGGGCCTTTAGTTTTTTGTCCCAAACTTTTTTCTGTGTAACTTCTTTGTAATTTTATTTTTGGAATATGAATCCCCAGGAAAAATAAGTACATGAAGATAGCATACAAAGATGGGCCTTATTAAGGTTAGTTTACATTTAAAATATCGTTGCTGTACCTCAAAGCGTTTCTGAGTTATTAAATAAAAACCGAATTTTTTAGCCACTTTCAAAGGGGCTTAGCTACCTTACGCCGCATTTTTAGACTTTTTTTCATATTTTCCTATGTAGAATCGCCCCTTAAAATTAATGACATCATTTACTGGACTTTGTATACCGTTAACTTCCGTGATTTATAAATCCAGACAGCAGTCTGTCTTTCTATCAAGTTGTTTTAGAAAAAGAGAGATTCATACAGGAGTTATAAATATCGGTTGTTAACGCAACATGTAAACGTGGTAATTTATTACATTCAGATTAGGATATTTTCACATCTATGCACAATTATTCTGCACACCAAGGGGTAAAAACAGTCTTTAAAAAGTTCATTTGACATACGTAAAATCTTAAAAAAACAATATTTATAACTATGAAAATACTTTAATAGTTTAATCTAAATGTGATAAATGTAAATTGTATGACTCTTAGATTTTAAGGGTACCTTCTACAGTTTTTTTGGATCTTCTAGCACACAAAGAAACCAAATCCAGAACTTTTCGATTTGTAAATAACCTAATTGTAATGTACTTTAAGTACACTTAATTGGAATGTACTTTAAATATTATCGGGAGAAAATATTGAGATGTAAATAGTCACCGACTTGCACTATTATAATATGCATATCACTTCAAATAAAAAAGTAGTATAGTACTTTTGTTATACCAAGGGAATCATTAAAACTGTGTGCATTATATAATTTAGGTAATAAGTAAATAAATATTTTGAAGACATAATATTTTCTGTGTAGGTGCATTCTATCAACCAATACAATGAACGATTTATCACATAATTTACAAAACAATATTTGGAATAGTTTATTAACCAATTCATAAGAAAAGCATTTTATCAAATTCGATTATGCATAATGGTAATGGTACTATATTAATTACTAATAGTGCTAGTTTTTATAGAGGTTAATGCAGTTAAAATTTGGTGCGAATAAAAATCAATGTTTAACATGACTTACAGTATAAAGAGATTTTTGGCAACCAATGTTTTCCAATATTTCGCAGCAATCACAGGTAAGAAAGACCTTCTAACTAAGAAGTGTTTTGTCCAATCTCTAGCAGTCCTACTTTAACTGCTTAATAACTTATTAAAAAATCATTGCTTGCAATAAAAATTGCAAATAAAAATCCAAAATTGAAAATAAAAACTAGGAACCCTAGATCGATGGCCCCGCGACTGAGTCACCAATCTATTGTCCTTACAAAATACGCCAAATTATTTGAGAGTGATTAATTAAAATCACAGCACCTGTATCTTTTAAACGCGTGAGATATCGCCCATAATGGGGCCCTTAAAACTTGGACTGTTCATATCTTAAAATCAAGAAGTTTCATAGACAAATTACTTTTTTTTTAATCCGTAACAAAATTTTAGTATTTAGGAAAAAAAAGTTTTAAATTTTTTTTTCTAAATAAAAAAAATCAAAATAAATCATGTTAATGTTATAGTTTTTGAAAAAATATTCTCCTTTGGGACCCTCGGGAAGGACTTTATGTGCATAATTTTTATAAATATATTTTGGGGTTCATTCTTAAAGTATATGTCAAGTTAGAACGATATATTTTGTACCTAAAACCAAAATTAATCAAAACTAATTTATTATTAATTAAAATGTTATCACATATTTACGAATAGGTACTATTTACCTTAATTTACTGCTGATATGATATGGATATAGCTGCCGATATTTTACTTTGTTTAAAAGTTAGAGCTGTAAAGAATCACTTTTTAGACTTCTAAATCAATTTTTTTCTTTTTTAAGGGAGCTTGGGTATGCTGTCAAGTGAAATGCACTACGGTTGGACTTCACCCTCATTACCCATACTAGAGAGTGGACGATACAAATTTAAAATCACAAAAGAAGAAGGCTCTTGGCTGGTTATAGTCCTCTTAATAGGAACCATCATTGGTGCTTTAATGATAGGACAAGTTGGTATGATGATAGGAAGAAAATCAATCATTCTTGTCTCAACATTTCCTACCATAATAAGTTGGCTTGTAATTGGATTCTCAAAATCTGTGATAGAACTATACATTGCAAGATTTTTGGGAGGAATATCCGTTGGTATATCCTTCTCAATAGTACCAATGTATCTAGGAGAAATAGCAGAACCAAAAATACGAGGAATGTTGACCTCAATGTGTCCTATTTTTATCGTAACAGGATTACTTGTTATCAACGTCCTTGGGAATTACATGGATATAGATGCAGTGGCATTTGTTTCTGCAATTATTCCTGTGATATCTTTTATTTTATTTAGTTACATGCCAGAATCTCCTTTGTATTTATTACTCACAGACCGACCAGTTGAAGCTAGGAAGAGCCTTCATGTGCTCCAAGGCCAGGAAAATGGAGACAGGGAATATCTCAGACTGGAACATGAGTTAAAAACGAGAGAACCTGAGCAAGGGATGTTATCGTTATTTATCGATAAGCAAAATAGGAAGTGCCTAATTATAGCATTGGGTTTAAGAACGATGCAACAGTTATGCGGAATGACTTCTATAACATTTTTTTGTAAATCTATTTTTGAAGAATCAGAAAACTTTATATCAGCCAATACTGGAACAGTTATTTATTTTACTTTACAAGTCTTTGTGGCTGCTGTTTCTTCGTTAATTATTGATATTTTTGGGAGGAAACCTTTGTTGGTAATTTCCGTATTAGGAACTTGCTTAACTTTAACTTCAACTGGCACATATTTTTTTCTAAAAAACGAATTAAAATTTAGCTTGGACTACATCCACTGGCTTCCTATAATATCACTCTTTACTTACGTCATATTTTTTAACATCGGTTTAAGAACAGTTCCTCTCTCGATGGTAGGTGAGATTTTTCCACCCTCGATAAAATCAGCAGGTTGCAGTTTTGCAGCAATTTACTTCAGTATATTATCAATCCTGATTTCAAAATTTTTCCATGTTACTATTGTTTATTTTGGAATGTATGTGGGATTTTATACATTTGCCAGTACAAGTATTTTGAGTTTGTATTTTATTTTCTTGGCTGTACCTGAAACTAAAGGCAAAACTCTGGAAGATATCCAAAGGGAACTGAAGGGAGATGAAGTTAGGGAGGACACATATACCCAAACAACAGTAGTGTAATATGTTAGGCACTGAATTTAATTCACATTATTTATTACGAAAAATATGCTATAATGATAATGTATAGCTACTATTTAAATATGCTTACATAAGTTTTACTTTATTTATAAATTAATATTTAAGATTATTTTAAAAAATAATATATGTGAGTGGCGGAGCGAAAAGGTATACTTATTAGTGAAAAAAAAAAGCGATTTTTTAACTTTTGAGCTTTCGAACTCATTGTACATTTCTAAGTAAATTAATAAAACAAAAAAAATAATCCCCAACAGTTTTTTTATTATGATTTTTTTTTTGTAAAGGCTTACAAAAAAAAGTCACCTGTAATAAATAGTATTAAAATTATTAATTGGGCTTAATAACACCTCTACTCAATATATGTTAACTTCAGAGCACCTTTACTCAAAAAATATCTGCACCATAACATCTCTCTTCAAGACTATACAGGGTGATCATTTAAAAAAGATCCACCGCAAATATCTCACAAATTAAGTACAATATAGAAATTTCAAAAAAAAAAGTTAATTTGGTTTTTTGAGGGGGAAATTTAAGTATATAATTTTGTGGGTTGTTACCCCCTAATCCACAGGTACCCCAATATTAGAATCTTAGATAGCACCCCCATCTTTTGATATGTCATGTAAAAGAGCTTAAAAAATGGAATATTTTGGTGAAAACAAAAATTAAATATACGAAGCCTTAACTTAATGTGGGTAAATGATTTTATTTCAAAATAATTGATACAAAATATTCACAAAATAGCTCAATATTCCCAGAAAACCAGCTTGAGAGTTTAGTATATAGCATCCTTAACTTGCTTTCATATATCAAGAAAAATGGAAGAAATTATTGAGACGGTCAAAATTGAATGAAAAATGGACGCTATAATTGAACGTCTAAAAGCACTCACAATTATATCCAAATATGTCTGATATTTTATGTTAATTTAAGGTCTTATCATTATAGGTTCCATTTTTAATACTAAATGCTCCCTAGTTTTAGACGCCAAATTAATAAACTATTTTAAGTCGATAATATAAGCTTTTATTTCATAAAAATTAGGACGACCTAATAATGACCAATTTATGTCGAAAATATATAGTTTATATTAGTTTAATTGAGAAAATGCTATAAATGAACTATTTTAAGTCCAAAATATAATATATTGCTTATATAGTCTCAATTTAGCTAGCTAATAATGCTTCTATTCTTCGCACTAAATACAAGCAAATATTTAAAAATATTAATTTATTTTTTTTCTTTTTTCTTAAAAAACATTTATTATTACTAAAGTTTTCAGAATTGATTCACGCCACTTTGAAAATTTGCGAATTGTAAATTCTTCTCAGTTCTTTCAAAAATTGTAGAAAAAAAGAAAATTTGGATATTGAGCTTCTTTAAAAAGTAAAGAAGTACAGAACAAAAGTAAAAGTGACATTAGTGAATGCAGTGAAGTTTTATCAGAATACAGCAGTGGCAGAAGAGATCTGATGTGGTGAAAGCAGTAGTAGTGAAATAGTGAATAATAGTGAAAATGAGAGTTAAAATTATATTTAAAATTTGTGTAAATAAGAGTGAAAGCGAAAGTAATGGCAGTGAGGCAGAACATGAATGTGAAAACTTAAATTTTCAACAAAAATTATCTAAAGTGTGTTGTGTACCTATTCTGATCTTCCTGTTTAAACATAATAACCTTTTTTACGTATATTACTTGTTTTATTTCTATCAAAAATATAGATCAAAAATATACTGCTAATCTAGGTAGAAAATAGCATGATATTTTCGAGCTAATTTAGGTCATAAATAGCATGCTATTTTTAACCTTATTTGGATTAAAAATAGCATGCTATTCAGGTGCTATTTTAGTTCAATGTTTTCGATCTATTATATGTCGAAAATAGCATGCTATTTTAGGTTTCTAAATGGATCAAAAAATAGTAAAAAATGCGAGCTATATTATTAGGACTAGTTGTGTGCATTTGGGGACATTTTAAGGATGTTTCTAGACCATAAAAATAGCTTGCATTTAGTGCACTAGTTTCGAGCTATTTTTTTTTGACTAAAATGTAGGTCGAAAAATCGCTAGGTTTAAAATAATAATAATAATAAAATAACCATGCATCGTTGTAATTTTGGTTTTCAGCATTTTAGTATTTAATTTTTCGTGAAATGAGTTTTTCTCGAAAACGGTTAATCCTACAGTATTACTGCAAGAGGACCTTTTTATGTATTTTGATCTGAGGAACAATGTTTCAATAAAAAAATTACCAAAAAGTTACACAGAAAAAAGTTTGGGCCCCCGTTTCGCACACCCCTGGTTAAAATAAGTACAAGAAAAAAAAATACGAAGATGGGTCTTATTAATATTAGTTTACGTGCAAAGCCTCGTTGCTATATCTCAAAGGGTTCTTGAGATAATAAATAAAAACCTTCTTTAGGGCCCCAAAATTGGAGGGCTGTAACTGCGTCAATAATCATTTTCGGACCCATGTCCATAGAAACTTTTTTTCTTATTTTCGTCCGAAGAATTGGCTCTGGTAGTTTCCAAACGTTATTTCCCGACACCCTGTTTTAAATGAATATAAATCTTTTAAGATTATTAATAAAAAAAATGTTTATTTTATTGATTTCTATTTAATTTATTATTCTATATTCAAAAAGCAACATTTTTAACAAACTTCACTGCAATTAAACTTTTCATTATGGTGTCAAAATTCAAATAGTTTTTGTATTGGAAAAGAAAGCAAATCATTGTAAATAAAACAGGTTGTGAATAAAATAGTATACAAACCTCGGTTTAATATTTAATTTGTCCTTTGGGAATTAACAGACCACGGAGCTACGCTCCTTAGTCTGCAAACTTTCCCTCAGTTTCCACCTCGGTATGTAATATATTATTACACCTCTCAACTTGGTTACACAAAAAATATTATATGTAATTATTACATAGAGTATTAAATTTAAATGGCTATAACTCGGAAGTTCGTTTCCTAAGGTATGTTTTTAAATTAAAATTATTAATCTACATAAAAGTACCTTTCTATATACATATAATTTATAGCTGTTGAGGGTGGGCCGAAAACCCTTATAAAAATGCCTATTCTCCTTTATTACTTTTATATTTTAGAATTCTAAAATTAAAAGTATTGAAATACATATTTTTTTTTCAAGAATTTTTTTCCGATTTTTTCACATTTCTCGACATTTTCGAAGTTTTTAAGACTTTTGAGACCATGTTAAAAAAAAGTCTGTCTGTCTGTCTGTCGGTCTGTGAACACGATAACTCGGGAAAGACAAATCGTAGCGATTTGAAATTTGGAGGGTATATTTGCGTAGTGAATATCTCGGCGGGGATTGAAATTGGGGTATGTGGGTAGGAGAGAAGGGGGTCAAAGGGACCAAAAAAAGTTAATTTTTGGTATTTTTTTTTAAATTTTTTATCGTTCAATTATAATTTTGGCATGTATAGGAGGGTAATAAAATTTACCATAAAAAAGGTAAAAACCATTTTTTTCGTAGCAGCAATACTTCTGGAGATATTATCAAAATAACAAAATACACGCCACTGTGAAGTCTTTGTATTAGTTTATAGGTAAAGCCTTGTGTTTTGCAAATTTTAATAATGATTTATGTCCATTTCAAGCAAAAAAAATTGTCGGTCACCAGTTACGATGCGCAGTACTGCTTAGACAAACATAAGTATGAGCAGAAGAGTTTATTAATATATACGAATGCTTAAAAGTGTTCTGGCAAACATATACAAATATGTCATGCGCAGTAAGGATTGGTAGAACATATTTATGCGCAAAAGTGTTTAATAATACATACGAATGCTTAAAAGTGTTCTGGCAAACATTTACAAATATGTCATGCGCAGAAAGGATTGGTGGAACATATTTATGCGCAAAAGTGTTTAATAATACATACGAATGCTTAAAAGTGTTCTGGCAAACATATACAAATATGTTATGCGCAGATTGGTGGAACATATTTATGCGCAAAAGTGTTTAATACTACATACGAATGCTTAAAAGTGCTCTGGCAAACATATAAAAATATGTCATGCGCAGTAGGGATTGGTGGAATATATTTATGCGCAAAAGTGTTTAATAATACATACGAATGCTTAAAAGTGTTCTGGCAAAACATATACAAATATGTCATGCGCAGTAAGGATTGGTGGAACATATTTATTTGTTTAATAATACATACGAATACGCAAAAGTGTTCTGGCAAAGATATACAAATATATCATGCGCAGTAAAGATTGGTGAAACATATTTATGCGCAAACGTGTTTTATAATACATACAAATACGCAAAAGTGTTTTGTCAAAGATATACAAATATATCATGCGCAGTAGGGATTCGTGAAACATATTTATGCGCAAAAGTGTTTAATACTACATACGAATATTTAGAAATATTCTGGCAAAGATATACAAATATATCATGTGCAGTAAAGATTGGTGAAACATATTTATGCGCAAACGTGTTTAATAATACATACGAATGCTTAAAAGTGTTCTGGCAAACATTTACAAATATGTCATGCGCAGAAAGGATTGGTGGAACATATTTATGCGCAAAAGTGTTTAATAATACATACGAATGCTTAAAAGTGTTCTGGCAAACATATACAAATATGTTATGCGCAGATTGGTGGAACATATTTATGCGCAAAAGTGTTTAATACTACATACGAATGCTTAAAAGTGCTCTGGCAAACATATAAAAATATGTCATGCGCAGTAGGGATTGGTGGAATATATTTATGCGCAAAAGTGTTTAATAATACATACGAATGCTTAAAAGTATTCTGGCAAAACATATACAAATATGTCATGCGCAGTAAGGATTGGTGGAACATATTTATTTGTTTAATAATACATACGAATACGCAAAAGTGTTCTGGCAAAGATATACAAATATATCATGCGCAGTAAAGATTGGTGAAACATATTTATGCGCAAACGTGTTTTATAATACATACAAATACGCAAAAGTGTTTTGTCAAAGATATACAAATATATCATGCGCAGTAGGGATTGGTGAAACATATTTATGCGCAAAAGTGTTTAATACTACATACGAATATTTAGAAATGTTCTGGCAAAGATATACAAATATATCATGTGCAGTAAAGATTGGTGAAACATATTTATGCGCAAACGTGTTTAATAATACAAACGAATGCACAGAAGTGTTCTGGAGTTGCTAGAGGTGAGGCAAAGGCAAAGGAAGTGTGACAAAAAGTGTGTAGTCCATTTCCACTATTCTGTTCGTCTAAAACGCTTTTGGGTTTCATATATTTTTTTAATTTAGTATAATATTGTATTTTTAATTTAATTTTATCAATTATTACCAGTATTCGGCATAAACCCAGTTATGACTCATCAACCTTGAAAATAATCACAGAAACAAAGGCTTACGGAATAATTTTGCCGAATTATGAGGGAAATTTTTATAAATCGAAACATTTGACTAATTTGTTACCCACAACAATATTAACTATAGATATTAACTATACATACGTATATATATATATATATATATATCGGTGTTTTTTCAAAGAAAAAAAGGACATTCGATTTTTATCTTTTAAGAATACGAAAGCTTTTAATTTTTATTTGTCGATAAGTTTTTTTTCCACCTTACTCGTTTAAATAGAATCATTAAAAAAAAATCAAGATCAAAAGAAATAAAAATGTAAATATTTAATACCTCGCCGCAACGCTAGAGTCGACGCGGCGCCTATGCGAGTACTGGAAATTCGCCGACTACTGATTATTACCCACAAAAAAAAGCACAAATAACACAAAAACTATTTTAAATTGTCCAAAAAGTGTTATACATGAACCTGATCTAACAGGCTTTTGTTTTCAAAGTTATATAGTAAACACTGTTTACCAAACAGGGTAGCTAATAACTATTAGCTATTATAAAATGTACCATCCTGAAAACTCAGGAACAAAACTACGCGACCTATTAAAATTTCATAAAAAAAGAGTTTCTAAATAAAACCCCTATGCCACAATAACATATTACATTCACCCTTAATAAGGGGTCCTTATTATTATTAATACTGAATAATATTGTTACTAATATTCCTACGTCACAAAAAAATGACGTAAAACGAATCACTAAAAAATAAGTATACGCGTAGTTATTCAAAATAAATTGGGTACCACGCCCAATAATAAACCTGCAACAAAATTGCAGGCTACATAAATTTTTCAATGTCATTTCCGCATAGGTACTTTTTTCGTTTTTAAGTTTATGCTTTGTTGTCTAGATATTAACTTTTAAGATTTTTATTTTTTTCTTATATAAGAAAATATTTTGCCTCAAGAATGCAGTTTTCATCTCGATATCATCATGAAGGTAAGACGTTAATTTATAATATTATAAATTAGGTTACTGGTTAAAGGGTAAAAATACATACTAAGGTATTTTTAGTAAAAAAAATACCCTTAGTATATTATATAATAATAATAAAATCATACATTTAATGTTTGGGAATTATTTTAAAAAGAAGTTACTGGATAATATATTATTGTCATCGACAAAAAAAAACATATGACTCCATTTTGTTATGTTTTCGGCCCTAAATTTTATATCTATAAGATGCAGTTTTTTACTCAGATTTTTAAAATATTTTGCTTTTTAGATGTTTTTAACGCTTTTCGATAAAATTTCAAAAAACTTAAAAAAAGTTAAAACGTTCTTAAAATGCCTATTTCTCAGTTATTGCTAAAGATTTTAATTTGTTTAATAGCTTAATTTTTTTATTTTTTAATGCTCATTAATTACGTGAAAACAGATTTGAGATTGAAAATTTCTTCAAGTATTAAAAGATTAACAAATTAAGCTATTAAACAAATTAAAATCTTTAGCAATAACTGAGAAATAGGCATTTTAAGAACTTTTCTCGAAAACCGTTAAAGATATCTAAAAAAACAAAATATTTTTAAAATCTGCGTAAAAAACTGCATCTTATAGATGTATAATGTTTGTGGAAAAAGAAATTTTTAGGGCCGAAAACAACGATATTTAACTTTTTTTTTAATCAGTAGCATTTATCTCAGAATCTCGAACCAAATTTAACAAATTCGTGTTCAGAGAAAATGGAGGCATATGTTTTTTTTGTCTACCATTTATTAGATTTCTTTAAAAACAAACTTTATCAGAAAGTTTTATGACCGGACAGAACAAAAATAAACAAAAGATTGTCAATCTTAAAAAAATATTTATACGATTCTTGTTGATTACATCAAATTATCCAAAAAAAAAACTGTGCAGAAATGCTACACTAGTATTTTTAACATGTTTAAATAAATGTGATTTATGCTAGTGGTCGAAGAGCTGGTAACCATATTCATTTTATTACTTTTGTCCAGCTGTATTTTATATATGTCTATATGTCCTATATTCAAATTAAGCTACTTCCAAATTGCTGGGTTCTGGATTCAGTTTCTTTGTGTTCTAGAAGCTCAACAAGTTGTGGAAATGAGGTAAATGCCCGTGTAACGGTTATTAATTTTTTAGATAGATTATATTTCTGAAAATAAAATTTGACGTAAAATTAATATAGAATATATTTTATTATATGCCCATGCTATAGAAAACTAAGAAATATAAGAATTATTCAAAATTTACAAGTCTCAACAAGTTAATTTTTTTATTTTTATTATTTATTTATTTTATTCTTTTGTAAAGGATAACTGTCAAATAAATTAGATGACGAAGTAATGAATTTTATGTTGGCTTCATCGTATTTTTG